>JANZXP010000196.1:38854340-38880941 GCA_027576715.1 Erythroxylum flavicans
CAAGGCTGGAGTCTAATGACTCCCGGCTTCAGATCAACTGCTCCTCTACTCCAAATAAATTGCCTCAAGTCCAGACTACCGAGCATAATTTGGTAAAAACCTCGTCCTAAAGAAATCAAGCGCCATGATTAGGTAATCCCCCAAATTTTTGAAAGAGTGGCCTTCAACTCAGTGACCTTCCATGGAAAATCGCCTTTGCTTAAGATCAGACGTCCAATCAAAGCATTGTTGCAAAGTCTCACCCGCTGATCATAGATGCCCTGCGGTATTTTAATGGATTTGTATCCACCCTTGAAGATTACTGCCGTAGGCGATTGTACTGTTGATAAATCCATAGCAAGCGCCGAAACTGTCGTAGCATATATGGTGGGAGCAGCGCTAGTACTAGCGGGTTCTTAGGGTTGAGTGCGGGGATTGAAAAGTTCCTTCATGCCTAGATAGTTTTTGAGTGCTTTGGGAGGTAAGCGTGAGGAAGTCATGTTGAGAGGGTGAACCGATGAGGGAAACCGATGAGAAGGGCGGCAGAAAGTATTGACGGCGGCGAAACCCTAGGTTGTTGACATATTTCCCATTATCGGTTAGAAGTTAATGATCAAAGCCCAACATTCCTCCTAATTCACTTTACTCTTTTTCCTAATTCAATTAAACCTACCAAAGTTTTTGATGTCGACTGATAGAAATATAAAATTTTAAAAAATCAAATTATTTTTTTCTTAAAATTAATGATTAAAAAATAAAATTGACCATTTTATATTTAACAACCCTTGTTATTAAAACTGATCAATTTATTAATTAACTGATTGACTATTTTTTTATAAATTATAATAAATTAATTATTTTTTATTTAATAGTTTCTTCTTTAATTAAATTTTAGTTTATTCAATGGATAAAATAGTCTTTTCTTTAATTATATTTCAAATTTTTTAATTTTATTCAACTTTTACTATATGTCAATTTTACGACGATTTAATACGTTCAACTTTTAAATCTTAAACTTCTTATTTTATTAATTTAATTTCTGATCTTATTTTTAAAATACTATAATAAATAAACACAAAATATCCAAAAAGGCTATTTATTATGATAATTTCAGCCATCTTAATTGGTACTTATAAACAAACCAATCGATTACTCAATCAGTGTCTCCATCAGATAGATGAATGAATGAATGATTGCTTAATTAATATCGTTTAGTTACATGATTATATTAAATTACAAAACACAATATTAGAAATACATTTGTAAATAGGAGGTAATGTTTTACATAATATGAACGCCCTCAAGGTGAAAAATAAATAGTGTTTTACCAATAATAGTTTGGAGACTGAAGCTACTTGTTGGGAAGCCTACAACTCTTCACTAATTTCATAGATTTTTAACTCGATTGAGAAACTCATCCAGCCTAGTGGTGCCTACAAGGAAACCATCAAGGCGGTATGGGACGATTTACAAAATCGTATTTCGATCGGGAATGCTCCACGGGTTCATGAGTTGAAAGTAGGAATTGCTTCGTTTCGACAATGGGACAAGACAGTGATGACTTATTATCCAAAATTAAAGGGCGCGTGGGATGAGTTCAGTAGCCATTCCATGTTAGTCCAGTGATTCACTCTAGGCCCAAAATCACCTCCTCTGCATCCAACACATTCCATACCATTGTCAGCCACACTCTCTGCGTTTTTTTGTCTGCAAATAAAACAAAATTAGTTATAGATTCTTTACAACTCACCACAAAAATGTTTTTTGACAGAGTTTGTTAGAAATATTCTTTTAGCCTTGTATACGTAGGCAATCGTGTATAAAACCCCCCTTTATAGCATTTCAGAGTCTTGAGAATATAGAATTTCTTCATAATTTTCCCAATTTATTTTCCTTACAAAATTACTAGCACCCATCTCAATGTCCCTTTCTTTAGTCTCCGGGTGTTTCCAGAACTCCTCAGACCATCCATTTTCAGGATAAGGAGTATTCGCCGAGAGGTGCTGAAAATAATGAAGCAGCAAAAGATAATTTGGATAGCCGACATGATTCTGCTGATTAAACCATTGGAAATCTTAAAGATAGAGCTAGTTCTTTAGGGAGTCCATTTCTCCTCATATTAGTGGGGGTTGTTGGGGTAGCTGCAATTCTTAGAATCACATCTGCCAGTCTCAAATGGACCAGCATGGTATCAGAGCAAATCTGATCCTGCAAATCCCTAACATCCAAAACAAAACAATTACTCAAAATGTCTGTTGCATTAGTTGCAAATACCGGAAGTGTTAGGAAATCTGTGAATAGGGAAGGAAGTGGGAAAAAGTTAGGATTAAGAAAAGAAGAAAAGTACTGTGAACATTGCAGGGAACGCGGACACACCAAAGACACGTGTTTCTTACTACATGGCGATCCGGAGTAGTATACGGAACTACAAAGGAAGAAGGGCAAACCGAATTTCGCTGCAAATGCAATGGAGACCCTGATTGATGAATTAAAGACTGAGTCCAAGGGAGAGACGAAACAGAGTGATACTGATGTGGATATCGTGAGTCTGGCACGACAGGTTCAGGAACTCATGACTCCTATCGAAGCAAACTATGTAGCATATAATAGCTTTGCAAGTAAACTCACTAAAACCGTTATTTTTAACGAGAATCAGTATGATAATGAGTCATCGATAGTGGACAAAGGTGCCTTTGCGCATATGAGCCCCAACCCTTCTGTATTTTCCAAAATTACCAAACCAGAAATAATAAGTCCTGTGACCTTGCCTGATGGGTCAATGAGAAACACCAAAAAAATAGGAAAAGTGCAGTTAACACCAAATGTGACCCTTGATAACGTCTTGCACATACCTTCTTTTTTCCACAATTTATTATCCGTAAATAAATTAGCTACACAAAATAAAATTTCTACCATATTTGTTGGAAATTACGTGTTTTTGCAGGACCTACGTGATGATTATGTTATGGCTGCGTGCGAAGCTCAGGGCAATTTCTATAACCTCAAAACCGAGCACATATTGCCATCAAAAAGCTTAAAAGGACCATCTCTAAAGTCATATATAAATAACTATATTGCAAGCCATGTAGTGGATAATTTCAGTTTATGGCACAATTCATTTTGGACACGTATCAATGAATAAACTAATGCATTTACCAAATAGGTTCGTAAAAGCTCTTGATAAGTATTTATGCGAGATATGCCCCATTGCAAAAGAAAAGAGACAACCATTCCCCAAACACAAAATCATAGCCACTAAACCATTCGAACTCCTCCATATGGACCTATGGGGTCCGTAAGGCATACCAAACATCGATGGATCGTCACATTTGTTGACTATTGTCGATGAATTCTCTAGGTCATTTGGACCTACTTACTAAACAACAAATCCCAAGTTCCCTTAAACTTAAAAGTGCATATCAAAATGATACGTATGCAATTCCAAACACCCATACTTTGCGTAAGAACCGATAACGACTCTGAATTTGTGAACAAATTTTGCCAACAAATACTCCTCTTACGAGGGATCGTACACCACCGAACTTGTCCCTACACTCTACAACAAAATGGTGTCGTAGAGAGAAAACACAAATTCCTACTTCACATCACACACGCCCTTCTTTTTCAAGCAAACCTACTAAAGGAGTTTTGGGGTGAAGCCCTCTTTACTTCAATGTATATCATCAACCGATTACTCTCAAAAGTCATCGAGTGGAAAACACAGTTTGAAAAATTATACGGGAAAATCCCATCCTACGCATAACTTCGAACTTTTGGGTGTCTTTGCTTCTCTACAAACACCAAACCCATTAAAGAAAAATTAGAACCGTGAGCTACCCGTTGTTTATTTTTAGGATACATGTCCTGACAAAAAGGCTACAAATTGATGGATTTAACATCCAAAAAAATTTTCGTCTCCAGAGACTTAAACTTTTATGAACAACACTTTCCATACAACCATTCCGTACCATATATACTGCCCGAACATGAAACCATGTCACCACATACACTGTTCCAAAATAAACCCATTTTTGGTCTTGAAATTGAGCTAAATATGAACCCACCTTCAACACACCCAAATTCCAAACAACAAACGGACATCCCTCAAGCCCAATTACCCAAAACCACAATAAACAACATACCCGATCCAATTGATCCACCACCATCTAACCTATCTAATCAAATTGATAATTCCACCACCGACACTTCCAATATGGAATTCCCCACAACTCTTCCAGATTTAAATTCCCATGATGAATCTCATCCTCCCTAATCCCAAATTCGCATGCCCCTCTTCTAACCCAGAGCCAGTACCAGAAATAGATTTAAACCAAAATACCTTGATGATTATATCACCTCATTCGACACTACTCGCTCAGCCACGACATTCTCATCATAGGTCAGTACCTCGACAAATTCTTTCATTTCTCATTATGACTTTTTTTTTAATCCACCATATGTTGTGTTTTTGGCTAATGTTTTTGCTGAAAGTGAACCATTATCATACTATTCCTCTAAAGATAATCTGTTGTGGGTGACATCGATGAATGATGAGCTCGAGGCCCTAGAACACAACTATACCTGGTCTATCACAGATTTACCGAAAGGTGAAAATGCTCTTCAGACTAACTGGATTTTTAAAATCAAAAGAAGACTGGATGGTTCACTCGATCGTCGAAAAGTACGATTGTTGATAAAAGGTTTTAACCAACGAGCAGGGATTGACTATACTGATGTTTTTTCCCCAGTTGCGAAATTGATAACAGTTCGAATCATGCTAGCTCTTGCCACAGCAAATAACTAGCTAGTTCACCACTATGACATTAATAACGTATATCTTCACGGTTTTGTCAATGAAGATATCTACATCCACCCCCCTCAAGGGTATACTCGAGCTCTACCTGGTCAAGTCTACAAATTAGAAAAATCTCTATACGGCCTTAAGCAAGCTGGTTGACAATGGAACAAAAAAATCACAACTAAACTTAAGGCTTTTGGGTTCATGCAATCGACTTCCGATTCGTGTCTCTTCACTAAAGGTACTAGCCCTTCTTTCACTTCACTACTGATTTATGTAGATGATGTTCTTATGATGGGACCCAGCGAGAATCTGATCTTGGATGTCAAAGCTTATTTGGCTGATCAATTTTCAATCAAGGATCTTGGCTATGCACGATATTTCAATAGCGTAGAAATTGTCCGTTCTATTTCCGGAATGGTTTTGTCTCAACACAAATACATACAGGACATTATTACATAAGCAAATATCTCAGATATCAAACTTGCATTTGTTCCCCTCCCTCAAGGAACTAAACTCAGTTCGGATTCAAGGTTTTATTTGACGATCCCGCCAGGTATCGCCGACTCGTTGGACAGTTGCTTTACCTAACTTTTACAAGACTGGATTTGACTTTTGCAATTCAACATCTTAGTGAATTTAACACAACCCTAAGGATGCAACATTGGAAAGCCTGACGCACGTCATTAGGTACTTACATAGCTCTGTAGCTATGAAGCTTTTCTTCCTACTGCAAACATCGCCTGTTTTACACGCCTATGCCGACTCTGACTGGGCATGCTGTTCTTTTTCCAGAAAGTCCATCACAGGCTATTGTGTATTTCTTGAAACAGTCCTGATTTCTTGAAAAACAAAAAAGCAAAGGACCGTTGGTTGCTTCTCGGCAAAGTATGAGTCCAGAAGCATGACCACATTTGTTTGTGAAATACGATGGATTTACTACATTTTGAATAATATGCAGGTCAACATCCGTCTACCTATTACACTTCATTGCGACAACATGGCCACTATACATATTTCGGCCAATCCAGTCTTTCATGAGAGGACAAAGCATCTTGAAATCGATTGCCACCTCATCCATAATTCTGTCCTTGAAGGTTTCATCTCCACACCACACATGCCTTCTAAAATGCAACTGGCTGACTGTTTTATGGAGGCTCTCCCCGCTGCCACATTCCGCAATGTTATCTCCAAGTTAGGCCTCCTCTCTTCAGCACCAACTTGAGAGGGGTCTGTTAGTCCAGTGATGCACTCCAGGCCCAAAATCACCTCCTCTGCATCTAACACATACCATACCATCCTCACCCACACTCCCTGCAATCTTTTGTCTGCAAATAAAATAGAATTAGTTATAGATCCTTTACAGCTCACCATAAAAATCCTTTTTGACAAAATTTGTTAGAGATATTCTTTTAGCTTCGTATACGTAGGCAATCGTGTATATAATCCCCCTTGTATAGCATTTCAGAGTCATGAGAATATAGAATTGCTTCATCATTTTGAAGGAAATTTTAACACAAAAACAGATTAATTTTATGATTAATCAACACAATTAATTAACCCTAAGATTGCAGCATGCCATTATTCAATAATAGTATGGATAAATACCTGGAAATTGCGGAACAATTAAATCCATTGTTTATTTTCTGTGAAGCGACGTGACAGAGACGCAGAGAATTTACTACTGCTATTCCAAACCCTAATAAGCAAAAGCACATACAATTCTCAATGGGGCGACTGTATTTAAGGTCGGCTGGGTCGGGCTGCGTCTTCCTCGCCTGGTTGACTGATATCCGGGTCACCCAACCCGGTTCACGAAAAACTCGATATCTTTCTCAATTTTGATCTGTTTTCAACAAATTTGGTGTCATTAGATTCAGAATTTGACGATCTATCAAAGCCCTCAATCAATTTCATGAAAAAAGCAACTGAAAAGGATCGGAAAAATTCGAAAAGAAACGGTTTTCGTAAGGGACGGTTCGGCTTGGTTCGAGTTCTGGTTTTTTTAATAATTCAACATACTTCTCACATGATTAATACTAAATCGACACAATTCAACGATAACAAAAGCTTTCACATAAAAGAACTTAACAAAACCGAAACCCTAACAAAAAATTCATCATCTGGATTCGAAAAATTATCCAAAAAATTAGCAGTCACAATTAGGGTTACTAGTCACGTAAAAGAGAGAATTAACAAGCTCAATTATCTTGACATAAAATTAATCAGGATTTGTACAACATTATGTTTATTATGCTAGTCCATAAAATATTAACAAAATTCTATCATTTTATTGCCATGTCTTTGTTTCATGCGTTCGTCGCTTGTGTTAATTTTTCTTATTTTCATATAAATAACCCTCTTTTATCCTTTATCCACGGGCCAATCCTTCCTTCTTTCCTTACATTCAAGCACTTACTTAAATTTGGGTGTAAGCACTGTTATCGTTTGTATTTCCAATTTAACCCCAAAGCCCCTCTTTTTATTTAAACAAAAATTATTCCCAAAGTAAGTTAACGATGCTTATAACAAAATTAAAATTAAAATTAAAATCATCTAATCTAATCTAATCTAATATAAATTTAATTATGACAATATGCAATTAAAAGACAATGAAAATAAAAAATAAAAAATTAGACAAGATTAACCAATTATTATTTTTAATAAATTTATCAAAATATTATTAGAAAACTTTAATTTTGAAATTACTGACACAAAAAATAAATGAAAAAGTTACCAAATTTGGAGTAAGCATAAAATTGTTGGATTTTTTATTTTATTATTTTTGTATCAAGACAAAATATATGAGAAATTAAGTGTTTATAATTATTAATTGCAATAAATAATTAAAAAATTTTAAAGATATGCAAACTTAAAAGATTTAATTTTAAAAGTCTACTATACTTCTCATATCTTATGCATTAATGTAGTTAATAATTTTAAAATCAATTATAATTATTACAAATATATGTTATTTTTTACTTTAATGTGATGTTTTAATTTGTAATAATAAAATTTTAATATCAATTTTACTTTTTTTTATAATACATAGATACGGAGAATAGTTATAATAACCTACTTATAATTACATATCTTAACTTTCTTAAACATACATTTTAATTATATTCTTATATTATACTTTAATTTTTATAACAAACATAAACGTTTATCAATAATGTATTTTACGGGCGAATTTTTATATCAAGAGTTATTTTTACATTTTTCTTAATATTGCTACATTATTGATTAATAAAAATATCAATTATTCTTAAAAATTCATATCAATAAATATACGCATATATAGTTAATAATATTTAAATATATATTATATATATTAAATATAAAATGAAGAAATTAAAATGCATTATGATGGATCATGGTATTGATTCCTCTTGACGTGTTGAATGGATAAAAATAAATATATTTGTTTGAATCTTGCCTATGTGCATATAATTTGAATGTTCTCGTACATTTAGTAAACATACAATTAATAAAATATTTAAAAATTACAAAAGTGCTTTTTATATCTCTAATAAAAGAAATATAAAGTAATACCTATATTTGAAATTAAATTCATTTGTTAAAGTGCATATTATTTTTTTCACTTTTTATATTATGTGTTAATTGTCATAATAAAGTTTAATATTTTGGGAAATAGTTATGATAATCTTTTTATTATTAAAAATTATTTTACTTTTTAGTCTTTATATATTGAGCATGCAATCGTATTAAACATCCAAAAGTAAATATAATTGAAATTTATTTAAAAATTTTAACCATTGAATATTATGTTATTGGGATGATTTCAAATTTTTTACTTTTATCCAATAAAAACAATTATTTAATGGTGAATAAATTTTGAAGAGCACTTCCTCAGTTAAATACCATATTGAAAAGAAATAATATATCTATTAGTTATAAATCATCATTAAATCTACATTTTGATGTTATAAATACATTTATTTAAAAAGATACTAACAAACATTATTAACAATAATTTGTAATGTCTATCGACTAAAAAACATTTTAAATAAATATTAAATAAGAGTTATTTTCATTAAGATGTATGAAAAATCAAGTCTTCTTATAAAGTAATATGTAATATACAGAAATTTTAAAATAATCAAAGTAAATTAAGAATTAAGGATATTTTAAAATTTTGTAATTACATTACCATAATATTTTTTTTTGCAAAATTTATACACCTTAATTATCATTCTACCATATTAAAATTATACATTTAATAATTCTAAATATATGACCAAAAGCATTGTGTAAATTATGGTAAAGTAATATATATATATATATATATATATATATATATTACATTTAATAATTCTAAATATATGACCAAAGCATTATGTAAATTATGGTAATTAATGCGTATAAATTTTGCAAAAAAAAGTAATAAGTAACTATTTTGATACTTATAAATTGATCTTTATTTACAATTAAACAATTTCAGGGTCTTTTTTTCCCCCTACCGTTGATAAGTATTTGTTGGGACAAACGATATACTGAATTGTTGTTAGTTCGGTTGTGATGACCTTTCATCGTTCCTGAAGAACATAACAGCTTTCAGGGTTTACCACTCTAGAAATGAGTGACAGTTTTTGTACTGATCCACAGTGTTATATTGCATGACCATGTTGAACCTTTTAAAGGACAGGTGGCAGTAGGGTCTGACAATACGGATATGGTACAACAAATCGTTGGGCGCAGCTCACGCATCACCAAAATACCAGTGCGTCTGACCGAAAAGGAGCAGTATATGTGTAGCGAGGAGACAAAATGAGAGTGTGAAATGTTTTGTGTCTTCTCCTACCTGGGTCTTTCTCCCTTCTTTCCTCTCCTTTCTTTTGTCTCTTTACGAGAATGTCTTCTTCGGGATCTCAGTTTCTGCGGTAATTCTAGGACTTATCTCGTGTAACCTTTGCTAATATTTCCTCAGTTAATACTGATATCTAACAATACTACAGGGACGACCACTTTCAGATAGTTATTTGTGTGTGTGTGTGTGTTTTTTTTTGGGTTATCTGGTATTCGTAACTATCACACACAGCCGGATGTTTTCGAATCTCTTATTAATGTCACCTGAATGATACTTCAGGAAAATCTGTAACTTCGTAGTTATCTGCCATAACTTGAAAAATAAGGATAAACGTGTGTAAACTTCTTTATGTCTTTATTTTCTTTCCTCCGTTTCTATCTGAAAAATAAGAGTCCTTCAGAATGACACTTTACAATGAACCAAAAAGATATCAAAAGAAGTAAATAAATTACAAAAAAATGGGAGCTCATAACAAGCTGCTGAACCAAATAATGACTATAACCGGTAGAAGCACACCTATACTCTTTGCAAGTATCTCACTCCATACTCTGACAAGCTATACAGGAGCAACTGTTGAAAGAACTTTTCTGGAATGGATATGCAGGTTTCAGACACCAGAATAATGTAAGAGACAGCTTGAGACCGAGAATCAATGCCAAGACTTCAAAGAGCAGCTCAATGGTGTATCAGCAAGAAGCAGGCACAAATTAATAGCCTGATGCTTTTTAGTAACAAGTCATGAATAATTCAGAACAAAAAGTCATGAATAATTCTCCACTCTGCTAAGCTTGATCTTGTCTCCCTACATCTTGTGCATTCGAAGGTTCTGGAAAGATGTCCTTCGATTGCCGTCTACGAGAAGATGAATGGTCACCACCATTTTGGCCACTTCCCTGCGAGTTTGAGGTCCCTGACTGTTTAAAGCTATTTGCTCCTTCTAGTCGGACATTAGAGCCTGCTGGGATGACAGTTACATCAGATGAGCTCTGACGCCAACTACCAAATAAAGCAGCATTCCAAGATCCTCTAGATGATGTTGTTCTGAGCCTTGCAGAGCCTGAATTTTCTTCCCTGACAACCTTCAAAGGATTCTCTAGAGCCTTGAGAATGTATCTCACCAGGGGTCGTCTTGAAGGCCTCGGATTCAGGCAAGACCTGGCAACAATCGCCATGGCCCACACTTCCTCCAGTAGATCCTCATCGATTATCAGAGATGGATCAATAATTTTTGTCACCATCTCCTTGTCATATATACTGATGTATGGTAGTATCTGTTCTAACCAGTCCTTCAGTTGGGTGTCACTAGATGCACTGATACCAAGCTTTCCTGTCACCAACTCAAGCAATACCTTCCCAAAGCAGTAAACGTCATAAGCACATGTGGTTGTCAGTGAACCTGGTCACATTCAATTAGAAGCAAAATTCAGAAACTAAGCGGAGATTATTTGATCTTCATGAAGATAAACCATACATACAAAGCACGGGCTATTTGCCTTCAAGCATTTTCCGTTTTTTAAAGTTAGATGTGGCAAGCAAATTCCATTATTCCTGAAGATCAGTTTCACCAACAAAAAAAGCAAGTGTCCATTCCAAGAAAATGTCAAAGGAATGAACCTTTCATCAACCAGGTTCATCCAACAAGATGGAAAAACTTGAGAAAGTGCACTACCATATTTTACCACTGCAAGCAACAAGTTCATGTTTATGTTTTACTTTTGTTAGGATTTAACTCACAAAGTCCACCACAAAACTTCACTGGGAGGATTAATAGTTCGTTTCTTTGTACTGAAACAAGATGACTGAAATATCAAACAATGAGAGCTATCAAATAAAGAAAAGTGTGTCCATGACTCAGGCAGAAGTAAGACAGTCCTAAATGGCATAAAAATGTGCCTATTAGGAAAAGTAGTTGGGATTGCACATTCCCTCCATGTTCAGTTGGACAGATCAACAGAAATAAGCAAACACAATCATGTAGACGTCCAAGAACATAGGTACCCAAGACTCATTTGATAGGATGATTAACGGCAAAGTGATATTTTGGACTCCAAAACACTAACAAGCTGGGTTGGGGAAACAAAAGGCATGAAATTCTGCTACATGTCATATTTTGAACAAAGTACAAAATGTCAAGATATTAATAAAGAGCAAAACATTGTGACCAAAATACAGATAAGAGACACAGCAACAGAGATCACAACTTCTTAGCTGTTCAAATCATTCACATTTCAATATGGTTGAATAAATTTGGTACAAGAAATTTTTGACCTCAACAGGCCTTTGAATCTCTCTACGTATACGAACTTAGGGAAGATAAGAAGCTACTTTACGACAAAACTCAAAATAACTATGTTGATAAATATGAATCAAATATTGAAGCACACATGAAAATTTCAGTGAAACATCAATGTCAATTGTATATCCTTAGAAGCAGCCGTGAAAATTGAAATTTATGTACCTGAAGTGCCTTGTTCCAAGGACCTGAAATGCAATAAATGCATAAAGGTCAATAAGAATATATGCTTCAGAGACATTGACCAATGCATTCAAACGAAAACTAACATGTGGGCATCTTTTACAATTCAAATTTTAGTTTTCATGAGCTTTCAATTCCACATTTATTTCAAATATTAGTATTTAAAAAGAAAAAGGTTTCACTGAATTGTGGTTTTCTATATTATACATATGCCTTCTTAGTATTAAAAAAAAAAAACTTGTTTACCTTATGAGAGCATGCAATAACATTGAAAACTAATGCCATTACACACGCACAAACTAAAAATGAAGTGACGCAATTGGCTGAGCATCTTAAACCATTTAATCTAACCTTGTTGATGACTAAACTAACAGATGAGCAGTTCCTTATAAAGTACTTACTGTGGCAACCGCAGCAATCTGGTAATTCTGCTTTGACGTGTATCTCCTTCTTGAGTAGAGACTTCACTCAAGCTTCCAAGTCGTACTTCAAATTTATCATCAAGCAGTATACTGCTTGCTTGAACATCTCTGACAGTACAGAGAAAAATAACTCAGTAATTGCTGCAAGTCTAGTATAAGTGTAGTTGCAAAGGGACAGCACACTGGTGAACATGGTAACCAGCAGCAGCAACTCAACCAAATCTCACCCGATATTTCAGATTAATGGTAGCCTATCTTTTACTACAAATCTATTGAAATCATAGGATAGTCATATCATCATAAGCTATTTTTCAAAATCCAGGATGTTAGCCTTCAGAGTTTAATCTATGATCTGATGCAATGCAACATGTGCTCTTTATCATTCCCCACGTATCACATGACTTGACCTTAGTGCTGAAAATAATTATCTAGTAAACTTCACTTAGGATTTATGTGAGTACTGATTGTCCACGTCTAAATTTTAATTAATGATAGAAAAGAATGTCTTATGGTATGTGAATACAGCTAAAGTTCAAACAAGGTAGTCCTAAATTTTGACAACAAACATATTGGCATTCCAATGTATGTTTCCAGCAGAAGTAAGATCCACTTTACTACTTTTAGGGCTGGACAAGAATCTTGGTCATAATATATGCTCAAGTAATGGTATCCTAAACATAGGCCCCAATGGTTTTAAATCAAGCGCAGAAAATTAAATGTTTGGCGCCAAAGCTTAGGACGCTGTTTGTAACAAAATGCAATAACACCATTAAGTCAAAATACTACTAAAGGAGAAATGTTTCTATATAATTGCCCAACCTGAAGAAATTTTACAGAAGTGTCGTATTGTTAATCATCAATTGAATAGAAATTATGATCAATAACACGTGGCATAGAAGTGCATAAGCCCAGCATTATTTCAGAAGAACTGACACAATGAACAGATTAATGATCATAAAGAAGGAGCATTAAAGACAATAAAATAAAACGATGCACAAGGAAATTGAGAATAACAAGAAGAGAAAGTACCTATGCACCATAGGTGGTGTACATTCATGATGAAGATAGGATAGACCTTCTGCAGCTCCAATTGCTATTTTCATTCGGGTTATCCAATCTAGTGATTGTAAACTACCATCTTCTTCTCGGCTAACTTTCCTGAACAAGGAACTTGACAAATCCCTATTTGGCATAAATCTATAAACCAGGAATTTTTCATTTTCATTCTCTAAGCAGTGTCCCAACAGGGGTACCAATCTTGGATGTGAAACATTACTGAAAAATTCCAATTCCATCAAGTATGATTCCTTTCTAACAGACCGCGAGTCAACCTTTTTTATGGCCACAGGTATTCCATTTTCCAAGTAGCCTCTATAGAGAGCACCTGAATGGCCGTGTTTGATGAGATTCACATCATCAAAATCACCAGTGGCCAGGAGCAACTGCTGATATGTAAATGTATCTCCTAAACTTGAAAGATTCAGTGGTGCTCCAGGAGGTTGGAGAGTACTTTGAGCAGGAACAGGTCCAACATTTACCCCTCTTTGATTTGTAGTACCCTTCTTACGGATGCAAAAGAGCAGCATTACCAGTAATAGTGCCAAAAGCAGAATGAGCACAACTCCTCCCAAGACACTTGCCAATATTATAACCTTTCTGTTGCTTTTCCCTGAAGCTTCTCTGGTTGCAGGTTGTGTGGAATTTCGTTGTCCAAAATGATCAAAAGTCAGGTTCCTTTCAGCGTAAAAGGATGTACATTTAGGCAAACTCTTCTGATTTGACACATTTTGAAGACAATTTCTAGCAAAAGATGCATTGCTGTTTACATAACTTGGAATTGTTCCTTCAAAATAATTAGCAGAGAGATCAATGAAACTGAACCTTCTTAACACAGACGTCAGATTCCCATAAAACAAATTGTGAGAAATGTTCAGTTGAGCAGCAGTGCCATTGACACTCAAACCAGCAATCGGCAGCTTACCAGTAAAATTGTTGCTGGAGATGTCAAGCAGACTTAACCTGGGAATCGACCATGCCTCATCCGGGAAAACACCAGTAAACGCATTGTGCTTCAAAGCCACAATCTGGAACTGACTGGAAGCAGAGAACAAACTGACTGGCAAAGACCCGCCAAGAACGTTGTTCCCGATCAACATTCTCTGCAAATTTCTTAATCCTCCCAGCTCTGCTGGAACTAATCCAGAGAATGAATTGAAGCTAAGATCAAGGTCAACCAAGTTGCCAAGTTGCCCAAGTCGAGCAGGTATTGAAGAAGACAAACTGTTGCCAGAAACATTCAGGTAACTCAGCTTCTTAAGCGAACCAATGCCATTAGGAATCGGCCCAGATAAGAAGTTGGACGAAATATCAAGACTTGTCAAGTTCCCAAGTGAAGCAAACGACTCAGGAATAGATCCAGTAAGCGAATTCTGAGAAAGATCAAGAACAGAAAGCCCCATCAGTTGACCCAAGGTTGAGGGAATTATGCTTGTAAAGCTATTATAAGACAAATAAAGACTCCTTAAATTAGTCAAATTCCCTAAACTCCCAGGAATAGCATTGCGTATAGAACAGGACCTAAGATCAAGAACTTGTAGAGACACAAGCCTTTCACCAAACCAATCAGGCATAGAACCAGGAAGCAAGAACCTCGATGCGTTGAAATAATTCAAGTGAGTCAGATTGGCCAAAGCATCGACGGCAAATTGCGGGTTCCCAGAACCAATCCTCGTTCTTCGAAACCCAGAAATGTTAATTCCAGAAACACTGCCATTTTCACATTTAACACCTCTCCAAATTGAGCAAGGGTCTGCTTTTAAGGGCCAGTCTTTGGCTCTTAGCCCCAAAGACGATCTCAGTTGAAGCAAAGCAACCCGCTCAATTTGTGAACTCAATGCCTGCACCTGCTCAAATGTGGGTTCTAGCCACAACAGCCACAGCAGCAAGGTGAACACTACAGTGTTTCGTTTGCCCACCATGGTTCATTGTAAATGAATCTCTGACGCATATACTCTACTTCTCTTATTAGTCATGTCTCTAAAAGAATGCCCTCCTCTCTATAACTACGCAAAAGAAACCAAAAAATGAGCGAACTTTTGCCCTAAGAGACAAGCTTTTTGTCCACTTCTCAGAACAACGAATCTGTGCAACGCTCCCTCTCTCTCTCCCTCTCTCTTTCGCTACCTACTCCATCCCAACAATTCCAGTTGCTTGAAAGCAAAGGACATAAGAGAAAGACACAAAAACAATCATGAACAGAAATTTCCTGCAAGTTATGGTAGAGAACGAGGGAAAGAAAGCAAATGATCGGTCAAAATGTGGAACCATGGACTCTCTCTCTATTTGTACAGTCTCTTAAAGACAGAAGAGGGCGATAAAAGTTGAAAGCTTTTTAGTTTTAGAGTGCTGACAATTCATTAAGTAGGGAAATAAGTGTATTCAAGTGTCTTAATACACGCGCGGGACGCACGCTCGAAGCATTTAGCCTTAGTTTGGACTTCCTACGGACGAACATGTTCCGTACTGAACCAGAACTCCGGCGACCTGTTTCTGTTTGACTTCCGATATTTGCGGTGGTGCGTGCTGATTGCTAAACTACTGCTACTGACACTTGCCGTCCACAATATACTTGCTATATGTGCTATGTGTAGCAGTATATTTATATTAATACGAGTTGGTGGCAATTTGGGCATCATAAGATCATTACTAGTTTGGATCTTGGCACTATGGTCTGTGGTTTTCCTTATTTGTGAAGATAAATAGTGGGAAGTAAAGTTGAGCTCATGTGACTAGGTGAAAGTAATTAAACACCTGTCAATGCCCTAGGCTTGGAAAAAAGAAAAAAAGGACAGAGAGTACGCTTATCTTCCCTTTGCCAATATTGCTACAACATAACAGTAGTATAGACAATGTTCTAAGTTTTTAAAAAACAATGACAGTAGGTAAGTACTTGATATAGTTTTATAGACACTTTACCCATGAGTGTATGAACTGAATAAAGAAGAGTTGATTTGAAGAAAAAACAAGCATTGTTTGAGAAATTACCCTCTTTTATGTTTTTCAGTCTCTTGGCTTATTCTTTAACTGGAAGTGTTGTGACAAGGAAGCTTTGGTTACAGAGAGGGTAGTTGGTGTTCTGTGAGCAGAATTCATAATGTTCATAAAAGATCTGTACTCTCTGAATGATAAATGAGTGTGACAAGGAGTTCAATACTTGCAAGGGAACATTTATGCCCCTTTTCTTCTTTTATGAACATGGAAATGAAAGGTATATCTTTCAGTAAGATTGATAAATATGGTTAATGTTTGAGCTGGCTTTAGAATTTATAGTAAATCAAACACCTAGTTCGGTTTTGGCTGTATTTCATCACTTCAAAAGAAAGCCATTTTATGTCAGCCAAAGCTTCCTGTAGTCTGTGTCCTATCCATGCTGCACAAGGACCATATCAGATCACACTTTAGGACTGCACGAGGAAATCAAGAAACTGGCCATGACTAGTACCCAAAATTTGGGGGACTCATATTCTATTCGTATTTTTATTATATTCTATTAAATATATTTACGTGAGATTTATATAAATTTCTTAATAAGATTTAATGAAATAAAACTAGAACAACGCAGTTGAAATAGAGGATTTCATTTTCAAATTTTGTCCACTCCCTATTAACTCACATCTTATTTGCTCTTTATTTGAAAAACATGGGTTATTAGTTTCATTTTTCTTATTTTTATTTTTTATTTTTTAATTAATTAAATATTAAATTTAATTAAATTATTCATAATTTTATTAACAGTTAATTATATTAAATAATTAAAGAATATATATTTAATTGATTGTAATGAGATTATGAAAAAACAAAATCAAAATTAAAAAACCATTTTTTGTGGTTTTATAAATTTTAAAAACTAGAAAAAACCAAAAACTAAAAACATAAACCAAAACTCAAACAAACATATTTTTTTGCTAAATTTAAAAACAAAAATCAAAAATCAAAAAATATGAATAGAAAAGAACGAACTCTTAACTACTTAAATAAAATGCTTTAAAAATGTTCGAGAATTTGAATCCTCTTTAGCCTTATTTTAAATTTTTTACTCTTTTGAATTTGGATTCTCAAATTATTATTATTTAGTTTGAATCAATTCATTAATTTATCAAAATAAGTATATAAAAATATATAATTTATAAAATATTACAATACGTTTAAAATTTTATTTAATATGGATCAAAATAATAACTCGGCTCTAAAAAAATTTGGAAACTTTAGCAGTTAAATAATATGTTTGCAAATCAAAGCCTCATAAGTGTGTGGTAGATGGTAAACTAGAAAATGGCAAGTGGAAACGAACACTTTGTTTTAGTTATTTAATGATTCCAACTTGTCAGATATAGTGTTACTAGTAGATAAGACATCATTAGAACGTCCCAACACATTAATGGCAATTTAGAGTCTTGCCCTTTAAATGTATAATATTTGTAAAATCTCATATATTAAATGAAAAGAAGCTGTATTTAGTCATAGCTTAATGAGTTTTCAAATTTTGATGTATAGCTGATATGATTCAATTTCCATAATTTAAGTTTAAGGTTTACATATTTTGATGTTTAACTTAGTTCTAAACTATCACGGTAAGATGAGATGGTTATTTCAACGATGTTTGTCACCTAAAGTTATCCATTTTAAACACCTTAAAAAGCTTAATCATGTTTTTTTTTAATCTATCGGAGTCATATTATTAGTTATCCACTATAATATAAACATGTTGTACCATTTATATTCGTTTGTTCTTATTTCTACCATTCATAACATTCTATGTATCATTGTAAATGTCTTGCAAGTGATTAGATTAGTGCCACCCGCGAAACTCGGCAGCGTTGACGGAGCAGTACTTGGAATTCTTCGCCAACTTTCATTGGCATATTCATTTTTACAGTTGGAAGACTGCTCATGTGATTAATGTGACGGCGATTGTTAAATATATGAGAAACAAATTAGGATTTGTTGCGGAGCTTTAGATTTGTTATTTTGTACTCTATGTCTAACCTATTTTAAGAGCATTCATCTATTTAATTTACGTGAATTTCATTTACTGAACAAATATGTGTTTATAAAATAAAGTAGGCACAGAGTGATAAAAACAAGCGATATGTTCTTTTATTGTGGAGGCTATTATTATGATACTTTTATCGACCAAGCTTTGTGATTGGAGTTGTTTTGCAAATTGTGGTTTTGATTTTATGAAAACGTATCATTGCAATAAATTTACAAACTACCCAAAATTAAACATACTAATATTATTCAAGTCGTTATATAAGTTCTATTGAACGGTTGGGTGCAAACTGTAATATTTGAATTAAAATGGGGCTGGGCCATGAAGAACTTTTTTCATGTAATTCCTTTCTAAAAAGAAAAAGAAGTGTCATTTCTTTCGATAAAAATGAAAATATTATAAATAGAAGCTAGGGTTTGATGTGGATGGAGTTGGACACATTCATCTACTGACTTATCCAAATCGTAAAGTTCATCGGTCATCGGTCATCGGTCATCGGTCAACCACTAATATGGCTTCAATCCTTTCATCCGTTTACCTCGACGTAGACTTTGAACTCTTTCATCCGTTTACCACTAATATCATATATCATAAGAAGTGACATTGAGTGTTTAGTTAGCTTTTAAATGGAAATAACTCACTCTTAACATCTTTTGAAACATCTAGACCCATCAAAGGCAATTGATTGATTGTGAATACTTTTAACAAATGATTGAGATAACTCACCAACGATTACAAAGGTTGTTCCAAGGTATCCCCTTTTGACACTCATTAGATTACTTCTATAAGCGCCAAAGTTTTAGTTTAATGCCGTGGGATTGTGGACTTTAAGACATTTTTATTTTCTTTGTGATTAAGGTATGATTTAAATGCAAGTGTGTATTGTGACAAGACATATTTGTTAATTAAAAAACCAACATTTTGATTTTCACTTACTTAATCAAATAGTCTATACAGTGCCTGAAAGAAAAATAAGTAGATATTTGATTATTCTCCTTCTTATTAAAAATTTAGATCGTTTTCATTAAGATATTTATAATTTATTGAATCAAATAAAATTAGATGTTATATTTTTTTTTCTTTTTAAATTGCAATTATTTGTATTACAAAAATATTATTAGGCCAAGTCGTTGAACTCCCAATTTGAATAAAGATGACCCAATTTCAATCTAATCAAATTAAAAATTAAGAAGTTTAATATGGCTGTAAGCCACAAATTAAAGTAAAATAGTTTAACCTAAAAATTTTGAACCATTCAATTTTTTTGTTTGATTTTTAATTTTTCAATTCGATTTTGCTGTGATAACTCTTATTATTAAAAATTGATCAATTAATCGGTCAATTTTTATTATAAACTAAAATAATTTAATTAATTTTTATTTAACATTTTTTGTCAATTAAACTTTAAATTTTTTGATAGGTAAAGACAATATCTTTTAATTATATTTCAAATTCATTAATTTTATTCAATATGTAGTTAGCTTTATGACAATTTAATACTAGTTAAATATTTTAAACCTTAAATTTTTTATCTTATTAGTTTAATTTACGGTCAGATTGTTTAAAACATCGCCTGTTACTTTTCATCAAAGTAAGCAATTTTGTCCGTTTGTTTATACTTGAATGAAGCTTTATTTTAGTTATCATAAAACGGTATTAAACAAACCTTTGGCAATCATGTTTGCCTGGGTGTCGTGCACGTGAGGTCAAAACCTTTTCTCTTTCTGTTGTTAATTGTTATTTATCTATTAAGATCATTTCAAGTCAATGATTCATCACAATTGCCCAAAATTATTTCTACCTCAAACAACTATTTGTAATACTTCCTTTAAGAACAATCGGAAAATGTAGCTCTATTTTTTCTTTATATAAAGGAAAAAGATTGTCTTGAAGGAGAGGAGAACATGGAGGCTTCCTTATCAAGGTAGTATAACAGCCAAATCTTCAACAACCACTTGAAGCAGCAGCAAATCCATGATCCAAAGCCACAACTTGCATGTCATCAACCACCGCCTAAGTTTATGATGTAGAAGTCCAACAATTCAATGATTCGGGAAAAATAATGGTCGAGTTTGGCGTACTAGCTAGTCCTACTATACAAAAACTTCGCTTCAGCAAGTGTTATCATGACCTTATCAACAATGCAGAAAACACACACAAAATAAAAAAAGAAAGAGAGAAAGATAGCGACAAGTTAGTATCGTCGGCCATCAATGGCACCACTTGTATTTTGAGATTTTTTGTTCTTCAAGAACACATAACTTATCAATGCTAGGAATGCCGGGACGATACAGATATCTAATTTGGTTAGGATACGCTACTATATTTATATTAGTTAACATTGGGTATTATTTAAAGTAATTTTTTAAATTTATAGAATAGTTTCTAAATTTTTTAAAAATTACAAAAAATCTATTAATATATTATATTATATACTTTATAATTTTACATCAATCTTAACTCTATAAATTATAATAATATAATTTAAAATAACCACAATTTATTTATTTTTATTAACATTAATTTTCACATACAAATATAAAATTAAGAATAATACAAAATATTAAAATTTCATCATATAATAAATAATAAATAATAATTACATCAAAACATGAACTAAAAAGAACAAGAAAGATCTTTAACTCTCTAACTATTACAATTTATAACAAGAGTTCGTTATATGAAAACAACCATATAAAAATAAAACTTGGAACAAAAACATATATAAAACTTGGAACAAAAACATATATTATTTAATTTACTATCAATTAGATATATATTATTTAATTATTTAATATATTAATTATTAATAAGAATTTAAATAATTTAATTTAATATTATATATTTATTTAATTAAAATTAATTATTACTAAAAATTAGAAATAAAAATTTAATTTAATTTATAAAATTAATTTAATAATTATTAATAAATATAATTATATCTAAAAATATTTTTAAAATATGTAAATTTAAAAAAAATTTTGATTTAATAATTACAATATATTTAAAATAAATTTTAGTTTATAAGTAATAATTTTTAAATTATTTATTTTAAAAATAACACATTGCATGTGAGTCTATCGGAAATAGCCTCTCTACTTTGTAGAGGTAAGGCTATGTATTATTGGACCTTCCCAAACTCCGCATCTCAGTAAGACTTCAATTGGATGTTAATGACGATGGTGATATTTATTTTAAAAATAAAATAATTTTTATTAATACTTTATAAAAAGATATTATATAAAAGATTAAAATAAATTTAATTAAAAATAATTTATTTTTAATTTTTATTTGCTGTATAATATTTATTAGTAATAAAATATTTATTTTATTTTAAAATAAAAAATTAAAAATCACAATAAAAGTTCAACTAAACAATTACTTGAAAAAAAAGAAATTAGGTTTGTTTTAAAAAGATTTTGCTTCAAAGTTTACGATACCGACTAGCACTATGCGAAATTATTGATACTAATTAATACTAAGGACCGATACTTTTTAACACAATTTTGTACCGTTTTTGGTCGATACCAACTACAAATCCTGTATCACAGTAACCTGTACCATTCATGCATGAGAAAAGATTTACAACTTCACATTCACAAAATATGTTAAAGTAGTTTTTAGGTTCCTATATTCAATTAAACTTTATCTTATGTTTCACTTTTTTGATATTGTTGTTTATAATTCAAGTTAGTAAGATGGGATAAGTTGAAACAAAATATTATTTACAGAAATTTGAGGTAATTTATACACTAAAGTAACATTCAATGTTTCGGAAACAAATATATTTCTTTGTTAATATAACACGAATCGATCAAATTTTATTCGTAGTTCTTCCTCCTAGTGACTAGTGTTGTAAGAAATGATGAATCCGGCTAACTCTCAAATGGTCAAAAAATTTTATATATATATTAGGTGGGTGATAATTTAATTATTAGTGGTATTTCAATTAATTTATTTTGGTTTTTTAATTTAATAAAAGATAGAATATCGACGCCAAACTTGGAAAAAAGATTAAGGGAATCACTTCTCTTCTTACAAATGTCACTATCAGAAAATTCAACTCTTAATACCAAGTAGCTGGTCATAAGGCGTTCAAGCAAGTCAGAGTTCAGAAATGTCAATGAACTAAACTCTATTAACTATACATTATATCTTTATGTCCCCTCATTATCAGTTTCAACTCTGCTATATATATCGAAAAAGAAAAAAGAAAACATATGTGGTCAAAAGCAAGCATCCTCTATAAGAAATCAAGCACCCAATCATGAAAAGTTGCTTACAAGCAAAGCACAGAACTTCTATTTTGTCGCCGACTTTTGGTTTTCGATGACCAAAGCTCGACAAAGAAAGAAGAATATGGCGGCACGCTACCATTCCACGGAGATTGAAGATCAATGTTTAGTTCTTAATGTAGCTTTCATTTCCTAGTCAAACCAAGCATTGGAAGAAAAGTGTGAACATGTCTACTTTGAATAAATCCTAGTACGGCAGTAGCAGCAAACTTGGATTATAAGGGCTTGGAGCTTGACGAGCTGGTTTTGGATTGCTTTATACCCACAATTTCTCGTGACCTTGACCCAATCTTCCGGATCACTTTCTCAAAATGAAAGCAATCAACGGGATTTTCAATAAGGGCTTAGGCCCAAAAATTACAAGAAGGCCTATTTTGAAAACATAGAATTGGATTGGGCTTGTAGGAAAGCGCTGAGTTAGCAATTAGAAGCACTCTGTCATTTGGATATGCTTGTAATAAATAGCTGTGTTTTAATTTCTTAAACTTGACGTTAATCTCTTATTTTAGAAATATCAAAAGGCAAGCATGTAAAATATCAAAGTGATAATTATAAAACATTAGTTAAAAAAAAAGAAGAAGGGCAGAGTTTAAGTAGAATAGTACGATGATTCATTATTAAAAATTTTAATATTGACTAGAAAATATACATTTTATTATTTTTCAATAAATGATTCGTATTAAGAATAATACAAACATTTGTTTAAATGCAGTTTAATTCAAAAATAAACTGCATTTATTTATAAAATTTTAAAATAAGTTAAATTAAAAAATTTAATTTAGCTTGAAATTTACAATACGATCAGATGTAAAGCCTAAAACTCAAATCACGTTGTTTTGATTACGTGACAAAATGATGTCTTTTTATATATTATTGAATACTCTCTTTTTGTTCTCTTCCTCCGACTTTTTACTGGATTTCTCTCTCTCCTTCTATGTATCGTCTGTCGTATTGTTCCCTCATTTTCTCCCACTTGCTTTCTAATCTCTTTTTATTGTCATTCAAAAGAAAGAAAGTTAAAAAGGGGACCATATTAGAGTAGCGTTGCCAATCCTAACCCAAGTAATTCTATCTTTTAGTTATTATTTGAAAAGGCAAAAGTAGCTATAATCTCCGGGGATGGCATATTTTAAACTTCAAATCGCTGAGATTCGCACTCTTTGTATTGAGGAAGGGCAAAATTTAAACACTTGAGATATTTTGCGACAGGCCGTTGACATCAGACTCCCGTCGATTATTGTCATGTTCATATAAAAATAATAGATCAATGATTATGTATATCCACAATACCGGCAAAGCGCGTGACTGTAGACCCCACACATCAGTCACCGGGCTTTAAACCATGGTTTAAAATAACCCCCTGAATGTGCCACTATCGTATGCCTGAACTTTTCGATTTTCCCACCGCGGACAATGCCGAACCCAATGCATTAGCTGCCGTTTGGGATACGCTTGTTCCTGTAACCAAACAGTAGCTGATCTAGCAGTACTGGCCCTAAAGTAACCCTAGTTAGCTCCCCAAAAACTCTATAAAACGCCGCTCTCAGGCCCCTTATCTCTCTCATTCTCTCTTTCATATCTGTGGGAAGTTACCATATCATCCCTAGGGTTTCGTTAATGGCGTCAGCAGATGTTGAGTACCGGTGCTTCGTCGGCGGCCTAGCTTGGGCCACAACGGACCAAGCCCTCATGGAGGCCTTTAGTCCCTTTGGCGAGATTCTCGAATCGAAGGTCCGTTTAACGACAGATCGGATCTGACCCGAACCGATTCGGCCTTGTCTCGATCCAAAATCTGTGATCTGTTTGTGTTACTATTAAATCTCTGTGTTACTGTGATTCTCTCTTATTATGTTACTAATCTCCATTCGGTACGTTCATTTTCATCCTCTGGGCGAAGAACGATCGATTTTTCAATTTTTTCTTTTTTATTTTTTGGTTATTGCGTGCTTGATTCATAGATCTAAGCAGATCCGGAAATTTTGGTGCAGATTATCAATGATCGCGAGACTGGGAGGTCACGTGGCTTTGGATTCGTAACTTTCAACAACGAGAAATCGATGAGAGACGCAATTGAGAATATGAATGGCCAGAACCTCGACGGCCGAAATATAACCGTCAACGAAGCTCAGTCTCGCGGAAGCGGTGGCGGAGGCGGTGGCGGTGGATACAATCGTGGCGGTGGTTTTGGAGGTAACGATCGCCGAGAAGGAGGTGGTGTTCGTGGCGGCGGGTTCAACCGTGGAAATGGCGGTGGTGGCTATGGAGGCGGTGGCTATGGCGGTGGACGTGATAGGAATTACGGCGATGGTGGGTCACGGTACTCGAGAGGTGGTGGTGCTTCGGATGGGAACTGGAGAAACTAGAGCCGTTAGATTTGGGTAGGTTTCGGTGTTTGGACGGTGTTGTGGTGTCTGGTTTATGGTTTTGGGTTTAGGGGTTAAAGGTTCGGGTTAGGGTCCGCTTTGGATGCTTGATTTGTGGTGCTTTGGCTCTCTGGTTCTGTTCGAGTGTTTGTTCTGGTTCTCAACGTTTTTGACCGATGGTTACTGTTATTGTTATGGTTCTCCACGTTTTTGACCGATTTTTACTGTTGTGTTGACGTTCTCGTGAAAAGAAATTAACGAAACATATACAGCTTTGATTTCGTATCCATTTTGATTTTCTTTTGCCGAGTGTTTGATTAAATGCTAGCGCAATAACCTATTCCGTAGACCTGATATTTTATTTTGTTAGATGTGGCAAAGTGTAGTTTGAAAATATGAAAGATTTGATTGGTTTATTGGGTTCGGTTGATTGGCTAAATCATCAAAGTTGTGAATTGAATAGTAGGGTCTAGGCATCATATGGAGTTGGGTTTTTCTATTAACTTTGTATTGGTCAAAGCCCAGATTCAGACGATGACTTTATTGGATCCCGAAGTGGGGGCATAGTGGTTACAATATTAGCATCGTATAACGTTAATAGAAACGGCAACGGATTGAGTTCTGAGTCGATGCCATTCTTAACGTTCCCTAAATGCTAAATTACGTGATTACAGATTGTCCGCTCGGCTCCAAAATTTTGTTAGGTGCTGGGGTTGAATTCGGTTCTGATAGGGTTTGAATTTAGGGGTGTGGAATTTGAGTTGGGAGTTTTTGCCCGAATATTAAATAGATTTAGCACTGAGGTTACTGAAACTGCTTTGAGCAAAAAGTGGACTTAAAAGGGATTGCTTTGATCTGTTGTGTTCTAACTGGAGCTGAAAAAATCCACGGAGTTGTCTTAGCCTGCGTTTGGTTCGGTTTTTGGGAGGTGGAAAAGTACTTTTTTTCACCGCAAAAGCTATTTTAAAGAAAAAATGGATGTTTGGTTGTAAAGTCTAAAAGCGCTTTTAAAGTAGAAATACTTTTTGAAAAACTAAAATACAGCTTTTCTAAAAGCTCAAATTTGGAGCTTTTTTAAAAAGTCCCTCATTTTAGCTTTTTCGGGAAGCAAGATTCCCGTCACTTACGTATATAACAAAATTTAAAACATTACGTTTGTTTCTTCTGTTTACGAAACTCATCTTCTCTGATTCTCCAAACTATACGATACACAGCAAAACATCTCCTCTTTTTTTCCCAACAGATCAGGTTAGTTTTATTTCATGTTTACAAACGTCTGCGTTTATTTTATTCATGATCGTCTGCGTCTGCGATGGGTTTTTTTTATTCATGATCGTCTGCGTCTGCGAACGCAGATGTCGACTGCGTTCAACGCAGACGACGTA
>JANZXP010000196.1:38897237-38907539 GCA_027576715.1 Erythroxylum flavicans
AAATACTTATTATGTACAATTTAATGTTTTTATTATCAATTAAGATAATTTTAACTTTATATCATCAATCAACTTTCTGTTTAAACCAATTAAATGTATAAACAAATAAAATTATCATGCACAGATAATTCATAACTGTTTAAATTATGCATCAACCATAAGATCATCAAATAAAATTTATTGACGGTATATTTGTTTTAAAATTTTTTTGGTTAATTTATCGATGGAAAAACAAAATGTCCGCCGGTAAAATCAATGCTATTTACCAATGGAAAACAACAAACTGTCGACAATCATAGACGGAATAACTAATTCTGTCGCCAAATTAACCGACAAGATTTGCCACAAAATAATTGTCGATATATTCACTGATAGAACTAACATAATCTTCGGTAATGTTTTAATAAACTTACCGACAGAATATACAATACCGTCCATACATCTGCCGACGAAAAATTATTGACCGTCGGAAATTTACCGATGGTCGATAACAACCATCGGTATATTTTCCAACGGCACACTAATTATCCGTCTGTAAATTTACCAACGGACATTCTGTTATTCATCAGAAATTATTACCTACGGTCATTTCTACGACGCCTTTGTCCATCGAAAAATTTCGTTGCTAACTTGACTTACCAACGGAATGTTTATGTTTTCCGTTGGTAATGTTCGTCGCTAAACGACATTTTTCTTGTAGTGGAATAACCATCGATATACTCACATATGGAACAAACATAACCGTTGGTAATGTTGGAATAAACTTACCAACGGAATAAACAATAACGTTTGTAAATATGCCGACGGAACAAGATTGACCATCGGAAATTTACCGACGGTCGAGCGCACAAACAATTGTCGGTATATTCACCAATGGTTACATAAATTTTCCATCGGGAACATTCAATTATTCGTTGGAAATTATTATTTACGGCTGTTTCTACGACACTTTTGTATGTCGGTAAATTCCGTCGCTAATCTAACTTATCGATGAAAATGTCTATCCCTAAACGACAATTTTCTTATAGTGTCAAAAACAACAGATTTTGTTCAATCTGCTAACTCAATTAGCTAATTACTAAAAGCGATTTGACGTAATCAAACAACAAAATACCTCTCAATATGCCAACAAAAGAGTTATTTAGCCATTTACGAAACAATACCATTGTGATGAAAAAATGGCGATCCCAATGTTTTTGCCTAATTTATTGATTACAAGGAGAACGACCAAGCTTTTCGTCCGTTAAATAATTTTTACTGAGAAAGGCAAACAACTCTAAATTCTTCTTCGGCTTCCATTATATATCTTAAAAACGTTGTAAATCTCATAACGCGATTGATTAATGGACTTCTTAGCTACTCAAATAACGTTGAATTATAGCAAATCTAAAGAACCGGAAGCTTATAAATGGATCAAATAGTCATATTGACAAAATCACTTTTGCTTAAACAAAGTAATTATTACTACGGTTTGTCCTAATAAATCTTCCAACTAGGGATGTCAACGGGATGAGCCAGGCCGGGCAGTCCTTTGTTTTTTTCAATAAAAAATTTTCAAAACTATATCGTTTTGTCAGTAATAGCCCAGCTATCTGCCGGGTCAAGCCGAACCTCCCATAATTGGCCTGTGGTCGACTCTACAGCTCGCTGACTCGTGACCTACTTGTGGCCCGGCTAACTCGAGCCAAAAACGGGCCAAGCCGACTGAGCTAACTTTGACATTCCTACTTCCACCACTACAGCATCAGCTTACACTCATGAGCTTGGAGGACAACAAAAAAATCAACTTAACTGATAACAAGAAGAGTTTCATTTCTCAACCAAATCCTCCCATGGTCCAATCTATATCAAAAGTAGTTCACAAGTTGAAGAAACTTCATCGGAAATCGGAATAGAAAGTCCTGATTGGTTAAACTCCAAGCTTGTGTGCTCAGAAATTTATCTTTTGCTTTGCATGGCCCATGTCCTGTGAGTAACACACGTACTAAGACATCTTATCCAACTTATACACAAACCAACCACAGATGTATTATCAATTTAGTAACTTTCACTGAATGGCTTGAACCTGTGAAATAACAGGATCCAATCACAACAACAACTGGTTGTCAGGATTGGACGCAGGTTGTGGAAATATCATTCACACGACATGCTTTTTTTTTTTCTTGCATATGCCCACCACTTCTCTAGTTAAAATGGACCAATCAGAATTGTATCATTCCTGAAAAGTTTTCTTCTTTATTCAAAGATTCCACTCGGACAGCAATAAATATTGCCTTTGCTGCTAGCTTAGGACCAACTACAAAGGCTAGGTGGACTGTTCTTCGCCCGCTAAATTCGGTAGATTCCTCTCTTAACGAACAAAGATCTCATTCAACTAGAATACAAAAATCAATGATTTAATGTGTGTTTTTGCGTAAAACCCTCCAAAAATTTTGCAAGAAAAAGTTGTTATATTGAGACTAGTTATAATTCTTGTCTCACAAACTTCTCCAAGTTGCAGTGAAGGACCACAAAGAGAAAAAGAACCAACGGCTAATGAGAGGAGGAATCCACAAACATTAACTTTTCAACTGGGGATTTCGTTGATGGCGGTGGTGGAACCCAAAATGTCGGCTAAGACGGTGTATCTCTACGGATATTGTTTGTTTCTTCGTAAAGATTCCTAGAAAGTTGCTCGTGTAGCTTTCACCTAATCATCACAACCAGCCCCATTAGCGTGTGGCCAGAAACCCTATGATCTTGACTTCTGCAACTTGACGCTAAGCGCCATCTTTATTTCTTAAGGCACTTTAATGACAGGTTTAATAACTAAAATCACTAAGAGCAGCTACTGTCCACTGAGAACTCATGATTTAGCAGAAACTTAACATGAAAATATATAGAATCTGTAATACACCCGAAAATGTGCAGCAATCATGAATAAGCTAAGCAGAAAAACCCTTTTTTCGAAAATTTATTTTTAACCTTATAATTTCCTTCATAAGAAAAGAAAAAGAGGCTCCTTGAAGCAAGCAGAGTGAGGAAATGCAATATTTGAAGTTTCTTATTATTCTTTAATCCCGCAACGGGATTTAGCTGCCACAGCACAGATATTTTGCAGAGTTGAAGGAATCATATTTATTGGCAATAGTTCCTTTTTCACTATATTCCATCTATCTGAACGTAACGGGGGTTGATTCTGTGGTGTTAGGAAAAGTATTTCAGAAATTTAGCATTGCGTAGGTTCATAGGTTGGGGCTACTCTACTGTAACAACTTGCAGCCCAATGCCATCGTATCGCACCGCCAGCCTCGGAATAATGTGTACGTGCTACCTTTTCCAAATAGTTTCAACCTTTCGTCAACCAGATATTTAGATAACTCGATTCGAAATTGTATTATCAAACAGGTGATGCAAAAAGTCTCAGTTCAACAAACATTAAAGCTGGAGAACCTCAGACCTAATTTTTCAACCATCAGTAGCTATAAATAACCAGATTGCTTATGGTAATTCAGACAGATAATAATATACGCATGACTGACACCAATCTTGTCTGCCAACATGCCGAAGAAACATAAAATGGTTTCAACATGATCATATAGCATTGACATATAAGCTATATCATTTTGTAGCAACTAAGCAGTAGTCAGATAAGATTTTCTGCGGATTATTGTAAGGAACACAATATATGGTTAATCATTTTCTTTTCCTTTGTTACTGACATCAAACTAAAGCTTGACTTGCTCCATTGCCATATTTTCTCATAGCAACAATGTAGAATGAGTACGAATAAGTAGAGCCCCACAAGGGAATAAAGAGCCATGGCTTGCCAGATATCGAATAAAGATATCAAATTATTGCATTTGGGTTGCCCATGACCAGCTATAGATCAGTTCAGATACGATTGTGAATCTTCATCATGCAAAATTGTAAGGGTGAAACAGATACATGGGCCAGCTCTGTCTACTGGCATTTGTCCACCCCAGAGAAGCAAACCTACAAATAACTTTACCTTTTACATGAAGCCTACCCATATAGAGCAACTAAAAACCATAATCTCCAATGCTATAATGAGTTAAAATTAAGCAACAAGTTGGGAAATACTCTGAGCCAATCTTTTCGTTTCATCACTCTACCCTGAGTTAAAAATAGAACAACAAAAATCACCCTACTGATGACCATATTGTATCTTGTGAGATGTGCTTTGGATCTGTTGGGTACAAGGTCACATGCATGCTTGATTATTCATTTTAGCAAGCAATCAAGTAACGAGTCGTGTCACATATTTTATGCTGTTTTCTTGTAACCTTGTAACTCATGCTTTAATCATGACTAACATGGAAGCTTCTCCCTTTGATGTTGATGGTTTAGTGAGCGCAAATCCAAGAGTTGTTGCTAAGTACAGTGAATGAAAAGTCGTTGATGGTCAAACAAAATTAGTTTTTTTTGTGTGGGTGAAACAATATTAATTGTGCCTGTTAGACACTTCCCTTCGTATGATCTCCCGTTCAACAGCAGAGGTCCCAATTGATTAAAGGTTAGGTTTCATATGTTGACCTTTTCCCAGAGATAAAACGAAAACATAATCATTGTACGGAAACTGGCAAGCCAGCTACTTGCTTGGAATGTTGCTCAGGACATTGTACAATTGCTAGATCACCTATCTCTGACGAATTAGAACAAAAGAGATTTATTTCCTGCAATATCTCATATTGATAACAAATTATAAATTGTGGTTTACACGTGAAAGTTAAAAAAAGGGTCGATCAAAGTTTTCAACTTGGACCTACCTGAAGGTCATGTTGCAGAAGAAAAGAATAAAACAGGAAAGCTACGGCCTGCAGAAAATCTCAACAGATACGGAAGCTTACCTTCAAATTTCTACTTTGTTGTTTGTAAATACTGGAACGTTTTTCTTCTTAAATTTAAACCCAAGAAATATTACAATTTCAGGAAATAAACATGTTACAGTAGCAAAACCACGTGAGTTTTTGCTCAAAGCGAGTGCACTGAATGCTTTTTCTTGGTTAGCTTGTTGTCTATGGTTTTAGTATTTAATAACGTTTTTAATGTTTATAATTGCACATGACTGGAGTTTAATACATTTTATTTCCTAGCTGACATGATGTTTACTATAAAGACAGAAATTATGTTCTTCTTAAGCTCTAATGATTCTCTTAGGTTGTAGATTTTCTTACTCCTCTTCTTTGTCTGATTCATTTTGTGGTTCCTGAGCATACAAATCATTCAAATTCTTCTACAGATAGGAAGATTTCTTTGCCAACTGGCACTACCCCACTCTATCTCTGCTTATAAATAGCAGGCATTGCCACTTCTTTGTACATAGCATCCACTTAACTGCTTAGTCTTTCCTTTCTGACTCCTCTCCATCTTCTCATTATCCTTGTTCCTGTAGTCTCCTTTTATAATCCTTTTTAAGCTAGCAGCAATCAATACATAGCTTTCTTTCTCTCTTTCTCCCCATTTTTCACTTGTCCAAGTCTTGTTATCTCCTCAGAAATGGCCTCAAGCTCAATGTCCTCGCGTGGCTCAACCTCTTGGACTGCTAAGCAGAACAAGGACTTCGAGAGGGCATTAGCTGTGTTTGACAAGGACGCACCTGACCGTTGGTACAATGTCGCCAAGGCAGTTGGTGGAAAAACCGAAGAAGAAGTCAAGAATCACTATGAGCTGCTCGTGCATGACGTCAAGTACATTGAGTCAGGCCAAGTCCCATTTCCCAACTACAGGACAACTGGAGGGACTAGCCTGAATAATGATGAGAAGAGGTATAGAATTGCAAGTTCCATAATGTAAAATTAACAGTTTCATACTAGCTTATTTGAAACTACTATATGTTCTCCTCACCTGACACCAACAAAGCAAGACCTTTGTCCATAGGATAAGTGAATTTTGTGTTTTGACTTCATAGCCATGTCTTGTCACAAAAGTTAACAAGTTTGCGGCTTTTCAAAACTTGATGCCAAATAAACTGTGACTTTCAACTCCTATATAGTAACTTATAACCGATTGAATCATCATAAAGAACTCATTCGGTTTTGTTTTTGCATACAGGACGAAGAATCTGAAGCTCCATTAAACTGCATGAGATACTCATGATCAGTATCGTTAACAATAAAGATCCACTGCTTAATTTACTACTGCATCGATTATTAGACACCTTAGTCGCATAGCAATACATACTATTAGTCCCTATTGAAGATTCACAACAAGTGATTCTGTGTCTTTCCCACTTGTTTTTTACTTGAATCTTCACGTCCTCTTGTACTTTCCCCTATAAAGATATATATTTGGTAAGTCCTGCTGTATGCTTTCTCTACACCTTGAATAGTTACACTTTCTGAATGGTTCTACTAATTTTTGAAAAAATGCATACGGCTAAAAGTTGAATTATTGACTAATAAATTATTTATCCGTTTCAATTTAAGAAAGTTTGACTTGAAAATAGCTCGATCGTTATAAAAAGAATCAATCACTCTTGCACCCTTATTACCTTATAATCTATAAGTATTAATCCAACCATACAGAATACCTTGATGCATGCGTTATATATATATATCTATATATATAATCCTTTCGCTTTTACCCTTCTCATCTCAATTATTAACCCTACCATATAGAATCCCTTGAACCTTATATAAAAAACTGTCATCTCTCCTGTGCTCTTCCAATCTCTAGGTATCAATGCAACCAGGTTATAACACAACCTTGTCCTATCAAGGTCGACCTCATAAATATTGGCACAATCACCATTGGAAACTGAGGGTAACACGACAAGTTTTTGTCTCATGCCCCAATGTTAAGGAAGCTGCAATGTCCTCCTCCAAACGAGTCGCATGTGCCCATTTTAGGGACATTAGGAGAAGGCTACGAGATTACTGGCTACTTAAAATTTGAATCGTTCTAGTAATATGTTAAGGGACTCGTTAGAAACAATAATAAACTAGTGCAACAACTAGCATTACTATACCCCTAATGTTCATAAAAGGAAATACAACAATATGCTCAATACACGCCGCACAAACTGCTTTTAGTTATAGTATTATTAAAAGGAGGAAGTTCATAGGTTGAATGTGCTCTAGATCTGTACTTCCCGTTTACTGATGAAGGGAATGGCTGTGCCTCCGAGTACTAGAGAATCAGAGATAACTTGCCGTTTAATTAGTTTTAAATACTTTTCATTAATAGAGATTAATTAGAGTAGGGTCTTCATAAGGATGAGCACATCCAAGCTCAAGATCTGAAGCTTGTTAGGTTGGTTTGTTCAACAACCTCCTCACAAGGAACGGAGATAATCTGCTTCTCGTCCTGGTTAAGTTTCCATATATATACTATCAACAAGAACAGAAGTGTAAAACTGTTTAAATAGCTGTGTCAGCTGAACTTGGCCCTAAACTACAATACTAAAAAGGGTGTCTTTTTTTTTGTACGACGTGCATTTTTCACTAAGCTAGAAAATTATTGAAACTTGATCCTGGATTAATTAAGATGGATCCATTTCAGTTTTATAGTTCAAGTCCTTCGCCTCAAACATCATCTAATCTGTATTAATATTTAAAAACCAAGTGTATAAATGCATTGTAAAAAGTAAGAAGCCCATCGCCAAGATGTGATCTTTCCTGCTTTTAACTAACCAATTGAAAGGAATTGATAGTTCTTTCTCTTATTTGATGGAAACTGACGTATAGTCCTTCAAAAATCCTTTCATTGGAGCTCTTCAAACCGCAGTAAAACGTTATTATAACTAAACATACTTATCCGAAGTAGTTAAACAGATTAAAATTGCTCATTTATTTTTAAGTAGGTCTGGACAAAACCAGATACCATGATAAGAAGCAATAATGCTACTGTTAGTTCGAAACTAGGTTTCGGAGGGCCAGAGAACTTTCAATTTCCTTAGTTTTAGCATCCTTTTAAGCAATAACTTTGGACACTCTTGTTAAGATATTTATTATCACTACAAGAATTACATAAAATCTGCAACGTTTTTTTGATAAAATGTCGCGGATTGTAAAGACTTTTCGCGACGTTTTAGAAACGTTACCAAAAGTCTGAATTTTCCGTGACGTTTTATATAAACGTTGCAGATTTGTGGAACTTTTTGTGATGTTCTTTTCAATAAAACGTCACAAAAGAGAAACCGTGACGTTTTATTGAAGAAAACGTCACAGCTGGCTTCAGGAGCAATATGACGTCGTTTTGGTTTTCTTAAAATCTCCCCCGCAGTCCCCTTCCCCCACCCACCCAACCAACCTGCGCGCTGTATCCTTTGAGAAAGATCTGCTCCGTCGTTCGTTGCGTCTCTAGCCATTGTTGTCGTCTTTTTTAGCATATTTCGTGAAGGTATTTTCTTCTTCTTTCTATCTTTTTAGTTCATGTGTGTGGTATGAGGAAGACGGATGTTTTCCCTCCCAATACTTTTAATACTACAGATGTTTTATCTGTTGTTTGATTGAAGATTGAACTACATTTTAGACTGTAAGTTCATATCGAAGTATTTGAGGGATTTTCTTAGAGATGGGATCAAAATGGGTTTTAGCCGAACACATTATGGAACATTAACAGAAGTTTGGTCATTGTTTATGTTTTATGTTTAGTTAATCTCTAGCCTAAAACGTCTCCAAATTAGATGAATAGAAAGTGTTTGTGAAAATGTTCCAAAGGTAGTTGGTTGTTTACTTACTATGTCATTTGATTTTCCTTTTTCAGAAGTTTCATTTACCAATAGCAGCAGATTGTAGATCGTGATTTGTATTTTGTAGAAGATTTAAAGGCCACAGCGTTGGAACTTTCATTTAACTTGGTCATTCGTCATCTTTGAAAATTAGAGGTATGAAATTAACTGGCCGTAAGTGCATCCAGCTTTCTCTTTTCTTCGTGAATAACTGAAAACCAAATCTAAATTATATAAAAAAAAGAAAAATGTGCCCGCTCGAGTTGAAGCAGAAAATGCGACTCAACTTTTTAAAGATTTTTGTTGTTGTGCTAAAACTTCAGCTACCCCTAACCCAGTTTTCAACAACATCATATAACTCGAGTTTGTATAACAGTCTAATTAATGACATACGACTCAAATGAGTAAAAATTATACTAAAGTTATCAATGAATTTTAATTTGGTCTTTATATTTTAAACGTCTTTTTTGTTATTGCAAGTCTTTTCTTTTTTAAAAGAAAGTGGTTTGTCCCGTTATGCTAGCAAGTAAGGATAGATTTATAGTTAATAATTCCTCCTTGACAGTCAATAAGGTACAATACTCACATAAGAAAGAAATTATATTATATATTGTATTGCAATAAGATATAGGTCGATAGTCCTTTAAGGAATTAAGGGAATGTACCTTAGGAATGAGGAAAATAAATCTCTTATTGATCTCCTTTTAACATGCTTATATTCCTGAAGAAATTAAGCTTTGAATCAATTACCAAGGTTTTAGTATGAGGTTAGGTTTTATAAAAGAAAAAGGTATTGAGGCCATTAGGTCCTAGTGCCTTATTTAGGTGTAAGATAAATAGAGCCTCTTCTATATACTTTACATCAATATATTTTAGTAGAGAGTTAACTACTTATGAAGTTATCTACTATTTGATTATAGATTTCAGTATGTTAATAGAGGAAGTAGCTTCAGTGTTGGTTCCAACTATTCTGCCAAAGAAGTTTAGTGCTTCCCTATATAATTCCTCCTTGTCAGTCAATAAGTTACAATTCTTAGCCCTCAAGGAGTATATCTTGTTGATATTTTTTTTTTCTAGTAGTGATTTATAGAAGAATTGTGAATTTTTATTCCATTTGTAAACTCATATCATTACCCTTTTTCCTTCATATCTTTAAGAACAAAATCTTCACTCTCAAGAATACTAATATGGTGGTAAGACATTTTGGCACTAGAATTGTAAGACATTTTGCGACGTTTTACCAATGAAACATCACGAAATAGAAACCGCGACATTTTGTTGAATAAAATGTCGCAGAAACTATAGTGACTGGTGCCAAGCAGTCCTCCAAAGTTTTTCTCTCTCAACTAAACCACAGTGACTGGTGCCAAGTAGTCCTCCAAAGTTAGCGAAGCCCATACATCTATTTAAATTGACCTAACAATATCAAATATCTTATTGATAAGAATCTCTGTAAGCATATTGTTATAAGCAATCCAGCATATTGCTAAGTGGTCTAGGTTAAAGCATAACACTAAAATATCAGCTAGCTAACCAAATAATGAACTGGATTAGATTCGCTATTTTGGCTAACATTGCATAGGATGCACTCCCTTTGGACATGAAGGAAAGTTGGAAACTTTAATATG
>JANZXP010000196.1:38908455-38921843 GCA_027576715.1 Erythroxylum flavicans
AACACTCAAGAGGCACAGGATTAAGTTGTTTTGTCAACTGTCCCCACTCACGGGGACAGTAACCAAACACGGCGTTAATCCTCCTTTATAACATTTGACTCTTACAGTTAAGGAAAACTTCTCCAAGAATAGTTTTTTCATCTCATTCCATATGGTGACACTTCTAGTATGTAAATAGTAAGGCTAATCATATGCATCATCTTTTAAAGAAAACTGAAAGGCGTTCACTTTCATTTATTCCTTAGTTACTCCATTTGGTTTTATACCTATACACATCACATAAAACTCCTTTAAATACTTATAAGGGTCCTCATCTACAAAGCCACGAAAAGTATGTAAAAGATGAATTAGTTTAGGTTTTAACTCAAAGTATAATAATAGTATCTAAATTTGAAAAAGTAATACAATAAGATTGTTAGTTCAAAGTTGGACCGATAAGCTCATGTAAAGGTTGACTAGTAGCTACAATTTTCATTGGTTAAAGAATTAGAGTATTAATTGTTTCTAAAGTTTGATTCCTTTCCTTAGCCTTTTCACAATCTTTTTGATCTCTAGATTAAAATGTGGATCATATTACTTTGAAGATCGCATAATGAACATATTAACTAGGAATTGCTTGTAACAAAACTAAACTTAGCGATGTTGTCATTTGCACCCAAATTAAATCCTAAATTTTTGTAACAAAAACAAATGTTGTATAGAAGAAAAAGGATCATTCATTCAAGGAATTCTAATATGTTAACCTTTATGTTACAAACCAATTAACAAAATAAGGATTTATAATAACATGAAATTTTGTTAAAAAAATCCACAAAATATAAAAATGCATTATTAGTAGAACTAACCTTGATCTTTAATTATATCCACTATTGGAACTATGATTGATCATCAATATAAAAGAAAATCATTTTATTACCTAAATATTTATTGTGGTACTTAATACCTGTCCTTCCTTATAATTAGCTAATTAGAGACACATAATCTATTTATCCTTTATTTTCAACAACGTTAGATACGATCCAAAATTTTTATTAAACATCTTTATAAGTAAGAAAAATAAAAAAAAGCAAGAAAACATAAAATCTAAGGATGCATTTAATTTAGTTAAACATTCCTCCTAGGAGCTAATGATTCTTCATGTAACAAATTATGAACCCACAATCATTATAAATATTAAAGGGATTGAACAACTTCATATTGAATATTTAATCAAGACGTCGATTATTTCAATTAATAACCTAATCAAGTGCATTAGAAACCAATCGAAACAATCATAACACGTAAGCAAAGAAGAATTATTCAATAACTGAATAAACAAAAATGATTTTAAAATTCATTGTTTGTCCCTAAAGTCTATCTAAAGAAAAGAGGATAGCAAATAGTTTGAAAAATGAAGCAACTGTTATGTTCTTTGCTTCCTACACAACCCACCCCTCTTTTATTGATTCTATCTCCTTATTTTAATTCTCTAGCCTAAAAAAATCATAACTCCACATATTGCTCTATAGATCTAGTTAAAATATGATTTAAAAATTCTAAAAACTTTAATCCATTTGATTGTGAATTTGAATTTTAAAAGTTGTAGTTGCAACTGAATATGCCCACGCCTAGTTATCAAGAACATTGCTATTAGTTTTCATCTATTTTCTTGCAAAACCTTAATATATAGTTTTTTTAATTCCTTTTATCTGTAAATTTTCCAAAGAATACCTAAATACAAAATAAATCCCTTAGATTGAACTAAAAATTACACACGACTAAATAGAATTAAGACTCAAAATAACAATATTTAATAGTTCTATCATATACATTAATAGATGTTGACATTTTATTTTTATTTTAATAAAGTATTTCATATCTGTATTATATTTTTACTTATTTTTATAACTCCTATGTTTTTACTACATATAAGTTTTATGATGATCTAATATCGATAAAATCTTTAAACCTTAAATCTCTCCTCATACTGGCTTGATATTTGATCTAGAAATAGCCAAACTAGGTCTGAAGCATTCGACCCAAGCTTGAGCCTGATCAGGCTTCAAATGCCTAAAAGTAATTATTCATCAAATGTAAAATAATATCATTTTATATGAGAGAAAGTTTAGGCTTCGAATTATTCTCGAGTCTAGGCTTAAAAAAATGTCCGAGTTCAGTCCAGAACCTGATCTTTTTTAAAACATGAACTAGTGCCTATCTCATCTCTACCACCACTTTCTTCACTTTTCAGTATTCCAAGTACTTTATACGCCACATAGATAACAATCTTTGATGTATTCTAAAAATTTTGGCTTTAACCTTGTCACGTTAGGTTTATTAATGGAATGGAATATTAATGGAATGGAATAGAATGAAATGGAATATTATTCTATTATTTGAAAGGAGGGTTTATAATGGAATGAAATGGAGTAGGATGGAAGAAGAAGATTTCATATTATATCTCATTTTATCCTAAACAGTAAAAATAAAAAACTTATGATTTATGGGGTTTAGAATGGAATGTAAAATGATAACTAAATTTACAGTATATTACATTTTAAATTCTTCATCCAAAGAATTTTTCACTATATTATATTATGAACTCTTCCTTCCTTCTCAAACAATAATTTTCTAATATTATATACATTTACATTTCATTCTATTATAAATTATTCCATTATATTCTATTTCATTTCATTACATTAAAAATCTTACGTCTAACTAAACATAGCCTAAGAGGAACTATTATTGTCTTATTATATTAGAGAAGAATATAAATGGAGTTAAGGTCATGAAATTGAAGCCTAAAGTGAATACAAATAGAAGCATCGATAGATCGGAGGGAAAAATTAGAGACTGAGTTTAGAAAATAACAACTACATAACTGTTACGAAACACAATGCTTTGATTGATGACGAGTATGATTATAATGGATTTTAGCTATTTGTGAGGGAGAAACGTAAATGTTTAGAAATCTCTTTGGTATCAATTTGAATGAGTCAAAGATTTTGAAAAGATTTAAGTCGCTTTAGCTTCTATTCAAACTACTTATGAGTAGAAAGGTCTTAACGGAAAATTGGTGATTGCAAAATGAATTCGAGGTATAAAATTTAGAGATGCTTCAAAACCTCTCAACAATGTTGATGGGTTAGAAATTTTGGATATTTGATTGATAAAATTTTTTATTCAGATTAATATTGGAAAGGTGAGTAAAGTTTTAAATTTAAAATGTGATTTACTTATTCACTAATTATTTAGTAAAGATATTTTAAATTTAAAATATATTTTAAAATTTTAAAATATTTATTTTTAAAATTAAATATTTTAATATTTAATTATGAATGATAATATTAGTTTTAATGATTAAAATATATAAATAAAATTATTTTGTATATTTTTACTTATATAATTATTTAGTCTTGATAAAATATAATAAATTTAATATTGATATTTATTGATAGAGATTGTATAAGAGATTTAAACAAATTAATTACTTAATGAATTCATAAGATTTTATTTAATATTTAATTGTTATTAATAATAAAATTTAATTACATTAACATTGACAGAAAAAAACATAAATTAAATTTTATAAAGTAAAAACTAAAAATTCCAATAAAAAATGAAAGGAAGAAAGTAAGAAAAAAAAAAGAGAAGAAACTATACAACTCTACTCTTTATTCCAATAAGTAGAGGGTTATAGTTAAGTGAAGGAACCAACTTGTTGATCATCATGTGGTGGTTATGAATTGTCATTCTTATTAAATAACAAAATCTATTTTAAAAAAATAATATTTGTTTACTATTTATAATAATGATATTTACTAATAATCAAAGTTTTTAAAATGGAGTCAAATTGGCTTGTTTGACTTAATTAAGCACAAATTGACCTGATTTTTTGTTCGATTTTTATTTTTAACCATTATGAAAAAATTAAACCAATCGGTTTTTTATGAACCATGAAGAACTAAAAAAGTTAATGTTCTTCTTCAACCAAATTAGAGTTGGGTTACCAGTATAACACATTAACAGGCTCTTTCTTCTCATATTTCTCTAGCAGTCTAGTAAACAAACAGCAATCAACGATAACTTGCATTTTTTCTCCATAAAATTCCATTACTAAAAAAGAAAACAAAACAATTTACAGCCACTAAACCACTTATGATAAAAACTAGTGGCAATCGCTAGAAGATAGACTATAACTATGAATACATGCCAAATGATCATCAAGCTTAGGCCTTTTAGCCTGCATCCAATGACCATCACAACTTCTTACCATACTCTTATTCTCATCTTGTCTCTTGTATGGTGGAACCAAGTAATGGTCTCTTAGAAAATAAGATGCTTTATTCAACAATGTTATAGCCCTTTTATTTACTAAAACCTGTGTCCTTTAAATTGATATATAAAGGCAAAGCTTGTTACTTCATAGTTAAGAGATGTTTGTTTCAATAGTAAATATTGCAAAATATCCCAATCTCAAAAGTCAGAAGGTTTTCTAATACTCTGTTGAGCGGTTCGCACAATGTATATAAATGTTCATATGGTTGAATGTTTTCCAATACGCTTCGTTTAAACTTTGAATAGGTGAATGGTCATCAAATATTACTTATTAATAAAGACTCGTCGTTTGGAGGGATTTGGTACCTCAGCAGGAGCAGGGAGTTTTCTTTTCTCACACCCTTTTCGATTAGTTATTATTAAATCTTAGTATCCATAGAATTGTGATTTCTGAGAATTTTTCATGGAATACTCTTTTTGGCATTGTTTGTTGGTTGGCATGGAAACAAAGAAATGATATGGTGTTTAATAATGTTGAGCAGGACAGTTGGGATGTCAAAGGTATGAGCTTGACGTGGGCGAGGCACGTCAATGGGGAACGTTACCATGACAGATGAACAGCCAATCCTAGAGAGCGACAGCCCATTAAGTGGACCCCTCCAGCCCTCAGTCAAGTGAAGCTAAATACGGATGGAGCGTGGGAAAGCACGACGAGCATTGGACGCTCTTCTGGTGTGCTTCGTAACGCAGATGGTTCTTGGTTGATCGGATATAACCTTTATCTCGATATTAGCTCAATCAAGAATGCAGAACTTTGGGCCATTTTTTATGGACTTCACCTTGCTTGGAGTCGTGACTTCCATAACCTTGTTGTGGAATGTGACAATGTTGGTATTGTCAAAATGTTGAACAGACGTAATAATGCTTCATTACCAAACAGACTTATTCGTACCATTGATGATTATCTCAAGCGTAACTGGAGTTAGGATTGGGCAAAAAACCTGAAAAAATTGAACCGACCTGAAAAATAGAAGAAACTGGGCCAAACCGAACCAAACCGAGAGTGATGGATGATCGGTTCGGTTTTGTATAATGAAAAACTGACTATATCGGTTCGGGTGCGGTGTAGGCAAAAATTTTTCCAAACCAACCCGAACCAAACTGATCAAGTAAAAACAAAAAAAGTTTGTATTTTTTTATACTTCTAACTCTAGGTATATAAGGTAAGTTTGCAACTTTGCAAGTATGACAATCACGCAATAGGTCCTAAAATGAAATAAAAATGTTAGACATGTACTAAAATTGACCCAAATTTTGAGGCCCAAGATTAGGGCCCAAACTGATTAAAGTAACTGAACCTAACCGAACTGCAAGGCAAATCGAATTTTCGGTTTCATTTGACATTCAGTTCGGTTCAGTTTTCTTGTGGGATAAAACCGATTATTCGGTTCGGTTCGATTCAACAACCAAAAACTGAACGAACCGAACCGTGCCCACCCTTATGTTGAACAACCGAAAGGATTTATTGATTCAGTTCATGTAGATTATGTGTTTAAGTTGAAGAAAGCACTTTACAGTCTTAAATAAGCGCCAAGGGCTTGGTATAAAAGACTTAAATAATATCTCATCAAGAAAGGGTAAGAATAAGGTAGTGTTTGATAAAACTTTATTTATAAAGAAAATTAGATCCGAATTGATGATTGCTCAGATTTATGTTAATGATATTATATTTGGTTCCACTCATCCTAAGATGGTAGATGACTTTGTTGAGTTAATGACGCATGAATTTGAAATGAGTATGGTAGATGAGTTAAACTTCTTTTTGGGTTTGCAAATTAAACAAGTGAAAGATGGGATCTTTGTGTCTCAAACCAAATATGCGAAGAACTTAATAAAGAAGTTTGGACTTAAGAATGCTAGACATGCGAGAACACCTATGAGTGTTTCTACGAAGTTAAGTAAAGATTAGAACGAAAAAAATGTTAATGTTAGAGTTTAACGAAGCATTATTGGGAGCTTATTGTATTTAATAGCAAGTAGACCATATTTATGTTATAGCGTCGGAGTATGTGCTCGCTACCAAGCCAATCCAAAAAGGTACACACTTGACAGCAGTAAAGAGGATCATCAGGTATATAAACAGTACATCTGAATTTGGAATTTGGTATACATATGACTCAATATCCTATCTAATTGGGTATAGTGATTCAGATTGGGCTAGAAATCTAGACGATGGAAAAAGAACTTTAGGAGGTTGTTCTTCCTTGGTAATAATCTGATTCCCTGGTATAGTAAAAACTAGAATTCAATTTTATTTTCAACCATAGAAGCATAATATATTGATGCAAGAAGTTGTTGTTCGCAACTTCTTTGGATGAAACAAATGTTAGAAGATAATGGAATTGATCAGGATGTATTGACAATCCTATGTGATAACAAGAGTGCTATAGATATCTCAAAAAATCCAGTTCAACATTCACGAATGAAGCATATTGATTTGAAGTATCATTTTAGTCGAGAACTTATGGAGAACAAAGTAGCCACCCTCTTATATGTGTCTATGAAAAAGCAACTAGCTGACATCTTTACGAAACCTGTTGACGTAGTTAGGTTTGAACTTCTTCGAGTCACTTTGGGACTTTGTGTTTTACATTATTAATGTATTATTTCCTTAAAAAATGAAAATTCAGAAAAAAGAAGAAGGGAAAAATGAAACTTTGAGTTTTCATCTAGAGGGATTAAAAATCCCTAAGTATTCTTCTTGCCGCCACCTGCGCCCCTCATCCCCTCCTCACCTTTGTCAACTTCTAAGCTCCCAAGCAACCATTTGACTTCATTGAAGACTTCTCCATCGTGGATTTAGCATCTGTGTGGGATTTTTGGGACTCCATTGAAGACTCCTCTCTTCACAGCCGTGTGGGTTCCAACTCTGCAACTTGGACTTCACTTTACGGTACTACTCTATTTCACTCAATGTTAGCGTCATTTGTTGATTTTGTTTGGGTCTCTACTGTTCTTTAACAAAATGGGCAAGAACAAAGAAAAATACCTCTATTTAGGTGTGGAAAAACTGACTGTTGCTCCCACACATCGTTCCAACCATTTGTTACTAAACCTGACACCTGGGAGGAAAGTTTCCGTGCCTGGGTCGTCCTCAACTACTCCCATTGAAATTTCTAACACTACCTGAGTTTGGGATTATCCACCAGAAAATAATGACGCCATACGGGTGTTGCATTCAATGATCGCAGACTTGTCATCTGGTTTAGATGAGATTCTTATTGCTGCTACTCCATCGACTGCTTCTCCTCTGGTCACTCAAAAACGAACTAAACAGCAGGCTCAAAAAATAATTCACCCACCTTGAAAAATTCCTTCTGCTCGTTTGACAATAGACACTGTGACTTCATTCAAATTTTATTCATCTAAGGCTGAGTAAAAATGGGAGACATTTACTGGTGTTAGGTTAGTTCTAGACCACCCTATTAACTTAGCTAAATTTTAACAGTATCGACTGGATATTTTAATATATGAGAAAACATTACTACAAGCTGCATTACTTCCTGAGCATTATGATGTTGAATTGGTTAAAGAATTCTATTGTAATTTTCCTAGTGATTTATTATCTGATACTGTTGTGAGTTATAAATTGGTATATGTTCAGGGTATTTATGATGATAACTGGATTGTGTCTAATGATCTCATACCTACTGGGTTAACTGGAGGAAAGTTATCTACTTGCCCATTTAGTTCAGGGCTACGATCGTCCATGTTGACCCAAAAGTATTTTTTGCTCTATAAGTTAGTTTTAGCTAACTGGATGCCTAGTACACATGTTGTCTCTGTTTTTCTAGCACAGGCTAAACTGCTCTATGCCATTGATATTGGGTGAACTTCAATTTGGGGAGACTTATAATTGAAGCTATATTGGCTATTGGAGGCAAGTCACATTCTTTACTTTACTTTCCTTGCTTGATTTCTCAATTTTTATATGCAAATGGTGTTCCTCGGTTAGAGACAAGTACATTTGAACTAGTTACCTTAATAAACATATTGGCTAAAATTTTCAAGCAACCACGGGTTGTAGATTTGCCATACACTACACCTGATCCATCAGATGCCTCGGGAACCTCCTTTGTCAATCCTCATGTAGCTTTGTTCATTGAAATTGAGAGGATTAAAGGTATTTTTCAAGTGGGTCTTAATGCACTTCGTTAGCTGAAGCAGCGAGTTCTTCAATCCTCTGATGCTCCTTAATTTTTCTTTTTGGCATCCTTTGTCCCAAAGGGGGAGATGACTTGAATTTGTATGGGTTTGTACTTATTTTGAGCTACTTGTGAATGTTGGCTATTTTTATCGATGCATGGACCATGGATTGAGGGGTAGTATTGTGACTTCAATACTTATATTTATTCGATTATGTGATTCAAGGGAAGTTTCTTACCTGTGAAAAAAATGTCAAAAAGGGGGAGATTGTTAGGATATTTATTATGTCTTATTATTTAATTTTGGCAATTTTAATTATTGGGTATTTAAGATAATGATTAAAAATATAAATCAAGAAGTCTTACTTGAATTGGATTCTTGGATAAGAGTTGTTGCACAATTATAAGTCTATATTGAATGAATATTGGTGTGGATCATGTTTAATTTAAGATACGGACACTCCTGTTTGTGTAAAGGTTGCGTGAATTTTTTCGAGTCTTGGTTTTACTGCGTGGGTGAGTGTATGTTTCTCTTTTGGCAACAAACACGTGAGTAATTTGGTGAGGTTTTATTGGTGAGTGTTTATGTTGAATGAAAGTGCAAAAGGTGGGTTGTATTTGATCTGAAGATTCTTACTGCTTTGAGGTAGGCTTGTGGGTGACGTTACCAGGTGTGACGAAAATTAGAGATAACCAAAGGTGTGTTGCTGTATGTGTGACCCAACTCCTGCACTTGAAACGTCATTGACTTGGTGAAAGGTTGGCTGGGCATTTATTTGGTGTGTAGTGCGTGATCCTGTTTCTGCTACATATACACGTGAGTCACTTAGTAATGATTTCGTTTGGGTGGTTTTGAAAAGTATATGTATGAAAGGTGAATTTAAGATCTGATTTCTTTTTGTTGTGGGCTGAATTGTGAAAGGCTTGCGAGTGTTTTTTTCTCTGTGTCTTAGTGTGTTTTATCAATGGTGAATGGGCAAATCATATGGTTTCAGTGTTCAGAAAATTAGGGTACAGCTGAATATATATTGTTGGGTACGCAAACCACCCTATTTAAAAGGTATTATCGTGGGTTGAAGGATACTGTGCACGATTTCTTGATTGTGTAGGAAGTTGCTCTTTATCTCTTTCTCAAGTGTCTTTTTGAGTGTTGAATTGTTTGTTTAATCATTTGAGTGATTTATTCATTTTTCGTGCTTTAAAAGATTGTTAAGAAAAATCCTTTGTTGAGGTTAACATGTGTTGGTCGTGTTATTGGGTATGAATCACTTTCACGGGTAATGAGGACAAGTGGTAGTGTCAAGAGTTAAGTGATGTCAGCTTATTAAAGCCTTGTGGAAAACTATCGCTATCCTTTGATGAAAGTATTAATCTGGGTGAGGGCCCCGTAGATGTAGGCAACATGTGCTGAATTGTATTAACAAATATTGGTGTTGATTTATTTTGTTGCATTTTAATTCTTCTGATTTTTTATTGTGATAGAAATGACTGCCGTAATTCGAAGAGTTTTCAAAACTAATACACCCCTGCTGATCTTTCAGTTTATGTTATATAGAAATTAATTTGGCAAACTTACGTTATTGAGCAGTTATAATTTAAAAGAAATTGTAATCGTTTTGCTTGGTTTTAGAGATGTTATATAAGGAGGCTTATTAGAAGCATTAAATAGTGTAATATAGAGAAATCATTTTCTCTTATAAATTCTCTCCGCTCCTTTTACATTTGGTATTAGATCCACAATTTTCACAATATTTACAATTTAGTATGGCAACCATAAGCAACTCATTCCAGGTGCCACTTCCAAAGTTAATTGGAAGCAATTACGATGATTGGGCTGTCCAAAGGAAAGTATTTTTCCGCTATCAAGACATGTGGGATGTGGTGGAAAAAGGTTTCACAGATGTCACAGACTCAACAACATTTAAGTCACTCAAAAAGGAGGTTAAAAACTCGCAAGAAAGATCAAACAGTAATGTATTCTATTTTTTCTGCAGTCTAGTAGGAAAGAGTATTTCCGAAAATATCATTGGCTGAAACGTCTCATGCAGCATGGGGCATTCTTCAGAAATCCTGTAAAGGAGATGAAAGAGTTAGACAAGTTCGCTTGCAAAAACTTCGTGGAGATTTCGAAAATCTGAGAATGAATGAGTCAGAATCTATTGCTACCTATTTTGATCGCGTTCAATTCATTGTTAACCAAATGCGTGCTAATGGTGAAGTTATAAACGATCAATGTGTTGTGGGGAAAATTATGCGATCCTTAATTTTAAAGTTTGATTCTATTGTGCCTCCTATTGAAGAAGGGCCTAATTTTATGATGATGACAATTGAAAGGTTATTGGGTTCTCTGTCTTCATACGAGCAATGAAACAAAATTCAAATACTGAACATGCTTTGCAAAGTAACGCAAATATATCCAACCGTGGTGGATATAAAGGTGGTTGTGGTTGTGGTTATAGTTGTGGTCTTGGCTGTGGTCGCAAAGAGGAAATACTTTTATCTTAAATAGGGACAAGACCGAAGAAAACAATTCTTTAAATGGGAGATCAAATTTTGTACATGACAAATCCAAAATTCATTGTCATAGATGCCAACGTTTTGGGCATTATGCATCAGAATGTTGAACAAAATTACAAGGTGAAGAGCAAGCTAATGTAGCATAAGTAGAGGATAATCTAGTCCTTGCTTGCAAACAAGGTCTAGAGGTAGAAAACAATAATATCTGGTATCTTGACATAGGGTGTAGCAATCACATGATAGGAAAGGAGTTATTCTCATTTCCAAAATCTCCGTGATGGTTAAAGGTGACATTAGTATACAATCAAAAGATAACTCTAATATTACTATTGCTGACGTGTACTACGTACCTAGGTTATATTAGAATTTGTTAAGCTTGGGTCAGCTTTCAGAAAAAAGGGCATCAAATTCATATCGTAGATGGCATTTATGAAATCAAAGACAAAATGACAAAACTATTGCAAAGGTGAAAATGACGAAGAACCCCATGTTTCCTTTGTCTCTCTAGACGAGAACATTGATGAATTTGTAAGCAATGGTGAAAGATAGCAACTGGCTTTGGCATTTTCGATTTGGTCATCTAAATTTCAAAGGTTTGAAGTTGTTGGCACAGAAGCACATGATGACTGGTCTTCCTTTAATTGATGCCCCTAACAACCCATGTGAAGGCTGTATACTCGGAAAGCATCACTGAGACTCATTTCCAATCAGAAAGTCAAAATGGGCAAAGCAACCATTGGAACTAGTTCATACTGATATATGTGGACCAGTGGAGGTAGAATCTGTCGGTAACAAAAGGTATTTTTTACTGTTTGTGGATGATTTTACCAAAAAATTACGGTTTTATTTTTTAAATGAAAAATTTGTTACTTTCAACAAGTTGAAAGAATTCAAGGCGCTTGTTGAGAAACAAAGTGGATTTCATTTAAACTTTGACATCAAATAGAGGAGGAGAGTTTACATCAAATGAATTTAATGATTATTGTAAGGAAGAAGGAATTCGACATGAGTTGACTGCTAGCTATACTCCGCAGCTAAATGGTATAGTTGAATGAAAGAATAGAAAAATATTTGAGTTGGATAAAAGTATGTTAAAGGCTAAACATTTGCTGAAGCCTTTCTGGGTAGAAGTTGTTTCTTGTGCTATTTACTTATTGAATAGGTGTCCCATAAAAAACATTCATGGAAGGATGCTAGAAGAAGCATAGAGTGGGAAAAAGCTAGATGATTCTCACTTGCGAGTATTTCAGTGTGTTGCATATACGCATGTACCTAATGAAAAAATGAAGAAGCTTGGCGACAAAAGTCAAAAATGCATCTTCATTGGCTGTAGTGATGTGACAAAGGGTTATAAGACTAGTAGTGTTATCGTTAGTGAAGCGTCAACAAATGGGGCATCTTCAAGTCATGTTTCCATGTCATCACCATCACCAGTCAATACCCCTTCCAAAATAACATATGTAAGACCATCAAGTCATCCTCAAAGGACTTGTATAATACCAGCATGACTGTAAGATTATATGTTAGGAAGAAATGATGACAATGATGATGAGTTAAATGATGATACCTTGTCAAGTTTTTGTTTATTTGCAGATTATGATCCAGTTTCTTTTGACAATGTAGTAGCAGATGAGAAATGGATCCAATTCATGAAGGAGGTGTTGGCTTAAATCCCATATTGGTAAAGAGAGAATATAGAAGTCTCCATTAAGGCTATATAAGGAGGCATATGTTTAAGGTTTTATGCATACCAAAATCTCTTTCCCATAACCTTGTGTATTAATTCTTGGTGTGGATTATGAGATCTTCCCATTGTAATATTTATTTTCTAAAGTGGAAAGTTTTCTATTTTTACCCATAGTTTTTCCCATGTTCGTTAAGGGGTTTTCCATGTTAAATCTCGTGTGTCCTTTTTATCTCAATTTCTTTTATTGGTGTGATTGCTCTATCCAGTGGATTCCATCTCCTATCAATAGTATTAGAGCCCAAGAGTTGCTCAAGTATGCTTTGTGGTTGAGTGTAGTCTAATCTTCTACATCAGAAAATGAGTTTTTCTTTGGTATTCTTGCGGGTTAAGGTGGTTCTATTTTCGGGTCCTTGTTGTCATTTTTGAAGCATTTTTTGCTAGTATTTGAGGTGATTAAGTGCATGTCTGGAAAAGCTCTGTCTAAGGAGACTGGGTTTTAAGTGGGACTATTTGTGACCCCTCCAGCCTTTCTTGGGAACTTTCCTGATGTATTACAGTCTTATTACATATTAAGTGGATGTAACTCCAAGTGGTTTCCCTTTTTAACATAAGAGAGTGGGAGTCAATTCTTATGATAGAAGCAATGTCGACCAATTTTGATATTGCAAAGTTTGACGGGACAAAGTTCTCGGTATGGAAATTTAAGATGAAGGCAGTAT
>JANZXP010000196.1:38938361-38962742 GCA_027576715.1 Erythroxylum flavicans
AAAATTGAAAATTTTGTAAAAAAGTTCCTAAATTTTTTGAAATTTTCCTGTACCGGCCGGTACCGACCAATATTTACGCCCGGTACCCAAAACGTCGGTACTGTTCTGTTTTTCGTACCGACCGGTACGGAACGGTACCCATAACAGTGGTTAAGATTAGAAGAAATAATTGGTATTAAGAAAAATTATGGAGGGATATTAGGTAATATGTATTTATTAGTTTACGTTCCATCATAAACCTCCAAATCGAAGATTTCTTATTTTCACTGTTTAGGATGGAATGGAACGTAACATGAAACCCTTTGCTTCTATCCCATTCTATTATAAAACCCTAAACCAAACGATGAAAGTTTGTTACATTCCATTCCATTCCATTGCTAAACCTCTAACCAGGCAGACCCTAAGATGACTAAGCGCAATACTGCTGGGAAATAAGGTGAGAAAAACACAAAGAGGTAATATCCCCAGAATGTCTTTTTTAGTATCGAGTACACAGGGTCTTAATGATCCCCAGAAAAGGATTTTGGTTAGGGAACTTATCCGAGATAAGCAAACCTGTCTTGGTAGGGTTGCTTGAGACCAGAATTAAAGACCTGGACCTATTAAATAACCAGATGTTTTTTGGTGCACAATGGAGGAGTATATCAAATCATCAATCGCATTTCAATGGTCGTATTATTTGCTTGTTTAATTCGAACCTGCTAGAGGTCTAACTTGAGGAGGAGAGATCACAACATCTACACTTATCTTGTCAAATCTGTGGTCACTACTCAAAGTTTATGATGACTTTGATACATACAGCTGATATTGGATTTCAAAGGGCTTATTTATGGAGAAGTCTCCGAACCATTCAAGATTCGGTTCACGATCCATAGATAGTAGTGGGGGATTTTAACTGCGTTCTTAGCACTAGAGAGGCTGAAGGTCGAAAACAATACAATTTAGCTGACACGAAAGAACTCACTTCCTTCCTTGGTGAAATGGAATTGGTATATTGTGTTCTCCTGGTCGGCTGCTCACCTGGTCCAATGACCAACAAGGAGTAATGCTAGTTCGAAAGAAATTAGACCGTTGTCTTGTTAATGCTGAATGGCTCAACAAATTTCCACTTTTCGGTCCACTTTGATGAAAATCTAATTTTTGACCATTCCTTTCTATAGGCACTAGGGAACTTGGTGTGCCATTTCGATTTTTCATTGGCTTGACTCTCATGGAGGGTAATTGGGATCTCCTTACTACTTGTTGGCAGTAGGAGGTGAGGGGCTTCAAAGCTTTCCAGTTAATGCAAAAATTAAGGATACTAAACAGGCATTAAAAAGGTTTATACGTAACAAAGTGACGGATATCTCAACGTTAAAACTCCAATTAAAATAGGCTCAAATGGACTGTTACTCTCAATCGAACGATGTTAATTTATGGGTTAAAGAAGTTTCTCTACTGAGTTCTTTCAACATTCATGAGACACAGTCGGGTCTTTATGAAATGAAGTTGTCATGGAGTTTTTTTAAAATACTAAGTTGTTGCAAGAGTTAAACCGAACTTATCTTTGTATGGTACCTAAAACAAAACATCCGATGACTTTGGGGGAGTTTCAGCCCATCTCTTATTGCAATGTCATCTACAAAGTGATAACTAAAATGTTGGTTAATCTTCTAAAATAGGTATTACCGGACATTGTTGACATTGCTCAAGGAGCTTTAATACCTGGTCGTAATATCGGGGACAACATACTTATTGTCCAAGATTTGCTTAGAGACTATGGCTCGGGGACACCTTTGAAGAGTTGTGTATTGAAGATTGATTTTTACAAAGTGTACGACACTGTTAATTAGAGCTTCGTTAGATCATTCCTCAACATTCTAAACATGCCTTCTGGATTTGTAAACTGGCTCATGGAATGAATTCAATCTCCGTCCTTTAGTGTGTTGGTTAATGGCATCCCCTCTAAGCCTTTCAAGAGCTCAAAGGGGATCTGACAGGGAGACCCGCTCTCCTTGTATATATTTATGTTAGTTAAGGAGGGCTTGTCCCGACTCCTCCGATCGCTTATAGCATCCAATGGTAATTTTAGTTATCACCATAACTGTTCTGACATTCAACTTACTCATCTCATATTTGTAGACGACCTCATGTTACTCTATGCTGTAGATGTTAATTCAGTGAATATCTTTATGCAATCGGTGAAGATTTTCTCATAGTGGTCTGGACTAAGGATTAATATAGAGAAAAGTAGCATGTTTGTTTCAACAGATGTGCAGAATTCTAACTAGCTGCGTAACATCAAGGGATTAACCCTCCACCCCCTCTTTAAAGTACCTAGCGGTGAGCATTACTCCTGCAAAACTGAAGTTTGTAGATTGTCTTCCAATTTTGGAGCGTATTAAAGGCAAAATACTGGCTTGAAAAAATCATTTTTTATCTTACATTGGCTGAATCACTCTAATTGTGTCGGTGTTGAGTAGTCTCCACACTCACTTGTTAGCGCATACTGTGTTTCCAAGGAAACTTATCAAGCATATTGATCTTCCGCTGAAGGATTTCCTATGGTCAGGAGGTGCGACTCAGGCAAACATGCCAAAGTCAACTGGAAGGACATCACAACTCCAAAGAAACATGGAGGACTCAATATCCTCTCAACTGATTCAATGCAGAAAGTATTGCTTAGAAAAAGAATTTGGCGTTTATTCTCTGATAAAGAAGCGCTTTGGACTTAATGGGTACATATTGTCTATCTTCAAACAATAATTTTTGGCAAATTATGCCCTTCAGACATCACTCTTGTTATTTTAATGAGCTGTTGAAGATGCACCACTTAATCTACCCACTGATCAAACATTGAATCAACAGAGGTTAAAACACATGGTTTTGGTTTGACAATTGGATAGAAATTAGCCCCTTACTAAATCACCTGGCTTATTTACGTCTAAGACACCGACTACTGTTGGAACCTAGAGTTTCTGACTTACTACAGGTTGGTGAATGGAGGGTAGATTTTCGAGGGTTCCACCAACTAAGAGACCATCTACCTACAGTAGGGGACACCAGTGTCACTGATTCACTCTCATGGATGCCTCACCCTAGTGGGGTGTTCACCATTGTCTATTGTCATCACATTTTCAGGCAAGACCTACCGTAAGTCCCATAGTATCACCTCGTTTGGAAAAGCTCATTGAACCCTAAAGCATCTTTCAGAACGTGGCTAGCCATAAAAAATAGGCTTCGCACTAAAAGTCACTGGTTTAACACAACTGATTCTTGTTGTGTCCTAGTCAGAATGTTGATGAAGACTGGAACCATTTGTTTTTCAATGTGCTTATTCAAAAGTAATTTGGAGTCGGATCCAACACATGATCGACACTGTGACCAATTTTTATGAGTGGGAACTTACGCTAAGATGGTTTATTACTCACTCCAACTCGGGGAAAGTAAATGTCGCTCTTCTCAAAGTCTCCTTTATCACCACCATTTATATGATCTGGAAAGAGAGGAATTATCAAATCTATTGAAGCGTTGCTATAGACAAGTATCAGTTAGCCGACAAGATCTTAAACTGCATCCGTGCTATTCTACTAGCGAAAGGGGTTGAAGCTCTAGTTTCCTCGTCAATACAAACCAAATGGTACCTCTGCTGATAGCTATTAACACTCCTCTTTTAAATCTAAGCAAGTCCACTAGTTAGAATCTGTATAGTTAACGTTAAGTTAATGATTGAAGTACCCTCGTAATTTTGCAATAGCTTGGCTATTGATAATCTAATCTATTATTTATTTTCAAAAAAAAAAGAAAAGGCTATTAAATTTGACTACATTCAATTTTCAAGGAAAGGAAAAGGAGTCTCATTTAGGTTCAAGAAAACAGAAGTGGGATAAACACAAAGCCAATAAAGAAGACTACCCCATAACTGTCTTCCTTGATTTTGAAAATGAAAGGATGGTCTTTTACAGAGTTTGAGCGATTACTCCAGGCATAGAACAATATAGTTTCTGGACCTTTGCCAGCTGCAGCTTTAGTTCCTTCCTCATTACTTTAGATAAAGGACTTACAAAAACAACTTTGAGAGAATAGAAGATTTGAGAGTGTCTATAATCTCAGTGAATTCAGCTACATGTTATAAAGATAGTATATACCTACTTCCTTCAAGCTACTTAAGGGTTCAACTAAATTTGAGTAGCCAATCAAGTTTCTGAACTTCTGACAAAGACATTCCAAGCCATCTCTTGAATCAAGCAGAAAGCAATATGTTAACAATCTCCTATTGTCTTGTCCATTTTTGGTAGGGGAATCTCACAACCATCGAAGGTTCTAGGAAAGATCTTTTCACGACTCTCAGTGGTAGTGAAGGTACTTAAATAATTTGGTTATAAAAAAGGTAGAAATTTTTTCACTCACTATGGAAGAGGTGTTTGCTGATTCCTTTGGTTGCCCTCTCTGCCCAAGAGTTAACTTCATCTATACCTGACTAGTCTTTAAGGAGAAACGTCAACATAAATTCTCCTTACAAACTCAATTTGAAAGGATTAGAAAATAGAGTATCTAAATTTTGCTGCAGATAGATGCCTAGCAATGACACTGTTATTTTGAAATCTAGTTCAAGTTGAACTTTTGCACAAGTTAAGACCTTTAAATCTTAAGAGTAGTTTTAGATAATTAGTAGTCAAAAACTCACGAATCTTCCCAAACCAATGTAGCAGGACTGCTAGGTCTTGAAAGTCCTCATTATGTAAGGATCCTTAATAAGAAATTCAACTTGCTTAGCTGTGGCAACATGAACACTTTTTGCTACCTCCTCAAAAGAAGGTTGTAAAAGAGTTCACCCCATTCCAAACACCATTGAACAATGATATAAGAGGACATATCCCTGCAGCAACATGGAATTGATAATCTGCAAAGCCAAATAGTCAAGTTCATTGACACTTTCTTGTCCAAGAAAGAAAGTCGCGAATGTTTGGATCCCACTGTAATAAGGCTCAACCATTTGCATCGAATGAAATATTCTAAATCTAATATTTTCTCAAGTTTCATACACAAGACAAGATGGCATCCATACTGTCCTTCACAGTTAGTCTTGGATGCTACTTTGTTGCACCACACCTTCCAACCTGAGGTTACGAGTTATGAGATATCATGATTTGTTTTGCTTGTAATAATGCATAATTTTATGCTTCTCACTAAGAAAAATTAATCGTGGATTTACCCTAAATTAGATCTTCTACATGTTGATTTATGCCCTATAGCTAATCGCTTTGGATGTAATTTAGTGACAAATTATTTAAAGGCATTTTTGATCTTGTACATGTTTAGATGTATATGATAAAGTCTACGGAATAATTGTACATTGCAATTGAAATTTATGAGATTATAATTATGAGATTCATATTGCATTTATGTATTATTCCTAAATATTCCTAGTTATTGTTTTATTAAGATTGAACATTAATAGAATGTAAAAAGACTAGTATATGTTTTGTTTTTCCTTATAAAGGAAGTAGTCGATCTCATAGGCTAAAATATAAAGATACTTAAACAAACGTATGGGTGCTTGTTAGAGAACAAGTTCACTGAATAGAATCGATATGAGAAATCCATTTGGAACATTACTTGTATGTTTATGGAATTCTCATTGTGAAGATTGTATAAGTGATTCTTTGACTTAAGGTCACCAAAGTTATCTTGTATAGGGTTGCTATGTTTTGATACTACTTAGAATCTATTTAATCATGGATCGTTTAATTAGTAGTCATTGGATGTAGCATGAACTATATAGAGGTAGTTGAGTAATCAAGATAGGATTCATCACCCTAAAGTAATTAGGGAGAATGTTTGATTGTTCTCGATTAGTATTGATTTAGAAAATCCTTGGACAAAGTGAAATGATACTTTGTAAATAGTTTACAAATGTCATTAATTGAATCGATAGCTAATGGTGGAGAACTAATATGATTAGACTCAAAATAGAGTAGACATTAATTTCATGCTCTATGTCTAATCGAAACATTGTAAGATGAAAATATTGAATTATACAGAAAAATCATGCATAGAAAGGTTAGTCAAAACTACTTTGACATTCATAAATATTTGGGTGGTCATGATACGTTACTAGATGTCAATCTTGATCTATGATTATAAATCGTTTAAGTGGAGAATTAAAGATAAATTAAAAGAATTTTTAATTTATCTAATTCTAATTATGAATTATAATTATAATTATAATTTATAATCATTACCAACTTATTTGGGAAACTTTGGGTCTCACATATAGAATAAGTTGAAAAGAGCAAAGTTAATTTAATCAAGTTAGACTTGATTATAAAATTTGAGAAATTTTATAACTAAATATGAGATATTGAATCTTATTTGGGCATAATTGGTATTTAATAAGAATTATTTTTAATTATTATTAAAGTTTAATTGAAATTAGAATTTAATTTCAATTAAATTACTAAAACGTTCGAAGCTTATTATAAATAGGGTTAAGCTCTATAGAGCTAGCACTTCTTGCTTAACTCTCTCTGTAAGAGTTACATAGTTCTCTCAACTCATTCTGTGGATATTGTTAGAGGTCGGACATTTGTGCTACTATAGTGGTTGAGAAGGGTCAGTTTCGAAATAGTTCGAGGGATACAACAAGAAAAAGATCAAGCTTTGGGATAAGCTAAGAATTAAGTTTTCACTTTATTATGATTTGTGTTAATCATTTTATAGAATTAAAGAGATATTGATTTTTGGGAAATCAAAATTTACGAAAAAGTTTTGTAAATATGCCGTTATGGTCAAGATCAGATTTCGACCCATTTCCCAACAACAATATGCAATAAAGACTTGAAAATAATGAACTCTAGCTGAGATAGAGGGTACTTATAATTATGCCAATGAAATTAGCATAGACAATATAAAAGGTAGCAAAACGTAACAAAAAATCTAAACTTTTCAATAGCAAAAAGAAAAGGAAAGACTAGGTCATATAACGATGATAGCTAGTGGGATAGAATAAATAATGTAAGTATCTTTAAAGGATTTGATAATGCCCTACCTTCAAGACTTCTTTTGGGTAAAACAGTGGTATCAAAGCTACTAAGTTCAGCTTGGGCATCCACCATGTCACGAGTTCGAATCCCCAATTGATAAAGGGATTTCGACCATATATTGTAAGGCCTTTCGGGGCCTGCATCAGCGCATGGGTATATAAAGGATTTGATAACATCTTATCTTCAAGACATCTTTTGGGTAGCGCAATGAGTTCCAAATGATATGGTCATTCTGACAAAAAATGATGGAGAAACATAGAGGAAGAAATGGTTTAGACAGATGCGGTATGGGAGAAAGATGGGGAAAAAGAAATAGATTAGGTTTTGTGTTTTTTATATTTTTAAAATTAATTAAAATTTTTCATATAGAAAATTTATATTCCATTTGTTATCTAAGTGGAATATATATTAGTTGATGTAGTTTATCACGTTAAGTCTACCAATCGAAATTCTAAAGTCAGGCTATTTTAGCAAAAAATACAAAGTTTCATTATTTTATTGCTACATTTTAAAGTTTGAAATATAATTATAAATTTAGTAAAATTTAAGATTTTTTATAATTAATCATAATTTATATCTATAGATTAAAATTGACATTTAACAATATACTATTATTATCCCATATGTAGAATGGTTAAAGTGTTTTAACAAACATTTCTATGCATAATTTTTCTATGTAATTTTTTTCTTTCATTATATAATATTCCAATTAGACATAGAATATAGAATTAATATATATTCTATTTAAGTACATTCATATTAGTTCTTTACCATTAGTAATTGATTTTATTAACGACATTTGTAAAATATTTTATAAAGTGTTATTATACCTTAACCAATGATTTATCGAATTAATTAATACTAATCGTGAAAATAAAATATTATCCTTAATTACTCTAAAATGATGAATCATATATTAATCATTCAACTACCTTTATATAATTTATGTTATATTTAATGACTACCGATTGAGCTACTTTTGAATAAAATAGGTGATAAGTAGTATCAGAATATAGCAATCTCTGTATAGGATACTTTGGAGATCTCAAGTTAAAGAATCGTTTATAAAATCATCACAATAAGAATTTTCATAGATATACATATAATGATCCAATTCTCATATAATGTTAGTACAATATTCTAACAAGCATCTATACGTTTATTTTAGTATTTTCATACTTTACTATGAACTACTTCCTTTACAAAAAAAACATAACTGTGTATTAGTCTTATTTTATTGTATTAATGTCCAATATCAATAAAACAATGATTAGAAATAATTTAGTGATAATATATAAATGCAATATAAATTTCATAATTATAATTCATAATATTTTTATTTGTAATGCGCATTTATCATATAGACTTTATTATCTATATTCGAATGTGTATAAGAAAAAAATATTTAAATAATTATATTAATAAACTACAACCAACGTTAATTATAGGATATAAACCAAAAAAATCTATATAAATGCCAGAAAGGGGCATAAGCCATGACATGTATACTTTGAACCATAAAATTAAGCAGTCGAGAAAGAACTTACAGAGAAGAAGGGCAAATAGTTTCCAAATAAGGTTGTTGATTTTTATGTTTTATTTTCTTTTCCTGTTTTCAACTTTTTTGGTTTCGTTACGAAACAATTTAGAGAAAACTGGTTTCGATCGTGGACAAGCTATTTCATTGTCTACCACTAGTGTACAACTGGAAATGAGTTACTATGTAGGAAATGAAACACTAAAACTAGCAGTTCTTCCACTTAAGCTAAGTGATCGATGATAGTACAATTATAGCGCAATAATAATTTGCACGTCCCTGATTTCTGTCTCTATTATCGAACTAGAGAAAAGGCAATTTGAAATCAAATTATGTATGATAATGTGGAGACACCAACCACCAGTATCAAAAAACTTGGAAAAGATGTAGGAGGAAATCTGGATGCTTCCAGAAGGAAAACAGAACCCACCAATATCCATTCCTGAGATATCTGAAGAAGAATGCCCATCTGAGCATTCTAACTTCTTTAAGCAATCCTCTAAACCATTTGAGGTATCTGAACCATCTTTTGATGTCTGAGCACTTTGCTGATCTATCTGAACTAAGCCAAATTATGCTGACCATGCCTGAACTAACTAAGGTTAAACCAGATATTTATGAGGCTGAATCCACAAGAACTGAACCTCAGAGAACCTCACCATCGATAATACTAGTACCACCACCAACCAGACCTACTTTAAGACCTAGTCTTCCGCCTAAAAAATAAAGAGAATGTCTCCATGAATTTAGTACTTAGATTGACTTACAAATGACTTGACCAAATAATCCATTAAAGGATATTTTGTCTGAGTTTACTTCTCGATTTACTGGCATATTACAATAATGGTGGCAAAGTTTAGATGATTATCGACGTCTGCAGTACATTCAAGTCATATCTGTTGGATTACTTCTTGACGTAATTCAAAAAGAGTTCCTTGGTGATTTCCAGTTCATTGATAAACAAATCATGCAGGAATATTTTAAGATGAAATGTTGTTCTCTGGATAGAAGAGATCTACAAAAGTATTTTCAATGTATGATGGAACGTTATTATCTTCTCAATGGATTCAATGATGTCAATCTCCATTATACACTTATTTGCTCTCTTCCAGAAGAATTACAACCTGAATTAAAAAGGACCATTGCTACACTTCGAAAAGATATGAGAAATATATCTCTAGGAGAAATCTACCATCTCGCCTTAGCTTCTCTTGACAAGTTATATGATCAACAACTGTTTTTCAAAAATATGAATAAAGGTGGTCCTCTATTAAAGAAGGCGTGCAAAAAAACCTTATTTGACAATCATATGTAAGGAGAAAAAAGACTGTGAATGTCACATAAAAAAGAAACATCATCACAAAAAGTTCTCCTATAAGAAGTTCCATAGCTCCCACATTTCTTATGAAGGAAACAATAAACCCTTCAGATAAGAAACGACAATGATTTGTTAGATTCTTCAAATGAATAAATCCTTAAACAAAGAAGGCAAATAAATGTTTTATTTGCGAAAATCCAGGACATTATGTTCATCAATGTCCTAATAAGATGAAAAGGGATTTCAAATTACTGGATTCCATTAAAGATATTATGCCCGTCCATGATGATCATAGAAACATTGAAGATCTCATTGAAGAACAATCCAGTGAAGATTAAGATACTAAGTTTGTTATTCCTATTGATTCTTATAAAAAAGAGTATAAATCCTCAAGTACTCCAACTTCTGAAGATTCTAATGATGATATGTTATACATGCTATAACAAAGGTGTTGAAGGTGGATTCCAAACCCCTTACAATTCCTTAACCTTATGTCCATGTCCAGTTACTACAACAAGACAAATATGATAGGCCCATTAAGGCTATTGGGTATATGGACACTGGATCCTACAGAAGTATTATAAAGCTGAACACTTTACCTCCTGAAGCATACAGACCACATGATAAGTATTTCACTGTTGCTGATGGAAATTCTTTCAAGATTGGTCTTCTTACAAAAAGGAAAATAAGGATTCGTTAACTGTGTAGTTTGGACCAAAGTCCTTGGAAGCCATCTCTCTAGCCCAAATCTTCTGATTGGCATGAATGTTTATTATAATGCATCTCCACTCTAAATCCTTCCTACAGGGATTAGATGTTGAGCCAATTTCAGTGCCTATACTGACATTAGAAATGTGTTTGAACCACACACAAGTGCCACCTTCGTATGAAGATTTAAGAGATCAATTCCTAAAGCACTATCTTGAGAACCATACACAGTTCTCACATCCTCATCCTTTATGGAAGAATTCTCACTTATTCATCCATCTCCTATTCAAGAAAAATGCGGGCATCAATCCTACCAAGGCTACTTATCCAGGTATGAACCCTAGTGATCTAAAATTAGCCCAAAAGGAATGTTCATTCTACTACAATAAGGATTAATAGGGCCTACAAAATCTGACTGAGCTTATCAGGCCTTTTGTATGAATAAGAGATCTGAACAACAATTCATCTTGCCGGAAAAGAATCTACCACTATAGGGAACAAATCAAACCACAACCATATAGCACTTAAAGAAAGCCTATCAGAATCCACAATCTTTAAGGATTCTTGACAAAGGCCAGCGCATTTTACAGACAGGTATTATTGGTCATTATTGGGGTGTTATCCCCATTGAAGAGATTGATGAGAAGTGACATTACTGTGGCCATACCAATGGCCAGTTTAAAGAACCTAAAAAGATGACACTACCAGACAGCCAATTGCTTCAATGGCAATAATGGTTTTCATGCTATAAATTCATAATTCGCCATATTAAGGGTCATCACAATATTTTTGCCAACTTTCTTTCTCTACCCAAGAAACAAGTTTAGTTTATCTCTCCTCTTCTCTTCACAACAATACCTCTCCTCCTTCCTACCATAAAGTTTCCTCAATACACCAAAACTCCAAAATCCTTTCCTCCTCTCTCTAAAAATCCTCTAACTACATTAAAAGATATTCTTACTCTTCTCTAATAGAGTCTTTTTTATTATCTTCACCTCACACTCATCACTCTCAAAGTTCCTCCGCATCCTTATCATTTTTATTTTATCAAACTATATCGAGTGCTCTATCATCTTTATGATACACTCGTTGAGCCAGCATTGTGGCATATATGGCATATATGGGAATTGTCTACTCAATATGCCTGTCCAATCTGCCAGTCTCCCCTCTACGTCTATCGCCATCTTTCGGCCCTACCAATTCTAAAGCTCACTCATAGACCTTACTTGAATGGTTCCAATCTATGTCAAAATTATGCATTCAGATGTCGCATATCTTGAATAAACACCAACTCTGGGACATTCCCTTACGAGATCAAAAGGTTTATTCCATCTTCTTCACCCATCGTCCTTACTATTTAACGATAATAGGTTACATATATACCCTTAATCACATTGAACTTTTGCACACCTCTGTTGACTGGCCTAACGATCATAAACAATTGATAACTAATCTGTATTCCTTTCTAGATCATTTAAATCATCATCTTAGAATAACTCCATCCATTAAATGCACATCTATAGGCCTTAAGCCTGGAGATTTTACTCTCACAAAACCCATATCTCCCTCTGCTGGATATTGGACTTCAGTTGATCAGTTCACTTTAACTGGTTTTAACATCATGGCTGGTGACTTGCCTTGTCCTTCAGGTTTTGTAGCCTAACAATAAGTTACTCATGCTAAAAGTTCTACACATCCCAACAACGTTGAGACCAATGAGCCTGACCCATTTCCAGATACTCAAAGCCCATGGCCTTCAATTTGTTCTGATACAAAAATTGACTGTTTTATCTAAGTCATGGACAAAGTTGATGACAACTTGGACTTGACAGAAGATTCCAACAATGAAAATGGTGGCCCATATTCTCTCTCCACACCTCTTTAAATATTTCTTCTTATCTTGTAAAAGAATCTTTTTGACTCAGTGTTTCTCAATCATTCTTCTTTATACTATTTGCTTTTGTATATTAGTGTGCATTATTGTACCTAGGGAATTTGTTCCCTTAAAGTTGTTTGTCTTTATCCCCTTGTTAAGTCTATAAAAACAAGGCTTCTCCTTCATTGTAATTAAACTTTTAAAAAAACTCAAAAGACTTGAGTGGTATTGGAGAAAGGAATAAAAATATTGTGTGTTTCTTATCCTATGGCTTCTCTTCAAGTTCTCTCTCTCCTGAAAGTTTGATTTTTGAGTAATATAGTCCTAGTCATACAGAAAGACAAGTATGCTTTACACTTATCTCTTCATGAGGATCCTGTATATCTGAAAGTTTTAGACTATAGATCCTATTTGAGGTCGTTGTTAAATGGGAAAAGATTGGAGAGTGTAAATTCACAAAAATCAGGCCTTGAGAGTTTATACACGTAAAGGAAAAAGGACTTGTCTCTCGGCTAGCATACTTGGAATTTATATTATAGTCAATCTTTGTTTATCTTTGATCTCTTATGGATGATCTATTTTATCAATCATTTTGATTGGTATATAGGCTAGAAACCCAAGATGTAACTCTGGTGAGATTTATCGGTAAAAAATTTCACAAGCTTAGGACTCACAGCGAGAAGAGCCTTCTCGATTAACTATTGTAAACAACGTAACATACCTTGGTGATGTACTCCCCGTGTGTCCTCTAACTAAGGGTAGCCCGAGTGGTATCAGAACCATAAGTGTTATTGATCGTGACTATAGTATTCCTAGTGAGAGTTAGTAAGGAGAGTTCCTAAGCCATGAGTACCTTACCAAGTGACCCTGTTCATCTTTGTTCAACCCTTTCTATTGCCATTCTCCCTTCTTATGTTAAACGTACTCTTTCCAATAAAATAGAGAACTTTGCAGAAATCACCCATTTTCTTGAAAAAAATCGTATTTATGATATTTCATTACCTTTGCTTAATCCCTACAGTATATATTCTCGTGACTTTTTTTGAACAAGAAGTACGAGAATCATTCTCTCTACCCATCATCCAAAAGTTAAAGAAATCATCCAAAGTTCCTATTTGGAGCAGTGTTGTTAGATTCTCATATCTATTGGAGAGAGGAACGAAGTGGGCCTTATAAGGCTATAGAAACTTCTCCCTCAAAGACGAGTTTTCTCAAAGGTGGGAAGAGCAAAATCGTGAGGGCTTGATTAGGCTAAGGCCCAAAGCGGACAATATCTGTGAGCGGGTGGTCTAAGGCTATTACAAATGGTATCAGAGTCAGTACCCAGATCGATATATCAGCAAAGACGTTGGGCCTCCAAAGAGGTGGATCTAAACTTGTGTGCCAGCAAGGACGCTAGGCCTCCAAGAGAGGTGGAATGTTAGATTCCCATATCGATTGAAGAGGGGAAAGAAGTAGACCTTATAAGGCTATAGAAACCTCTCCCTTATAGACGCGTTTTCTTAAAGAGTGGGAAGAGCAAAACTGTGAGGGCTTGGCTGGGCCAAGACCCAAAACGGACAATATCTGTGAGCGGGTGGTCTAGGCTGTTACAAGTGTGGTCTAAAAGTTACCACCATAGAACAGTATGTAAAGCTAGAAATTCCAAAGGAGCTAATCTCTCTTTGGAGAGAACAGAACCATACACATCTTATTGTTAGAGTTATTTGTCTTTTTCTTACCCTCCATGGAAGAAAAGGCATTTCAGCTATAGATCGAATCTCTCTTCTTGACATTGGCTACACTAAATACCAAAATTCCTTAATTGGTACTTTACTGACAACCAATAATAATGGAAGTGTCATTCTCAATATTGCCCCTGATTTTAATATCAGGTTGGATGATCCTACTTTGTCTGAATAATTACAAGTCCATGTATAATTCACTGGAGTAAAACAAGATCCTACATCCATTATGGCCACTCGACATCATCAGATGATCTACAGATTATAGAATCATGCAATAGGTCTCAATTTCCCCAATTCCACTTTAAATGCCTTGTATATGGTAGCGAACAGAGCTTAAGACTAGATTACGATCATACAAATTCTGAAGCAACTACCACCAATGGAGCTTGAAAAGTTGATGCCAACTGAATGGATCACTAACTAACAAAAAGTGTTCCATGCTCCTTATAGGCATTTATTTCACACCACCACTCCTCCTATGCTTAAGACCTTATAAGATGGAACTATGAAATCCATCTACACTAGGCCCAATGAAGATCAACCTGGACCCTCAACTATGTCTGGTCCTATTTTGATGCTTCAACCAGTGTTCTCACATACAGAAGGCAAAGATGCACCTCCAATCCATTACTTCAAACCTGCTGGAGAACCTGTATAAGTTAGCCAACATCATGGACATTTTTTTGGGGATGGCAATCCTTCCATATATGAACCAGACTATGAAATATGTCTGAATCATGAATCAAACAATAATGATGATGAGCTATATAATAGACAGAGGAAGAAGAAAAATAAAAATCAATAGTAAAAAGAAATTCATCGTTGTCAACCTACTTGCCAATTTCGTTGTCAAAATGATGATGATGATCCTAATTCTAGGCCTTGGATTGGAATTAAAAATCTAAGACCAAGACTCAAATATATTCAAGAATTACTCAAAGATATTGACAAGGAACGTTTGTTCCATCTAGAGTCAAGCTCCAAACATCCTCAACCAGTTATTCCTTCTATTCCTATTGTTCCTACTCCAAACCCCATTACTTGCATAATGGTCAAACCATATGAGGAAGACTTTCCTCCACTGGAGAGACGGATTGATGATAATAATAGGGTTATCTCTAACCCTTATGCTTGTGCTACAGGAATTACTTCTCATGGAATTATGATTTCAAATCCTGTTGATGAAACTCTCAACTGGTAGTGAGAGAATGACAATGCTTTGAACCAAAATAAAGTTCTTCGACGAATTGATTCCATATGTAAACACTTATTTGAAATCTCACTTATCAGATTCCATTGTGGAAGACACAATTTTTTCTGAAGAATTTGCCATGATATATATGATCCATGCAACTCCCATCATATGAAATGGATTCAATGTCCAATTATGAAACTCTTGGAAAATAGAGGATGAATCGAAATATAGCTACTACGCCAAAACTAGGCACAAAGAACCAACCAGACTGACCCAGTGGATAATTGGTCGTCTGTTGGGAGTTTCGGGTTTAATACCGATATTTTAGCAACAAATCCAATAAATCTAAGTGCAGTACTTGGTGTATTGATTTTTTTTAGAAAGGGAGTGCGTACACTATGGCTCGAATCCATAGTCAATCCTATTTCCGATAGGAGCAGTTGACAATTGAATCTAATTTTTCCCATTATTTTCGTATTCGTAATAGTGCAGAAAGAAGGCCCGACTCCAAATTGTTCAAGAATAGTGGCATTGAGTTTCTCGATCCTTTACCTTAAGATTAAAAAGTTTTATTTCTTGATGGGGATAAGGGAAGGGATTGTTAATACCCCGTAGGCTGAGGAGCAAAAGGAGGAATCCACCCAAAGAAGGGCTCACGTCTGATTAGCTAGTTGGTGAGGCAATAGCTTACCAAGGCGATGATCAGTAGACGGTCCGAGAGGATGATCAGCCAAACTGGAATTGAGACACGGCCCAGACTCCTACTGGAGGCAACAGTGGAGAATTTTTTGCAATGGGCGAAAGCATGATGGAGCAATGCCGCGTGGAGGTAGAAGATAACGTGTACCCGCCCTCGTTCCCATCATGGAATAGATGAAATAAATCAAAAAATAGATTTTTGTTTTGATGAGATAAATCAACAATCGTAGGCTACTCAACACTTCCCACAGGTCCAATGCTTGTATAAACCCCTAAAAGGTCAAATGGCCCAACTAGATGCGGATCTTCGAAGATATGTTACCATTTAGTATTTTGGCCCAGACTTCACCATTAAGGTTCAAGAACTCGGAAAGGTGAAAGAAATACTTCAACAAATGGAAGCTAATATGCAGAAAGAACAGTCCAAGACTATTTAGAGAGCCTATCCCACATCTTTTTCGGTTATCCAACCCGTCTATTTTTCTCCAACATATCCAAAAGTCGCTAATTATGAGAAAGTATTCAAAATGAATTATCCTTTGATCAGACAACATATCCACCCTACCACTACTAAACCCAAATCGACTAGATCCTCAAAACCTAAACTTGAAAAGTCTTCTAAACCATCACCATCATATGCTAAACCCGTTGAACCCATTGGTTCATGGACAAAACCTTTGCAATTCAAAACTCCACCTTCTTCGTCACCAAAACCTCAACCCTTACAATCCATTGGAAGGGACAAAGCTCCTCAAACTAAGTTTATAGCAACTCTATAAAGAAAAGGAAAGGTAAAACAAGGAGTGCAGAGCTTTTCTGGTCATGTTTGTTATGTAGACTTGCATGCATTTACTGCCAAAGTTCATTTTAATTAAGCTTGCTTATCCTATTAAAATATTTGAGGCTTAGTGCTTCTCATTCTTCTACACCTGCCTAGTCCTAACAATGACTGTAACCGAAAAAAAAAACACCGGAGACAACAGAAAAAGTTTAAGAAGATGGAGAAAAAGGAATTATTTATATTTAGTTGCAAATTTCCATGTGCAGGACTCAAGCCTTTGGCCTCAGATGACAGTAGACTAACGTAGGCATTTTGATTAAGCTGAGAACAAACTGCCAAGAAAGAAAGTAGGATTGGGTGTTTTCAGGAATCGCACGGTTTCAGATCTTTGGAATTGGAGCTTCGTACTTTTGTTAGTTGAGAAACAACATTCCAAAAGCTTATAGCTGGCTCCCTGAGACGCTGGCATGACTTGGTGTACAATAGCTCCTCGCATTGTTTTCTTGCTATATGCACGAATATACGTGCAGGGCTAACTGGTTGTTCTGTTTTATCTGGTGCACTTAGGATAAGAGTAAAAATATTGATTATTTTCATACATACGTTAGGGTGATCCCTTGGAAAAGTTACAATAGTAGCAGGAAGTTTCGGTTGTTAGCTCATGGCTCTCTCTTACGCAATTCTCATTCGGTAATGCTTTCCAGGATATGTTATTACTCATATTGTTCTCTAACATTTCTGTCATGGTAAATTTTACTTTTTTCACACCGGGAACAGCCCAACTTTGATGGATCAGCTTGGAGGCAGAGACACTAAACCTGTCCACGAAAACAAAAATAGTGGAAGCTAGTACACAGATAAAAAGTAATGAAACAGCAACCATACGAACTATGATCTTTTCCTATGCAAAAACCAATGAATACATGAATATACCATAAGCATATTTGAGTAATCAGTCACCATTGTAGGGCTGAAGAGAAAGGTCCACTGGTCCATGCAAGAGTTGATAAAGAAATTTCATAAATAAATGCTTTTTTTTTCTTTTTTGCATTTTCCCATGGTTTGTATCGATCAAGTGGTGGTCAATCATAAGGATTAACTTCACATTGTTATGATTTATCACAAAAATTTTAGATGGCCCTTAATTCGTAACCAAGCAAAAATCACTTGGGAACTGGTCCAGTCACTATGTCGCTACTGTTTTTAGAAATGAAGGGCATTCCTAGTAACAAGTCCTTGGGAGATATTTTAATAAGAAATGGGACACCTGGGCTGTTGTTAGTAACAGATACAGCCCAAAAGGGACTTATCTTATGCTTGTCGAGTCAGTCTAGAAGCGCATTAGCTTGGATAGTAGCATTGATGACCATATTGATAGGCTCCAAAGTAGCTAGCATAGTTGCAGCCAGCAAAATGTCTTTCTTGTAGCTAAGCCTAACACAAATTCTATATTCCTCCTCCACTAGAGTTGGGGTTTTATCTTTCTGTTATGCTCAAAATCTTTCTAGAAAGTATGCACAAGATACAATGATTTTCACCAAAATATAATGTTAACCCATCCTTGTAATTCATATTTTTATTAAGAAAATTGAAATAGGAGTTCTATGATGTTGGTTTGGATAGCATACAAATTAAGGAGACAACTGGAATTTCCAAATGAGAGGAAAGGAAGAGTATAGCTTATGTAGTTGCCATGGTGGTAATGGCAGTGTAGGGGTGATCCTTTACAAAAAGCTACACTCAAGAGCTACGTACACATCGGCTTTTGCTCCTTCCTAACATTGATGAGAAGTCCTCAACTTGGCTCATTACTCTTTTTCAAAGAATCAAGCCCGTGAAGAACATTAACGTCTCTCTCTACAGATGAACCTGGCCTAATGTTCTTTAGGAATGCGACTCTCCATGAACAACCTGGTCCATTCAATCCAAGGTCTTTAAAATAATGAAGCAATTGCAAAGAGAGAGAGAGCTTGTTTACTTTCGGCCACGGGTATGTACTACTTGATGATAAGCTGATAGGGATCTTCAACCAACCAAAAGGAATCGCATACGAGTGTTCACTATACTCTAATCCTGATATTTTATGACAAAAGAAAAGCTAAAGAAGGAACAGTTGGTACACTTTTAGTTGATAATAGATCTGTGGCTTGAGCTTGAGTTAGCTCCATGGGATATGACAAATAAAATGTTCATATGATTATGAAAGAGACTCAATATTTCATTTCAAGTAAATGTTTGTTTTCTGAATAACATACCTCCCTTACCAGGATAGATCTAATTTCAAAGCAAAACTTCAAGCTAAACTCGGTTATGAGAAAGGTGTTTACTGCCAAGAAGGTGTAAGGTACATCACAGTTGTTTGATTTATCTTGTTATTAGTTGGAATAAAAGATGAGTAATGCGTAAAAATGCTCAGACTACTCGGAGCTTAGAAACCCAGGTTAGGTTTCTTAAACTTCCTCGACCCATGCCCTTGTATGTTGAACTAAAGCCTGAATCAATGGGCCTAACAATATCTTTAAGGCCGCCTAAAATTGGTTTGCGGACGATGTATGCTTTCTCATTGCTTTTGTTTTGATAGCCCTTGAGGGTTACCTCAGAGAGGTTTTAAGTCTCATTATTTGATATGAAATCTCGAGTTTGATTTTGTTCAATTTATTAAATACTTATTTAAAATGTATAATTTATAAAATAATGTGTGCATATAAAATTTTAAAACATTTATATTTAAAGAAATAGCGACTGTAGAAGAACTTTAAATTTATTGATAAGCTTTACCTTAGATAAACAAAATCGGGGTTTTATTGAGAAAAAAGAAATTCCTACAAGTAGAATGTGATTCTGCAACAAATTGTACAGCAAAACAAGCTCGAAAATATTGATTACCTTGGAATGCGATCCCAAATCACAATGTCTGAGAGTTTACAAATTGTAAACCAATTACAAATGCTCTAATTGGGTGGCATCCATATCTGTCCTCGAAAAGCTAGTATAGATATATATATATACTGATCCCTTTAAAAGTACCATCTCATCTCTCCATCTTTATTCTTTTTGGTTTATCATTATGGTGATCAGAGGCCACTTCTAAAGCGTACTTCCACTCTGTGCTCTGCACCACACGAGTGCTTAAAAAGAAAATTATAAAAAACACTACAACGCAATCTCAATCAAAAACTTATCTTTATAGTTTTATTGTAAGGTTTCCTATTTGAGTATTGCCATATATTTTCAATTTCAGTGAAAAATATGTTCACACAAAAAATAGTTTTATTCAAGAAAAAATTCATAAATGTTAATATTAAAATTCTCTTAATAAAACTTTTACTAATAAGTCGCAAATGTGTATGTGTATCAATTAAATTAAAGACTAAAAGGTCATTAGTAGAATGTATTTAGGACTCCTAACTCCACACTTGGCCATATCCCATCCCACCCGAAGTCAAATGTCTTATCAGTATGACCGACTCTGACTTGATATATAAGCTTTTATTTATTTTATTTGCACAAAATGATTGAAAAGCTTATCGTCATATTTAAATAGTTATTACCCATTCCAGCTGGCTCTCTCAATATCGAATTGACTTTTGCATACACACTATCAATATAGTAGCAAGCACCATCATAATCCTGAAGGACTCATTCCCCACCATCTTTGGAGTTGTAGGATCCCACACTTTTAATTCTCTAAGCTACTCCGAAACCACTTTTTCCAGGTAATAAACACACACTTTCTTCTGTGCCTCATCAAATTTCTAGTGTACGCATCAATATATGCTACCGTCAACTCTATTATTATTGAAGTCGAAGAACGACTCTGATGATCTTCAAAAGCTGTCATCAAACAGATAAATGGAGATCTCTCAAGAAAACTCTCGCTGAAATAATCATCCAAGTATATGAGACGAGTACATGAGATTCTTGAGGACCTTTAGGGAAATTGGTCATGGTCGTCATAATGACTCCATATTAACTAACCCACGTAAACGTTGTGCCGGTACTTGCATGATCGCTACGTACACCCAATCAAATGATCTAGGCCTTCCTCACACCTGTATGTCGATATAACACTCAAGGACAGATTGTTGAATGAGAAGAACAAAAGGGATGCTTTTAAAAACTTTCGATAAGTTAAATACATGTATTTTTCTTATCAAGTCTAGCAAAAAGACCTGAAACATTTATAGAGTGTTCAGGAAAAGTGGCGAGCATATCTAGATTGATAAATATGTATACAGGCAACATCAAGATTGATGATCTACTAGTGTATATTGGTTTTCATATTAAAGGTCTTGACAACTTTGTTGGGTGATATATAGAACATGCTAACCAGATTGTCGATTGTTACTATGTTTGTTATGTTAAACAATATACTACCAAAAGAGATCAGAGGGGCTTGGATAGAGTCAGAGAAAAAGAATGTTGAGTTGGTGAGATAATCATAAACAATAGTCTCAAGATTGTGCTTAGTCCTTGTGGTCTCCTCACCCTTAGTCACTTATCCTACATACTTTAAAATATTCCTTAACATGTCCTAATACCTACACGACGCTTTGTTACTAATAAGAAAACGGGGTTATCTCGTGTTTTCCACATTTAGGAGCAAATGTAAGTTGGTCGAAGCATCTAATTGTTTAGGACAAAAACCCTTTTCAACTATAGCTGCAACTTGACATGGAAATCGCTATATATTCCTTATTCCCATATCTCTTCCCTTTACAAAAGATGAAATTAATGATATGAAGAAGATCAAGTGGCAAAACATAAAAACGGCATTATCTAGACAAACCGAAATGGAAGCAATTGACACAGATTAATGGAGATTAGTTTGTTTGGATGCATTGCAACAATATTCTCGTGCTGAATGAAACTCATCAGCCAAGGTTTATCTAGTCAAACTTGGCCATACAAGACATGTTATCCAGCAATATCAGAGTCCAAGAAAGCTACGACAGTATATGTCTTTCTATGAACTTTATTTTCTTTCCTGCAGCTATCTTGAGTACCTGTAGTCCACATTATTCTCCCTTGGAGAACCACTAATTGCTAGACAAAAAGCTACAAGATGCTGTTGCTCTTCTCGAATTTTTATTTCTTTTTATGTATTTATTTATTCTCGTTTACTACGTAGATCTTCCTATTTAGACTAGGTTATGAGATACTACAATCTGCATTTGTGCACAAATTAAGTTCGTTTATGAGATAATATAATCTACGTACATTTACACGTATGCGTCGAGTAAAAACTGGGAAAATGAAATCCATATCTTGACCCAATCCTACACACAAGGGGTAGTTGTGGGAAGTTGGATTAGGCCATGAATCATGGCATTAAACAGTGGTGAGACACGGGGGACTTGGTCTTTACTTGTGTCTTTTGAATCCCTGCAACTGCCATTTATATTGTCTTTTGATCAATTTAGTTTTCCATATAGATAGATAGATACATTCCCTCCATATCATTTCTTCTAGTTAACCTCAAACTGTTCATGAATTTCTCTTTTGATTTTTGGTTTAGATCAACAAGTATATGAACTTGTCACAGGACCCATGTTTCCTTTGAAGTTATGAACCTCCTTTTTACATATCTGTTTCTTGTTAAAAATCGTTTGCTTCACTATATACATTTAATTCTAATCTTAAGCAGCTGCAAGCCTGCAACTTAAAAGTCTATAAACAGTATTTCTAAAGTTGCGGCTATTTTTGGACGCACGTTCGATTCCAAGAGCTAATTAATCACCGTTGGATGGTGCCCACTGAAATTCCCAAAAAACCAAAGTGGGGTCGAAACCTGCGAAATTTTAATCAAAGGGTCTGATAAGTAGCTATCATGTCTCAACATCATTGTTAATCATATCATAGCACGCTCAATCCCTTGGCCCAATTGTACGAACCGGCTTGGACCAATTTGGGCCCTCTTCAAATTTGGGCGAATTTCAGAAATTAAAGATGGTTTGATTTACTTTTGAAGGATGGTTCAAATATTTGGAGGGATTTTATAAACATTAAGGCCTTTAATTGGAATTCTATAAAATTTTTCAAGATGTTGAAGTCTTATAATTTCTTAAGCAATCACTTAAATTAAATATGTTGTTTGATTTTGTGTTCATAATTTGTAGGTTGTAATGAAATATATAAATTATAAATTATTGTATAATTATATATTTTTATTTAATATATAATTAATAGGAAATCTAATTCATCAATGCTGCAAGTTTTATGATAAGAATAGTGTTCAAATTAAATTTGTCTTAAAAAAGTTGTGTGTACAAGTATTCGGAAGTGGGATCGTTAATGATTCGTGACCATAATCATTTGAGTTTGACTCGACACTCCACAGAAATAATCGAAAGAAGAAATCAGGGTTCCAGCGACTTTTTTCTCTTCCTTTCCTTTGTATAATTGACAAAATTCTGAGAGCGGATCAAAAGGAAACACTAATCCTGTAAAGCCGAAGTGACAGTGCATTACCCATTTCATAACTACATTTTTCTAAGCTTTGCCAAATCCTCAATTATTAATATTATTCAAATGAAAATTTTGTTATAATTATACAATGGTTGTCATATTCAACTAATTTTCGGTACGAATGTACAATGAAATCCATCAATAACCGTAAATATACTGTTTATAATTGTTCCCGTATCTTGTGTATATAATAATCTGTAATTTATAGTTTAAAACATGAATACATGCCCACTAAAACCAAAAGAAAGTCATTCTTTGGTCTCCTTTTTTTCTTTTGGAGGGATTAACATTAACCTGCAACTGAATGAAACACAGCCCACATATATTGACTTCAAGGCCAGGGAAGGTTGTGGAGGATCGCTGACAATCCAAGTTTGGGAAGGGATAACCAAAAACAAGAAGAGATTCCTGCAGATAGCGCCATCAAACGTCGGGCTGTTTGGAGTTGACTCTTAGGACTTGGGAAATCGAATTCATCCATTTTAAATAATAACGTAAATGCAAAGTTAAATGAAACTCCAAATTAGCTGATTTCTATTATTGTTAACTGCTAATAATTTATAAAGTTTTTCTTGATTGCCAAATCGACCTTTTAGACATTTGAAACCATAAAATTGATATTTAATTTTGAGCTGCGTTGATAATAAACATATATATGAAGAAAATATTGTAGAGTTACTGTAAGTTAATTATTATTTTTGGAGGAGTAAAAGGTTTTTTAAATGTTTTTGATTTTTTACCATATAGGATACAACAGTTATAAATACAATTCCTGTTATTATTTGTGAAGAATAACACAAGATTCTCCATAACCCTCACATAATCACTTCAGATCCAGAACAAATATGTGGATTTTTCGGATAAGAGTTGTGCGTGTGTGTGAAGTGAAGAAGATGGCTCTGGAGACTTCGAAGAAGAGAAGTAAACTTAAAAGGCACCAGACTAAAAGTTCAAAACGCACAGCATAAAGGGGGCATTAGTCATACACGTGGACAGCTCATTATCTGGACAAGCAGAATACACAACCAAAACGCAGCACTTCACTTA
>JANZXP010000196.1:38964333-38974431 GCA_027576715.1 Erythroxylum flavicans
TGGGCTTGGAATAGCCAATAGGTATGAGACTGATCTTTGAAGATTGGACCGATTGGCCTGTGGGTCATTACGACTGGACTCGGGTCCAAGACGACCGACCCGACCAATATATTTTCTCTATCTCTGCTTATAATAGAGCAAAATAAGGGCCAGCAAGAACTAGGATTCTCTATACATCGGATCTGTTGCAATCTTCCATTGCCTCCAATGCTTCCTTACCCATTCCTTTGCCTCTCTCTTCTATTATTGTCACCATTTATCCATGAATCAAAGATAAGATTAATGGACGAAGACCCCCTTTTTTAAAATTTATATATCTCAAACTTCAAGAGAGTAGTAGGCGTGGTGCATGAATTTTTCTATAAGCTATCACGTACTACTATATCATAGAAACTTTAAATGCATGGAAGTTACTAATACGCAATTAGAAGAGGGGGGGCCTTATGAACTAGTGGTACTGATTGTATTCTTATTGCAGAATCTGCAAAATTCATTTCCTCCATCATAAACAACCAAACAAAAGAACTTCATATTGGTCAAGAACTTCATCGACGCACTTCGTTAGTTTGCTACCTTTCTAAGCATGGGAAAGGAGACTAAGAAAGCCGGAGGAAGAATGCCATTGGACCACATATGCAAGCTAAAAAATATCCATAACAAGACAAAACTGCTTGCTATACACTAGCCTTTCATGTTTAGATAAAGAAGAAAAATAAGAATTGTAGCTATAGTAATGTTATTCAGTATCCTCAAGATTCTCTAAAACTGATTACAAGCCAGAACTCCAAAGATCATTATTTGTATTTGCTGTAATCATGCATCTTTTACAATTATTATCGTAACTCAGTCATTCACAGTCATTTAAAACCTATAAGAACTTCCACTCACATTTTTCTATTTAAAACCTAGAAACGTATCTGAAAGTGACTCTTTAGATGAATAATGATTGCATTCATGAAGGGTGAATTCTAACGTAAGAAGTTCTCATGCACAACTTGTGTTTTCGTATAATTTTTTGATGAAGAGTTGTGTTACGTACTAACAATGTTGCTTGCAAAAGTAGCCTAAACGGGCCTCTATTTCTAAATGGAGAAAGGAATAAATTAAACCTCACTTGCAGAATTGTCTTTTCCAAAATCTTAATCAAGACATTAACCATTAGGTTGATACTTGAAAGTATTAATTGGAAGGGTTAACACTCAAGATCTTAAAATTATCGTACCCTAAAGAATAGTAGAAGCAACTTGATTGAGGGGAAAAAGGGGATTAAGAGCAAAAGTAGTAGTTTTCAGTGTTGATAAAGACCGGAAAAAGAATGACGGAAGAAACGAGATGGAGAAAGCTAGGACCCATGTGCCTTTAGTTGTGGTATAAGGTCATGTGTAAGTGTGTGTATGCAAGTAGAGTGTGGGGCTAGAGAGGCGAAGAGGTGGAGGTAGTCATGGGGTTCGTAGAGAGAGAGAAATATAGGGATGGCCCCAGAAGGTGATAATGGAAGTAGCCCTCATCCTCTCTGGACTTGCTCCCACCAAAGTCACTTTGTAGTGTGTATATCTTGTAACATTCTAACTTTTAAATTGCTTCAACCTTCACAGTGCTTAAAGACAGGACCCCATTCACGCTTTGATTAGGACAGTACATGCCTTACTGAACCCCAAGAAGGATAGAGAAAATAGGTTTTGAGCACCATGCGGCTTAAATCATCATATGATCGGGTCTTGACCATGCAAAATATGTGATTGCAACTTAATTTGTTAGGGGTGGTTTAAATGATCGGAGGAGGTTTTTTCAAAATATTCAAATACTAATTTCTAAATTAAGTCATTTAAAATATTTTAAGAATCTAATTAAGTGTTTGAATTTTTTAGATCTTAAAAAAATCAAAATTTTAAGGCTATATTTGATTGGACCTACAGATTTTAATGGAATATAATAGAATATAATGGAATGGAATAATTTATAATGCAATGAAATATAAATGGATGTAATATTATAAAATTGTTGTTTGGGAGGAATGAAAAGATTTATAATATAATGCAGTGAAATGTTAATTGAATGAAGAGTTTATAACGTAATATAGTGTAAAGTTGTTTACCATTTTATATTCCATCTTAAACTTCCCAAATCGGAGGTTTTTTCATTTTTATTGTTTCGGATAGAATGAGATACAATATGAAACCCTCCTCTTCCATCTCATTTTATTATAAAACTTTCTCCCAAATAATGGAATAATATTACATTCCATTATAAAACCTTCAACTAAATATAGCCTAAATGATTTTTTGGAGAAGTGTCATTGTTTTGATTTAAATCTTTAACTAAAAGCTTATTTATATAATTTAATGCTAAGTCACCAATTAAAATTTTAATATAAAATACATTTATATATAAAAGTGAAAAAATATATAAACTCTAAAATCTTAAGAAATATACAAATAATCAACAATTTACTTATAACATTCAATTGGTTAATTAAATATTTAATTATTTGCCAGGTGAAGACTTTCAGCCTATATTATTGGATGGCACATCTCGTTTAACATGAAATATTTTATTTCAGTCAGAATGTTATAATCCACTTATTCGTTAGAATGTTATAATCCTGTTTTATTAAATCTCATCCACATATTTATATATACTCTACATAAATATGTAGATAAAATTTAGTGAAACATATATAATAGGTAAACCGTAACTAAGACAAAGATGCCACACTCAAAATATGATTTGCTTTATTACGTAAAAACACAACCATAATGTTTTGTTTTGATTATGATGTAATCTCACATCACTATTCTAACCTAGGACTCGGGTGTCCCTTCAACTGACTATTTTCACCATAAGACTAGGGTACATCAATCACTTTCTATTTGGAAATCTTTAGTTTGAAATAAGAACAACTTACTATGGAAGCATACGTACAAATTAATGAATCAAAGCCTCAACCACTGCGTGGAAACAGAAAATATATCGTTTCCTACGGCAAAAAGTAGGACTTATTTTGTTTAAGGAGTGGTTTAATTATGAGAGTAACTCCTTTTAAAATTATATTTTCCTGGTATGATAAAAGTTGTCGAATTTTACAATTTTTAAAATAATAACTAATTCATAATGAAAGCAATTGAAATTTATAAATATTTATTATGTATAATACATAATTTACATGTTATTAAATGCATTGGATAATTTATTTCATATACAATTGAAAATAATAATTACAATTTCATTAAAATTTAAAATTTTATTATTCTAAAAGTACTTAGTGTGTCCTTTTAAAATTTAATTTAAAACCTATTTAAAACATAAAAATAAATTTAACTATGAATGATACAAGTGGAATTATAAATATTATAATATAATTATAAAAAGAAAAATTTTGGAAGCTATTAATTTGAGGACCTCTATAAATACTATGGTTAATATGTATGTGGCTCATCATAACAATTATAATTTGAACTGCAGGTGTAATTCTAGTCACATTTGCAATTAAAAACCTTTATAATATAGACGTGTTACAAATTAGAAGGCCTTTGTACTCCCATCCCATCGTATCGTATGGATAGTTGATATTTTTTCTTTTTATATAAAAACGTAAATCTACCACTTCTCAAAATTTGGATTATGGTAGAATCATGAGACATTTAGACTTGAATTGAATAGATATATAACTTACTATTTTGAGAAGAGAATGACATTTCTCCTTACTACACGCACAATTTAACATTGAAGCTTAGGCTAGACCTTGTCTCTAATCGGTTACAACTTCCCAATCACAACATCAGAAACGCCGCTTAGGGGTTGGTCAAGTGGATTGATCCAATTGACCCCATAAGGGATTCACCTAAATCTTGTGATGGATAAGCTATCATAATTTATTCAATGTACTATAATTCCTCTGAATTTAATTTCTTTATTACAGATAAAAACATTATTTTACTATAACAATATAACATCATCTAACGAGTTATGCAAGTAAAAGTTTTCAGGCGGCAGCGCGCATATAGATGTGTTTAAGTAACAAGTGTCGGGTTTCCCGCCATGCTTCTCGGGCTCAAGAAAGAAAGAGACCAAAACCGTAAATATTTTCTTGTTTTCTTTTCGCATACACAGTTTATATATATAGATATATACAAAGTACACACTGGTCATGTAATAATTATAATTGGTGGATACCAAACGTACATATCGAATAAGATATGACTTTAAAATAAAGCACAAAAACTTTGCGGTTTCAGGAGCAATCTTATGTGTCAAAAGTAATAGCTTTCTTTATCTGGACATTGTAAATATAATAAAACTTCAAAGTTGATTTCAATCATTGTCTCATAACTCTATAAAATTTCGAATGAATAAACCATGGCCAGTTTCCGTTTTGATATAGTGAATCAACCCTTGATTTCATAACGCATCATACTCAATAAATAAATATTTGTAATCATTTGTTTTGTTCAAACCTAAAATGAGTTTGTAATTTAATATTTTAATGTTCTGAATTGAAATATAAAATCCTTTTATGTACAACATAAAACGAAAAAAAATGCATTATCTCCATTCCAGCGAAAAAACCAAGTCCTCTCAAAATTGATCACTCTTTTTGGCTCTACCAAAAGAAGAAAATCACAGTTTGGAACGGTGGATGAGGTGTACAAGCAAACATTGTACTCGACCTCTTAAACCCCGTTCGCAAACTAAAACCAGAGGCGCACACACACGTACGCTCATAACGGAGGTCATGACGCAATCCCACACTCCCCAAACGTTAAGCCGTTTTGTGATGTTCAGGACACGCCCACGTGGCGGTCATGTCAGTGGACCCCACTGCCCACGGCCTCTGGTTATGAATACCTTCGATTGCTTTCTGTCCGTGCCTCTCATAGTAATCTCCGGCCAGTGGTTGTCAGATTCCGACCACTTTTTCTCTTTCCCCTTATATAAACCCCATTTCACTCTTTCTCTCTTTACCCTTTTCCCCGTGCGTTTCTTCCTCTAAATCTTTCCGTGTACGTGCGCATGCTATTGCTGTTAGCAATAACACTACTGTTATCCACGTACCCTTTTTGATCCTGCGTACTTTAGCAGGAAATCTTAGTTAGTATTCATCTCTTTTGATCCTTTAGCCACTTAAGGTTTTTGGTTCTTTTGGCGATTTTCTGTTGTGAGCTAGTGGCCAATGAATAGAGCACTGTTACCGGAGATGTTACACTGTACGGATATGACTGTGCTCGAGAGACAAAGGGCTCGCTTGAAATGGGAACAACAGCAGCAGCAGCTTCAACAACAAGCTCCAGGACAGCCGCATCAAGAAGAGAGTTGTTTTGGTGATTTTAGTAGCGTGTTCGGTTTTCAGGGAGGTCTTAGTGAGATGGTGACTCAGTCGACTTTGTCGGTCAAACCTGACCTCGATTTGGTGGACAATGGGTGGCCCGATTTGGTGGGGTTTGGGCCTTGTGGGTTTGGGAGTAACGGGTCGGGTTTTGATGTGAATTATGCTATTTGTCGGACTTCTAGCTGCCCGCCGGCGGTGGCTGCAGCTGCGACGGCTGACGAAGGCAAGGAGTCTGTAGCATCAGAGAAATTCAGTTCTGTGGTTGGCAGAGAAAGCTTTAAGAAGAGAAAGGTTGATAAGGTGCGTAATAGCTGCAAGGTAAGTGTGTTTTCGGAGACTCTGAGTTTGTTTTTAACGCTCGTCTCTTGTAAGTTCTGCATACAAGGAAAACGTTCTCACTTTGAAGTTTTTTTCCATTCTCTTATGGGTTCTCAGACTTTTAAGTTGTTTATCTACTTTGCTTCCTTGTTTCGCTCTTGACTTCTTTAAAATGATGCGACCTGTTTAGCATTTAATTGTTGCAGTGTTCCAATAGTGAGAAAGAGATAAAAGAAAGAACTTGATGAAATGATGCTACGAAAAATTAGTGTTTTTGTCAAATTATGAGGCATAAGGTCTTGAAGACTAACATATTTTTGCATGCATTTCGTTATAACTACTAGTTGAAGCGTAATTTGGACATGTTTAGGTTGCTGCAGAAGATGAAACACGAAACGGAAGAGTTAAAGGATGTCAAGAGCAGGGAGAATCAAAGACGACGGAGAAAAATAACAACAAAAATAGCAGCAGTAACAACACTAACAGCAACAATAGCAACAAAAAGAATAGCAACAGCAGTAACAAAGAAAATTCTGCAGAGACTTCAAAGGATAATTCTAAAGTCACTGAGGTTCAAAAGCCAGATTATATCCATGTCCGAGCACGTCGTGGTCAAGCCACTGATAGCCATAGTTTAGCTGAAAGAGTGAGTAGGAAATTCAGTTTTATTGGTCCTCTGTTTTCCAGATTCTCTTTAGCTGCGTGCCCTAACATGTACAATGTGTGGATTTGTGATGCAGGTGAGGAGAGAAAAGATTAGTGAAAGAATGAAGTATCTGCAAGATTTGGTGCCTGGTTGCAACAAGATCACTGGAAAAGCAGGCATGCTTGATGAAATCATTAACTACGTTCAGTCTCTTCAACGACAAGTAGAGGTGACTATCTGCGATATATCTTCTTGTACTAAACCCTCATTAAAAACATTTAACTGATATGGGAATAACCAACTGGGTTTCTTTCATTTTTTTATTTGTGCAGTTCTTGTCAATGAAACTAGCTGCTGTAAATCCAAGGCTTGATTTCAACATCGATAACTTGTTTGCCAAAGAGGTACAGAACCGTCTCACCAAGTGGGCATGTGTATTCTTTTGGTGCTTTTGACATTGGACTGATTTTACATACAAATACAGGCATTTCCTATATGTGCAGCCAGTTTTCCAACAATTGGGATGTCATCAGATATGACAAATCCAGCCTATCTTCAGTTCAATCCAGTGCAACAACCTATGGTCACCTGCGGATTGGAAACGGCAGTAAATCCTGATATGGGGCTTAGAAAAACCATCAGTGCTGTATCTGTCCCTGAGACATTTCTTGACTCATCTTGCTTCACTGTAATGTTTTATAACACGTAATTGGTTCCCTGCTTTTTTGCTTTTTTTTTTTCTCTTTTACGAGCCCCTGATGTTAAATTCACTTTTCCTTTCAGCAAATCCATCCCTCATCGAATTGGGATGCTGAGCTGCAAAATCTCTACAATGTAGCATTTGATCAAGGAAGAATAGCATCATTTCCATCCCAACTATTTACAGGTAAGGCAGAACTAGCATGTCTTGTCAATCTACACTTTGTTGGTGGGAAATTTCATGAGCCTATAAGGAAAGTGAAATAAAGGAAGCCAATTAGATTTAAGTACCAGTGATGGAGACGCTGGAGAACCCCACTAATGTTTAATGATTTTGCTTTAGAAGAAAATGTCTTTGTGATAGATATGCAGAAAGTTGCTACAGGAAGCTTTCTATCTTCTCTCTCAAATGATCAAAACCACAGGTTTTTAGTTCCCATATCCATAATTCCTTGCAGTGCCTTTTGGTGAGGAAGGAAGCAACCAAAGATGCTTAGCCTTTTTGACTGTCTAAATAAATGATTGAAATCTATTACCTATTGATAGGACATAGGTGGGGGCCCTAAATAAACATTTGAAAGAGCCTAACTATAAAAGTAATCCTGATGATTATGATTGCTAATTAAATTAGTTTCTAATCACACAGTTCCATGAACAACATCATCGGACAAGGCATCTCATTGTCCTGTCCATGTATTCCCCTGCCTGCCATATTGATCACATAATGAAATTTCCACTTACTAGTAACAAGGTTACGAGACGCATTCTAAAGAACGACCTTTCAACTTTTGCAGGTTCTCTTGAAGCTAGCAATCTGAAGATGGAGATGTGAATCAGAATTGCTTTTCAATACGATTTCTTGGACGAGTTCTAATATACTTGTCTCTCTGATCCTGATTCTTTTTCTTCTCTTTAAGTACATAACGTAAATATTTGTATGTATACTAAGTGACATAGTACGAATAAGATTAATACCTCTTCAACATCAAATCCTTCCATTTCTTGCACTGCATATATCGCAATCTCACTGTAATGAATTCTTGTCAGAGCAAAAAAGAGTTAACGCGTTGGAAAGAGGGGACCAGAGAATAGGGTCTGAAGACAAGTTTGAGCAGTGGTGGGGCTGTGGAGGTTGTAATGAATGAAAGCCATGTCCCTACCACAAGTAATTATCTATACCGTTTTATCGACCAACTCATCCTTCCGCAAGCTAAAAGCCGAGGTACCAACCTTGTTAAACAAAGTTTAGAAGGTGTAATTGAAATGCAATTTGATATCAACGTGTTGGTATAAAAATGGAAATCAACTTCAGGCAAACGTCACTGTAGTCCAGTGGCACAAGTTGTTTCTCTGTTGGATGAACCTGAGGGACAGGTTCGATTAAGACCAGAAGGACATCACCCTGTTGGTGGACCTTGTCAGCTCCCTTTTAGGACAGACTAGTACAGACTCTGATTGAGACGTTGATAATTAAGCGCTAAACCAAATTGTAAGAGGCAAGAATTCGTTATGATGGTCTTCATGTCTCGGTATATAGCCAATTTGCATTAATGGCTTGGTTTTCTTGGAGCTTCGCTATATTTTCACGGTCCTTGACGTCGGACATATTTTAGCTGAATCAGTAACTTCTACATATTTCAACAGCAGTTTGGCATGATTCTTCTTTCAGAGCAACTGATACCCTTCTTCAATTCCAAGTTATCCCGAAAAATTGATATGAAACCAAAGAATTGCAATATATATCTCAATAATATTGATGACACATCTTCCACTACGTTAGCTGTAGCGGATTTACCAAGTCCATGTATAGCTTCAAGAGAGTTGGTCTAAAAGCTCAATCATTCTAAATGATATAGATAACTACTGACAAAAACGTTATGCAGACACAAAAGGACATCAACTTCTTACTGAATTCAGAAGTAACCAATTTCTGTTGCTTTTTGAATATATTCCCTCGAATTGTTTATATTTTTTAACATTTTTGTTTAGTTCATCAGTAGCAAGCTATACAATCTTGGCATCCTGCTACTAGGCTAGGTGATCAAAATACTGAATGAAAAGCCTCAACTTTCTCCTATATCCAAATTCATTTATCTACCTCTGAAATTTTCATTATTCTGAAAGGTACATATTTTAATGTTCATGTCCAAGTGAACAAGGACTCTTCAGTGCTAGGTTGCAACGATAAACAGGGACCACTAGGGGTTTATCTGTATCTTCACTACATTTTCTTCTACTAGTTATTGGACTTAACAGTAGAATTAGGGGTTCCCTTCATTTTCAAGCCATATAGAGTTGTTAAGTGGGTGGACCTGGCCTCATCAACAGGCAAGATCTTATTGATTCTCTCTGTATTCCATGAATGTCGAAAGATGACTTTGCCTTTTCTCTTTCTTGGGCCCATTTCAGCCTTTTGCGATTATCTTCCACAAACCACAACCCTTTTTCTCAAAATTTCTCTCCACCTTTCACATTGTGCAATATCAATTTATGTGTATCTACGAGGGGAAAAGAAAAAAAAGCTCTCGTAGAGATCCTCTTTTGTTTGGAGCAACTATGCTCCCAAGTTTCTGTCTTTTAACCTAGATAAAAATCCATCAAGATAGCCAAACTACCACAATTCTTTGAACTATACAATACTTCTGCAAGGAAAATAAAATTTCCTTTATACGTAAAAGCAAGGAAGGATAGCATACAAATGGTAGGACAATCAAATGTATTCCTGGAAAAAAAGGAAGAAAAAACTTTTAAGTATTGGTTGCGAAAAGAACAATATTTTATGAAGCTACTCTAAAAAGATACATTTTAATTCACCTGTGAAGCCAAGTTAAATAATGAATTCCAGCCTTTAAGCACTCATGTTTGAAAGGTCCCAAAGGATAAGAAACTAGAAATTCTTGTCATGGAGGAGTAGAGATATAAAAGACAGCAGGTTGGCTGTAAAAAAACAACAAAAATATCTCCCTTTCTTTTTCTTCTCCATATTTTCAGGTTGTAAGTGTGAAACAATATCCTCGTTACTCCTAAATGTGAAGTTTATTGGAATCCAACCGTGATCGAATCACGGGCGTAGTGGAAAATAAAATTTTTAGGGATTATGAGCGGATTC
>JANZXP010000196.1:38974531-38984670 GCA_027576715.1 Erythroxylum flavicans
GTGAAGTGATGTGACACGCCACCCTCGCGGGGCACGGATTCGGATATCACTGTCGATATCGGGTTCAGGTCCGGCGGGAGTGGGGTGTTACAAAGGTAACCACATTATCGAATATACACCCACAATGACTGGTCAATTTAACCTTGAGGACTTTTACATATATCACTATCATTTATCTTATCTTCCAATTATAATTTATTTCATCTTACATACATACATTCTTAATCAATTTAGAATTATAGATACGCAACCATCTTACAATTTCTGATCTCAAATCCGCTAACACAATCTTCTACTAAATCATAAACTCTTATCACAATAATTAAACAACCATTTTCAGTTCTAAGTTCATCCTCTCAAGGTCCAAGTAAATTTTTGTTTTCATTCCACTTTGTTTGTATACTTTAAATCTTGTTATTTCTGTCTATGTCTCTATTTCTTTCTCGGTCAATCAACAAATTTTTTTTCATATTTATATCAATTCAAAGATATACAACCACAATATAATATTGATATCATATTCAATGATATAACCACAAATATAAATACACTAAATCTTTGTATATCATATCAAACCATGTAGTATTTCTTATTTCTAGATATCCAAAAAATTTCATTTTTTTACACTCTAACAGATCATCATTCTTCTCATTGCTTCTAATAGCTCAACTCTTAACGAATGTTCATGTGTGTAACTTATATAAATGCGACTCAGACTGGGGAGCAGTTGCCACTGTATGTTATGACATGTTTAAAATGCATGTACTTAACATATACTTTCAAAAATGCCCTTGTAAGATACTAAGCATGGGCTTTGATACCAAATTGTAGCACCCCACTCTCATAGGTTATATTACCGAACATACCGACAATATTTGAGTAGATACTCTATGAGGGTGGCACGCTAAGGTAGTCAGTCCACTCATTGCAATTTTTTTTACGCATCACACGAATGTTCAGAAAACCAATAATTATTTTCAGCCCATTTATTTCATAAATATCACCAGTCATAAGATTCATTACAATTACTGAATTCTTTTATACAATATACAACAGTTGCAGAATACAATGTTTAATACAACAATGACTGAAGACATATGCAGAAGCAAACTGATCCTAACCTCTAACTCTTATCCAATTGTAGTAGCTATACTCCAATTTGTCTAACTGGGTATCCCCTGGACTTAAAAGACAACATTGCAATTTGGTGAGTTTTGTGAACTCAGTGAGTGAACCGTCATTGATGGCTCACTCATTTTAAACACAATGGCAATTCACATATTCAAATTCACAAACAATTTACTTATCCAGATTTTGTACATTATTTCACAGTTCAGTTTCAGAAGAGTGCATACAACTCATTCAATCATTCATTTAATACACGCCAATTTATATATATGCCATACACATGTGACTCACTTTCAGTTGTCACTTTGTTGTGACCGAATGCCTTTTAACTGTCTCGTATCCATTGTGGATACCAGGCTCATTGATAACTATCCTGTATCCGTTAGGAATACCGGGTTCATTATACATATATTGAGCTTGTGGCTCTTTACATATTATAAGTTTTAAGCTCTTTTTCAGTGGCTACTTGGGTCACAGCTGCCTTTATCTAATCATGCATATCATGTAATGAAATGCATCAATTATCACGTTAAATGCAAACATCCACTTTCATTTATCATGTACAATCGCTTTCACATTTCATTTTCATCAGACCTAAGTCTAGCATTCAATAATCATGTTAAGTACATGTATTTCTTTCTCATTCACATTCAAGAGCACTTCTAATACATTCACATTTATCAAACTCCTCTGACTATTTATGTCCGAAATTGTCTCAATCAAAATATCAATAGTTCAATATAGAAATTTAAATATGAGATCGTCTAGGTTGACTCAGAGTACGCTCCAGATTAGCATTTCTTCCATGGTCCGAAAATGTCTGGACGCTAACATTCAATCCTGTGTATCAACTTCATGCAATACACACATTGTACACACATTACTAATTTGATCAATTACATTAGTATTCAATCATACACATATGTATATGCATAATATATAATGCATGCTCAATTTGACTATTCCGGGTATTTATCCTTAATCACAGCTCTTGATCATTTAAACATCATCATTTGTGTATGTTTAGCTTGCACTTAGGTTCATAGCTCAAGTATACTTGATTATTTTAAACTCACCAATCAATCATTCACCAATGTTATTATAGCATTATAGGCTCACATAATATCTAAATTCTCATTCATCTTTACTTAATACACATCATTCATCTCATTAGACTCACATTAGCCTTTATAAGTTCACTTTCATTCCTCTAGTATCTCTTAATTTCCAGATTTTATTTCGTTTATATCAACCATTTATGCTTAAATATAACCTTAATTATCAATCTAAACATATCACACATTTAATCACTTCATCCATCATCAAACTAGGTTCATTTTAAGCTTTATTTAAGCCTAAATGTATCATAGGAAAACACCTTATCATTTGTTGTGTCAAACCTCACTTAAAGAGGAAGAACTCACATTTTTTGTCATTCCCACGATCGTGGATGACTTCTTACGATCATGGGATATATCAACAGAAACTTTCCAGCTAAAATCTTCATTTCCCACAATCGTGGATGTATTCCCACGATCGTAGGTTGTTATATCTGAAAGTTTTCCAGCCATTCACATCCATACTTTTTAGCTTTTTAACTCTCACATGTTACAACCAAACCATCTTATGCTCAATTAATAATTTCTACTTCATTTTCCCTTCATTCTCACGTCATTTCTAACTCAAAAACATTCTTGAAACACATCATACATCATTGTTCATCTTATATACAAAAACAGGACATCCAAGTATCCATACATTTATAGAGGTTTCAGCACACATTCAACTTCATTATCAACTTCACTTTATCTCTAAACCATCATCTTGTTTCTTCTCTTTTCAAGACACTACACTTGCTTTTTCTTTAACTTCAAAACTCATTGTAGTTTATCTTTATAATAACTACTAAAATCAACGTTATTATATATCAAAAACATAATATATTTAAATCATTCCTTTATTCACATTTCAGCTCTCATCTTATACATAAGATTAGATCATATACATATCTCTTTATTCATCAATTAACAACTCTGATTTCTACACTACAACATTCCATAATCTATTACTCATCATAAATGTAAAAATATGACATGAATATGTCCATTTATTCTTCCACGATGTAATATAAAATCACCTCTATTCTTATAATCATTAATCTCAAACTATCATCACATATATTTATATTTAAACAACCCATGAGGATATCCATTCTCCATCCACATTACATATATTTTCAACTTCTTTTTCATGATCAATTCTCCTCTTAAACTATCATCAAAAACATGTCTATTAAGCAAGCCATGAAGAACAATATACTACTTACTTGATTAGCTCAAAACTTCTTCAATCACCATGAAACCTTAACTCCTCCATGCATGTACAATCATCATCATTTAAGGAGGAAAAGGTTAGGTTTTCTTTGTTACAAATGATAAAGACAACAAGGGTATTGGAGAAATAAGTTAAAGAGTTGGGCAAGATTAACGTGGAGTGGGTGAGAGGAGAGTATCATGATATGTAGAAGAAAAATGAAGAAGAGGAAGAAAAGAGCATTTGGTAAAAGTGAGAAACAAATGAACAATGGTCTTACAATTGAAAGTAACAAGAGTGAGGTGTGTGGCAAGTGGCATGACACTTGTCACTTTCCACATTTCCTCCTCTTGTGGTTTCCAATGGGTCCTCTTCTAATCCATTGGTCTCCAATTTCTAATCCAATTGTTTTCCAATTTTCAATGTCATTTTTCAATAAATCCTAATGTTACTTATTAATAATTTTTGTTACCAATTGACACTTATTTCTATAATCATTTATCAAATTGTCATGCCATTTGGCATTTTTCCTAGTCCAAAAATACCCATACTTTTAAAAATTTCCTAGTTTTCACCAAAAATTCTAAATCAATAATATAATTCACTAAATCAATTTTCAAGACAAAATATTCACTATTTACATCATAATCACTTAAAAAATTATTTATATCCCGAAATATGTCAAATGAGTACATAAACAGTCATTGTAATATATACAAAAATCAATTTACGTGTATGTGTATGCTACTGATATGCATGAGTATGCAATGCATTTCCTATTTTCTCAATAATGGTTCTCATGTATAGTTATCTAGGTTTCTAACCTTAGTATGAGAAAACGGGATACTACACTGCACAGTTAAGTCTACAATATTCCCCAACACTTCCCTATAAAATACTGATATTGACCCAAATGTTTATGAAAGAAGAATAAAACTAAGAAATTAAAAATGAAGTGTAATGTATTAATTTATGATGCATTTTGCTTTACAATAAACATCATATTTATACACGCTTTAAGATAAGATGAATCAATTTGTATTTGATTATGTCTAAACTAAATGATTAGATTATATATGATTCTATCAAAACTAAGATGATTTGGCACAAGAAGGAGTTTATTTGACATAATTATAATAGAAAAATATTAGGAAGATGTTTTTTTATCAGCCTCGTACAAGCTAATATTTTGGAGAACATTGAGCTTATGACGTAATAGTAAAAAGGGAGTAGAACCCAACAGTTTTGTGAGATTGTCAGCAAGTTAGTGAGAAGCCAATATATGACTTATGAATAGAAATTTCTTTACAATCAAATCACGAACAAAATTTATATCAATTTTAATATGTTTGGTATGAGCATGAGAGGCAAGATCTGCAACAAGAAAGATAGCCCTTATGTTGTCACAGTACAAAAATAGTTTAATAACAAAGAATCCAAGTTCACCAAGTTGAGAGTTAAGTGAACATAGTTTAACAATAGCTCTGCTTCAGTGATAGATCTGACCATAGTAGGTTGTTTCTTAAAAGTCAAAGAAATTAAAGAGAAGCCAGAGAAAATGTAATAACTAGATGTAGATCGATAATCGTCAGGACACCCAGCCCAATCAGCATCAGAGTAAGCAGTGATGGTTAAGGTAGAAGGTTTGGTTAAATGAAGGTCATGGGATGAGGTAGAGTGAACATATAAAAGAATATGCTTAATCGCTGTCCAGTGAACAGTAGTAAGTCAGTGTAAAAATTGTAAAACTTTGTTAACAACAAATTGGATATGTGTTCTAGTTAGAAAAAGGTATTGAAGTGCTCCAACATTACTACAAGGAAAGCCATGATTTTAAAAAAAAGTGGTAGAGAGGGGGTAATGGGTGTGGATACAGGTTTGGAAGAGTCAAGGTATATGCGATGAAGAAGGTCACGAATGCATTTAGATTGTGTGAGAAGAATTTTAGTGGGTGTAAATGTGGCTTTAATGCTAAGAAAGTAGTGAAGAGGACATAGATCTTTTATGGTGAAAGTAGAGTGAAGGGCATCAATAATGGTCTGAATGAATTGTTATGAAGAACCAGTCACTAAGATATCATCCACATAATAAGGAGAAAGGTGGTATGAGTTGATGTGGAGTGATTAAATAGAGAGATATCAGCTAATTGGATAAAGTGAACCCAAGGTCAACAAGTTTATAATTTAAACGATGAAACCAAGCTCTAGGAGCTTGCTTAAGACCATAAACAGCTTTGTGTAGATGACACATATAATGAGGATGATGAGAATGAACAAAACCAAATGGTGGTTGCATAAAAACAGGTTCTTGTAAATTGCCATGGAGAAAAGCATTGTTAACATCAAGCTAACAAATGGACTAGTTTTTAGCTAAAGCAAGTGTAAGAATGAATCGAGTGGTGGTTGGTTTGATAACTGGACTAAATGTGTCAGTATAACTAAGTATAGGTGATTGATGATAACCTTTAGCAAGCAGGCGTGCTTTATAGCAATCTAGGGAACCATCAGTATTAAGCCTTATATGGAATACCCACCTATAGCTGACAATATTTGTGCCTGGAAGAGGGGGAATAAGGGACCAAGTATTGTTGGAATAGAGAGCTTTGAACTTATCAAGCATGGATTATCGCCGGTGAGGAAATTCGTTTGCATGAGAGAAAGAAGTGGGCTTTAGATTAAGAGGCGTAGGAGCAATGGTGTTGTAAGTAATGTGTTTAAGAAAAGATTTTAGAGATCAAGGATGATCCTGTGTCTGAGTGAACATTGGATGAGAAGATGAGGTTGATGATTTAGGAGTAACTGGAATAGGAAGGAAAGAGGGTACAAGAGGCATAGGTGAGGTAGAAGTAGTCAAGACCTATGAGAAGGGAGAATGAGAAAATGGTGGAGGAGAAGATGACAAATGAAAGTGTGATGGTAAAAAGAGAGAAGTGGTAGAAGAGGAAAAGGAGTTAGGTTGGAGATTAGGAAATTGAGTTTCAAGAAATCTAGCATATCGAAAAATATAAATTTTATTTGTGGAGGGATCAAAACATTTGTATCCTTTATAATTGGAGGCATAGGCTAGGAATACATATGGAATGAATTTTGGTGAGTTTATTAGTTCTAGTGTGAGCAAAAAAAGGATATCATATGCAACCAAAAACACAAAGATGATTAAGATTGGGAGAAGAATTAAACATTTCATAAGGAGATTTGAAATGCAAGGTAGATTATTGTGAAAGATTTAGAAGGTAAACAACAGTGGAAAATGCTTTATAGTAAAATTGCTTTAAAAGAGAGCTGTGAATATGAAGGGTGATTCCTGCTTTAATTATGTGATGAATTTTTAGCAAAACCATTTTGTTGTAGGGTGTAAAGATAAGAAATACAAAAAGAAGTGGCGTTAGTGGTGAGAAAGGTACCAACGATCCTTTGATGAGCTCAAAAGCTCCATTACATTGAAACAATTCGATTTTTGTTTGAGAATAAGATTTTAGCAGTGATTTTGAAATTTTGAAATTTTTGTAATGCTTGAGACTTATGATATAGATGAAAAATGCAAGCGTAACCACTAAAATAATAAATAAAAATTATAAAATATCATGAACTAGAAAGTTATAACAAAGATGATGGTCCCAAATGTCGCAATAAATATGTTGAAGAGGTGTAGTACATACTCTAGTGGATGTAGAAAAAAGAAGACGACAACTTTTGCTTTAAAGACATGAATTATAATGAAGATGGGTACGAGACAATGGATCAAACATAAATAATTTTTAAAAAATCTGTTTACGTGGATGAACAAGATGTTGACTCCAGAGGCGTAAAGAAGCATGTTAAGCAGTAAAAGCCATAGGATTGTGAAATTGAGAAGAATCTTGAGAGGTAGAGATTATTGTGGATGTTTCCCGCGAGAAGTGGAAACTTAGTGGAAAGGACCTCCATAACACAACCAGGGAGATTAAATTCAATTAAACATGAATTATCTTTAACAAATTGAGCAACAAAAAGTAAATTGACAGTAAGGTTAGGCACAATGAGAATATTATTTAAGTATAATGGTCGAAGATTTGTATATAAAAATAAGGAAACTTTGGAGGTTATAGGGAGAGTAGTACCGTTACTGACAACTACTTGATCAATATCATGTTACGGTTGAATAGAGTCAATAATATTGTTATTGGGTGTCATTTGGAAAGAAGCACTAGTATTTGAAAGTTATTCAGTAATTTCGTTGGGAGAATAAGTAGAGGAATTTGGTGGAGAATTAATATGTAATTATGAGAAGAATGATTGAATTTGTGATTAGTCATAAGAAGGATTGGAAAAATTGTTTCAAGATTGCATGTAGCAAAAAAACGACAAATAATGGCTATGTGACTAAATTTTTTAAAATTTTGACATTTTGGAGGTTGGGAATTAAATTTGGGTCGAAACATGGAATTGGGATATAGGTTTGAATCGCTTAATTGAGTTGGAGTGTAGGGGCTGGGCTATTAGAGGTGTGGATTGAGCTGGTTATAGCGGGTCTGGTGGGCTTGGTCTGGCAGCTAGGTTTGGATGGGATGATCTGGACCAAGGCTTGAAAACTTATATAACGGCCTAAATGAGGTTTGATTAAGAGAAGTCCTGAAGTGTTCTAGTTGTCCCCGACACTCATTACGCTGGTTGTAGGAACCAGATCTGCTGCCATTGCCGTGAGGGAAGGGGTAACGTCTACATTGAGCAGTAAAGGTCATTTCAGTTCGAATTTGATGGAGGGAGAACAGATGTTCGTGAAGCAACAATTTTGCTCACAACGCGGAGAAGGAAGGAGGTGTTTCACAATTCTCCATTGTGGTGACAAAAGATTCATATTAAGGGGCAAGTCTGTTGATGGTGAAGAGGACTAGGTGTGTCGACGAGACAGGGTCTCCTTGACTGCCAGATCTTTAGCTATAGTTGCAATGTCCATAAGATAATCAGTGATGGTGTAATCGTCCTTTCGGCTGGTGTGAAGGCGACGACGAAGAGATCTTTGAGTTGTAGTTTATTGAAGAAAGTGAGTTTCAGGGCTGTCCAGAGACTTCGACCAGTATCATAGTCGAGAGCAAGAGACACGATTATGGAGGTAAATGTATAGTTAGACAGTAGTATACTAATTTGTCCTATTATTCCCATTCTAGAAATTCTACTAAAGGGGACGAAGTTTCATTAGTTGATGCCTGATGTTTGGATGGTGGAGTGATTGATAGATTCCTCGATATACCCGATTAAGTCACAAGCAAGTAGTACTGCCTAGAGTTGATTTTGCCAGATGAGATAATTGTTATCGAGAGTAGTTGTAATAAAATTGGTGATGTTGGTAATCGGTAGTAAGGTGTTTGCAAAATTGCATTGCGATGATAAGTATAGTGATGTAGTAGAGCTATGTTTATGATGATAGATGTAGTGGTGGTTAAAAAAATATTAGGACTTGGCTCAGGTAGGCTCTAATACTATGAAAGAGAATAAAGCTAAGAGATTGAAAAAAAATTTCTTATGTATTTTGCTTTAAAATGTACATTGTAATTATCCACAGTTTGAGATACGGTGAATATAGATCTATCTAAACTAAATGGTTATTATATATGATTTTATCTAAACTAAGATGATTTCGTACAAGGAGTTTATTTATTGTAATGACAATAGAAAAATATCACGAAGATGTTCTTTTATCAATCAAACAGATAGAACGATAGAGAGAGTGAAATTGAAAGTAGACATGAAAAGGAACAGACGTTTGAATAAATGTTTTGCCCCTGGAGCCTGTAACTACAGCTGCAAGTTTCAATCTGTTTGCTTCCATACAAATAACTTTACCTGTTTTTCCACGCACAATACCAGCGAATGAAGACCAGACAATTTCTGTCGGTAAACCATATATTCAAAACGTCGACATGATGTTAAAGTAGTTAAAATAGTCAAGATAATGTCAGTCGTGGCTCCTTCAGAACACCAAAATTAGAGTCCACGGAAGAAATTCCACGAGTTAGTAACCACTCAAATGTGGTTGGTAAATATGCATCTAATCAATCGGAAAAACAAGCATAAAACACGAAGTGACAGTTTTCAGAATTTTGTATAAGAAACACTGATACAAACAACGAACGATTACCAACCAGGCGCTGTAAATAGGCAGCTAAGAGAGCCTATTCCCACTACAAAAATTTAACAGAATCCGCGACGTTTTTGTTTTAGAAAACGTCACAAATTGTGAGGACTTTTGGTGATGTTTCGAAAACATTACGAAAAGTTTGAACTTTTCCCGACGTTTTGTGTAAACGTCGCTGATTTTTGGAATTTTTTGTGACGTTTTTTCAATAAAACATTGCGGAAGATAAAACATGACGTTTTATTGGAGAAAACATCGCTGTTGGCTCTGGGAGCAACACGACGATGTTTGGTTTTAAACCAAACGTCATTGTTTTTGTTTGATTAAAATGTTGACTGCAGTCGTCTTCCCCCCCACCCAATCTGCGTTCTGTCCTCCATTGTCCGCTGTCTCCGACTGTATTCATCGTCTTCTCCGACCGTATTCGTAGTCTCCGTCCGTTTCCTGGTGCGTCTCTCTATGTTTTTGCTTCATGTGTCTGGTATGGAAAAAATTTTTCCCTCCCAGTCTCTCTATCTTCAGATGTTTTTTATGTTGTTTGATTGAAGATTGAACTACATTTTAGACCATAATTGTATATCTCC
>JANZXP010000196.1:38984770-38999601 GCA_027576715.1 Erythroxylum flavicans
ATGTGATGCCATGTGGAGTACTGTAGTGAGTGCACGTAGCGCTCCCTTATCTTAGGTTATGTATCGGAATGACCTACAGGCGTCCCGGTGCGTACTCTAGGGTAATGGGGTGTTACATAACCGACCCTCTGAACTAGGTCAAACAAGCAACGAGATAAGATTGAAAAATTTTCCAGATTTGCAGTCAGTTGCTGTTGAGGAAGTAACTGCGCGAATTGAAGAACTGTCAGTTACTTCAGATGATGAATCAACCAAAACACTGAATGCAAAAATTATTCCTTTAAATGTTCAAAACTCGAGAGAACTGATTTGAACCGGGATTCTCCCTCTCGAATCAAAAGAAGTCATCCAGTAGAGAATGTCATTAGAGATGTTAGTGAACGAAGAAAAATAAGGGAAAGAAAAAGGATTGATTGTTGAGAACTTGCGGGATACTTATGCTACATATCTTCATTCGAGCCAAAAAAATGTTAAAGAAGCTCTACAAAATGAGTTCTGGGTAGTAGCTATGCAAGATGAATTGATTCAATTTGCACATAATTATGTATGGGAATTAGTGCCAAGACCATCAGATACTAATGTGATTGGGACAAAATGGGTGTTTCGAAATAAAACAAATGAAAAGGGTATTGTAACTAGAAATAAAGCAAGGTTAATAGCTTAGGGATCACGTTTTTAAGCTAAAGAAAGCTCTTTACGTACAAGCTCTAAGGGCTTGGTACAAAAGGCTCACATAATATCTCATCAGGCAAGGATATAAATGAGGTAGTGTTGACAAAACTCTGTTTATTAAAAAGTTTAAATATGATTTTGTGATTGCTCAGATCTATGTTGATGACGTTGTGTTTGGTGCCACACATACGAAGATGGTAGATGAATTTGTTGAATTAATGACATCCAAATTTGAAATGAGTATGGTAGGTGAGCTAAATTTAATTTAGGGTTTGCAAGTTAAATAAGTGACAGACGGAATTTTTATATCACAAACCAAATATGCCAATAGTTTAATAAAGAAGTTCGGTCTTGAGAATGCCAGACATGCGAGAACACCTATGAGTGTCTCAACGAAACTAAATAGAGATAAGAATAGTAAAAGCGTTGATGTCAGTCTATATCAGAGCATGATCGAAAGTTTATTATATTTGACTGTAACTAGGCCAGATATATGTTACAGCATTAGCGTATGTGCTCGCTATCCATCCAACCCGAAAGAAACACATATGATAATGGTTAAGAGGATTATCAGGTATGTAAACGGAACATCTGATTTTGGAATATGGTATACATTTGACTCGACATCTTATCTAGCTGGATATAGTGATGTAGATTGGGCTGGAAACTTAGACGATCAGAAAATAACTTTAGGAGGTTGTTTCTTCTTAAGAAACAATTTAATCCCTTGGTACAGCAAGAAGTAGAATTCAATTTCACTATTGACCACTGAAGCAGAATATATCGTTGCAGGTAGTTGTTGTTCACAACTTCTTTAGATGAAACAAATGATAGAAGATTATGGGATTGATCAGAATGTGTTAACTATCTTATGCAATAATAAGAGTGCCATAGACATCTCTAAGAATCCAGATCAGCATTCAAGAACAAAACATATTGATCTTAGGTATCACTTTATTCGAGAGCTTGTGGAAAGTAAAATAGTCACTTTATCACATGTATCTTTGGAAAAGTAGTTGGCAGATATCTTTACGAAACCTCTTGATGCAATCAAGTTTGAACTTCTTCAAGGGGCTTTGGGACTTTGTGTTTTACATTATTGATGTATTATTATTAAAAAAATCAAAAAAATGTTTTTCACCTAAGGGATTAAAAATCCCTAGGTGTCTTTCTCTACTCATGAACACCCCTTTTACAACTCTCTATCCGTCCACTCCTAAGCTTCAAATCACTCCCGTAACGTGGGCATTGGATTTATGTTGGATTTAAAGGGACATCACCACTGAAGCTTCTTCTATTTCTCATCTGTGTTGTCTCTCAAGCTCTCAAGGCACACACTACATTGGGTTGAAGCTTTCTCCACCGTGAACTTAGTGTATATATGAAATTTGTGAGCCTCCATTGAAGACCCATATCTTCTCTTTACGGTATTGCTTCTTTTCACTTCAAGGTTGATTCAATTTGTTGATTTTGGTTAGGATCTTGTTGTTTTTTTCCGAAAAATATGGGCGAGAATAAAGAGAAATTGTTCCTTCAATGTCAGAAAAGAAGACAGCAGCTCCAACACGTAGTTACAGTCGATTAATGCTCAATCTAACACCCGGCAAGAGATTAACTGGGGCTGGGTCATCTTCTGCGATTCCAATTAATATTCTCGACACTACCTCTGTTCGGGAAAAAGTAACAAATCCAAATGATGATGTCACTCAGGTTATATTATCCATGGTTGAAGACTCTACTTCAAATTTCGATGAGACTCCTACAGCACCTGCTCCACCAACTGCGCCTCCTTCAGCTCCTTAGAAACGTACAAAGGTGCGGGCTTGAAAACAATTCGACCACCTCGCCATAATTTTTCTGTCTGCCTGACACTGGATAATGTGATTTCCTTCAAGTTCTACTCTTTCACGGCTGAATAGAAATGGGTGACTCTCAACACTGTCAGGTTTGTTCTCGATTGCCCAATCAACTTAGATGAGTTTCAACAACATAGTCTGAACACTTTATTATTGAAGTGATTTTTACTACAAGCATCATTGCTTTTGTAACACTATGATTCAGATCTAGTAAAAGAATTTTATTGCAATTTATCTTGTAATATTCTGAATGAGACTGCTATGAGTTATAGAGTAGTATATATGCAGGTTCGGGTAGTCCGTTTTGATGCTGCTCAACTAAATCTGTTTCTAGGATTTGATAATTTGATTGGTGATCTATTTTACGATGATGATTGGAATGTGTCAAATGACTTAATTGCTATGGTACTGACTGGTGGGAAATTGACTGCAGGGCTGTCTAACTCTGTACTTCATTCCTCAATGCTTACCCAAAAGGATTTCGTGCTCTTTAAATTAGTTATGACCAGCTAGATGCCGAGCACACAAGTTTTTTCTGTCTGCTTGGCATAGGCCAAATTAATTTATGCGATCGGTACTGGGATGCGATTCAATCTTGGATGCCTCATTATTAAAGCTATGTTGGCCATTGAGAGTAAGCTACATTCTTTACTATACTTTCCATGCTTAATCTCTCAATTTTTATATGCCAATGAAATTTCCAAGATAGAGTCGAGTATACTTGAGTTAGTGGCCTTGATGAACATTTTTCCAAGGATTTTTTGTCAACCACAGGTAGTGGATTTTCCGTACACCATATCTGGCCCCTCGGATGTCTCGGGGACGACTTCTATCAATCCTCATGCAGCTCTCTTTATTGAATTTGAGAGGATTAAAGGTATCATTCAAGTGCCTACTGATGCTCTTCACCACTTAAGCAGCAAGTTCTACGCTTTCCGAGTGCTCCTTGAATTAGTCTTTTTGGCATATGTTGTCCCAAAGGGGGAGAAGATAGGACTTGACTGAAGTTGTATTCAATCTTTCGTGATTGTTATGTATTTAATCTTCTGTGATTGGTTGTTCATGCTTGACTTGTGCTTGTGTTACCTATTGAATCTTAAATTAAAGAGGAGCGCTGTGGATTCAATATTTATATGTCCAATGATGTTATTTAGGGGGAGCTTAAGAGTTGTAACAAAAATACTAAAAATTGGGAGATTGTTAAGAGATATATAGTATATATCTTCTTTTAATCTTAGCATCTTATCTATTAATTAGTCATATAAGATATTAATTGGACTTAAATTCAAAGATATGTGGTTGCTACACTTATAACTGTGAAAGAATCCTATACAAAATTTAAATCTATTATTATCACATTGGTGATTGATATACGCACTGCTAGATTTTTGGGATAGGAATTAAGTGAATGGGTTTTACGTGTTGGAGTGTGGCTCTTTATGGTGAGTATTGTGTATGTCTCCATGATGGCCAAAATGAATCTCGTGGGTGCTGGGTCAACTGCATAGAGTGCATCAATTGTATTTTGGGAAAACACAGCTAAATGTGCGTTTATGCTTTTTTTTTTGGTGGGTTGGATATACACGGTGGTTTAATTGTTTGTTGAATCAAAACTTGTCCTCTTTGGCTTGTGCGTGAAAGACACATGAGTGTCTTTTGATTTTTGAGTGGATGATGTATATCGTGTCCCACATGATTTAATTGAAATTATTGAAGCTGGATGATTTACATGAGGGAAAAACCTTGAGACTCTTGTTTTTGATATTGAATTGTTGGAGTAGCGCACGGTTGAAGTAGCACACGGTTGGGAGTGTCTCTCTCTTTATGCATTGGTTTTCAGCTGGAAGTTAATTGAGGACTACGTATATGTTCTGTTAGTTGTAAACTGAGCAACCATAGTCTGATTCTGGAGTAGCCGTGGATCAGTTCAGTTGACGAACAATTTTTAGATCTATTTTTGAGGAGTTGAACCGATTTGGAAGTTGTCTTCTTTTCTCTCTCAAGTGTATTCTATTTATCTTTAGTCGATTCATCACTTGAGTTATTTTTATTAATTATCTTTTAATTAAAGGTTGTTTAGAGAAACCCTCTGACGAGGTAAACACGAGTCAGTCGTGTTATTTGGTGTAAAAAACTTTCATGAAAAGTGAAGTTGAGAGATTGTATCAAGGGTTGAGTGGTGTCAGCTCAGTAAAGCCTTGGATAAATCTATTATACTTTGGTGAAAGTATTAAGCTGGGTGAGAGTCCTGCAGATATAGGCAAGATGTGTAGAACTGCGTTACCAAATTTCTGGTGTTATTTGTTATTTCGCTTTTGATTATTTTTGTTTTTATTTTTGTTTATGCTAGAGACAATCACGGTAAAATTAGAAAGTTTTCAAAATTACTACCCCCACGGTTTTTCAAATTCCATCTGTGAAATCTTTTAAGCTCCAATCTGATTTCCGAAAGTTGCGGCACAATTTTCTCAACGGAAAGAGAAGTGGTAAACCAACCTTAGGCTTGTTGCATACTTTTAAGCTTCCCTCGACGATTTTATACACGCTTGTTTTACCATCACTAATGTATTTGTTAATAGGAACGCAATTGAAGATGCAGTCTGTTTGGAGAAGGTACTACGGAATCAACGTATCGAGTATTCTTGGTTAATGCAATATCCTGCAACAATCAGAAATCCTATTGTGCTCCTTGGTTCAGTCGCACATTTTTCGCATCTGCGGGGGAACTCTTATAGACCCTTGTTGTCTTCCAGCTACACTAGTATGCAGCCTCCAAGCTCTGATTTTCCTCCATTCTACATTATAATCATCCACTCCCAAGAGAAGAGCTTAAATATAGCTTACAACAATAAATTTTGAACACCAATCTGAGACACATCAAGCTCCATGCTATTTACATATAACTAAAAATGCTTATAGCTTAATACGATTGTAAGTGTCACTCTGTCGGAGTATTGGAGGCACGGAAAACTCTATGCAAACCATCAAGCAGCTAAAGAAATACAGCACAGATCCAGGACTCCGAAGTGTCAGATGATCTTGTCACTTTCACCATACCAGAGATTCATTTCCGGCATCTACAGACCCAAAATGAAGATTAGACACGCCTTAACATAAAGCTCGATAGTAATATACTAATTTTAATTCAACAAGACGATAAAGCAAGACCTTTTCCTGGAATGATTATAACAGGTGCCGCTTTACAATGGTGGAAGCAATACTCACTCACACTTCCCTGCAGAACACTGCAGGAATACAATATGAGACAGAAAGGTATATAAAGAAAAATACAGATAGAGAAGAGGTACCTTTGAACTAAGCTTCTGCCTCTGGTACCCATAACCACAGCTTCGGGCTTCAACTTTGCTGCTTTCTTGCGTATTTCTTTGCCTGCCTCACCTTCCACAATGCTAGCCACGCTTCTCACCTAAATCCTTGGAAGGACAAGTTTCAGCTTGTTTGACTTCAATTAGCATTTCGAAACAAGGAGGAAGTTAATTTGTAGATATATGGAGTCTAAGTGTAGCTTACTACAATAATTTATCATCTTACATTTTAGCAAGCTCTTAAGAAGTTTTTACCCCAACAGCAAATAAATGATTTTGCAAGTACGTACGCTCTTACATACTGTAAGTGTGGACAAAATATTATGTTCTTCTATCACGAGTACATTTAACAAGAAGATAAGAGAAGAGGATCATATTGAAAGAAACAAGAAGTTTGCTTACCATTGCAACCTGAAAAGCCTCCACGGCAAGCTGTTCCATGAGCTTCTGAGTCGCCTGATAAACTACCTCATTATCCACACCTGCAAAAACCCAGAAGGAATCATCTTCTATTAACTCATACAGAAAATGGTGAAAGCCAACAAACCTAGCTAGATATGTATCAGAGTTTACGGGAAACAGCATGAACAAGATGAATTGTGTCAGCTAGCCTGCAGAAATGAATCAAAGCCCAGTAAAAAGCATGTTTGCTGTTCGGTCCATGATCAATGGCTATGACAATGTCTCTGCCTCTTCTTCTGTCACCTGTCTCTCTATCTAACTCTGGCTCTGGTATAACTGGGATTAGTAATGGCAATCTAACTTCTCTCATGTTATACTCTTCGTCTTCTTGCGGCACTTCCATCTTTCCGTCTCTATTTTCTTTTTCCTCCTCTTAACGTTATAATCTTTCCTTGGCTTCTTTCCTATGTGCTTGATTTCTAAAACCAGAAGAAAGTTGTTTCTATATTATATGTTTTGTCGGGTCTCAAAGCTTTTGTCTTTTTGACTTCAATAACGTTGTTTCGGTGGGTTGATCTGCGTGTCCCACTTGAAGTGCCCGTTGTATTTCCACCATTGGCATTATAACAGTGAGTCTTACAAAACCAGCATGATCAGGCTCTTCTATCTTACAATTCAGAAATATCCTTAAAATCCCAATTTTAATTTTATTCTGATCCCTAACTCTTTTTATAGATGCAGAGAAGAATTATTTCATTCAAACATAAAGCTATGCGAGCTAGCTCATAAAGCTATGCGAGCTAGTCCAATATCCTGTTTTTCTTTTGAGAATATCAGTCCTTCAACAGTGGAAAAGTTTCGACCTTTGACCAAACACAAAGACGTCTTGTTAAAGAACAAGAAGAATAATAATGCAGTTAGAAAATGATACATATAAAGATAATATAATATAAACATACTACATATTTAAATATGATTAGTCATAAGAATGATATGAAAATATATTCTAATACTTGAAAAGTAATCAATCAACTAATAGTATATTGATAGTTTACTTGTTTCTCTTTCTTCCTACCATTTCTAATTTTAATAAATTTATTTTCTTGTGATCTTCTTCCCTCAATTCTTTATACAAACTCTTAAAATCTCTTTTGATCATAACATTTGGTGTCAAAGTTAATAATCCTTTTAAAAGATTTATTCCCTTAACTTTTCTTTTCATATTATAATTGATCTTTTGTTCTTCTTTGTTTCATTTCAATCTTTCATTCTTGATTTTTTTTTGTTTCATCTCAATCTTTAATTCTTTGTTCTTATTTTCTTGATTCTTTTACATATTAGTCTTTTTTATTATTAAATCTTCTTGTAATCCTTACTTAAAACCTTAAACATAATGTATCAAGTTGATAGATATCTAAAAGACTTTCTTTCTAATATTACGTATTGTGGTTGGTATTTTAATAAATTAGTTCAAAAATAGAATTCATTAAAGAGGTACATACCAACAACAACATCAATAGAATATGAAATTTAATTCAATTATGACAAGGAAGAGGCAAAACATACATCAAAAAAATAATTTAAAGATTCAATTCCTTTTCGACTTAGGAAATTTAAGCAAAGATAGAAAAGAGATAGTAGAACTGAAAAACAATAGTTTTATGATCATAATCCAAACTTGATTCTACCTCTTTCTTTTCCATCATTGTAGCTATTGTCAACATTGTCATCAAACAATGACTTGACTTAGTCTATGCAAGTTGTCACAATCTACACATTTTATAGCTCATAAGAAGAGGTTTAGTCTAGAGAATCTTCTAATATTATCTGTAAAAGGCTAGAAGAGGATAGAAGTCTCCAGAACCTTCTAGAACATTATGGAGTCTTATGGAAGCTTATGAAAGTTTATAGAACATTATGCAACTTTATCAAATATGATGAAAGATTGTAGAAATTATAAATAGTTGTATGATGAACTTGATATATGTAGAGGAGCATTGTAGGCTATTAGATCAAGTAGATCCTAGCCATCCATTTAAGGGATGGAAGAGTATAAATAGTCTTAAGGTCCTCATTTGTATCATCCAATAAGAAGATCTAATATAAAAGAGAGAAGAATTCTTTGAGCATTCTCCAAGCTCTCCTTTAATCTCTCGTGTTATTTACTAACTGAGCTAGTTTTATATCTAACATTTTCTAGTAAGGTTGACTTAGATAAGTTGAATAACAATTAAGTGCCATACAAATTGTTGGTAAAAAAAGTCCAAATATGTGACGGTTGGTACTAGAGTGCTAGGTTGAAGATGTTAAGTTCATTAAGTGAGATCACTAACATTGAGGGTTTTAAGAAATCTAGGAAATTAATATGAATGTGAAGATCATTAAAATGGAGCTTGTGATAAGTAAGTGATAAGAGAAGTTTAAGAAGATGGGCCAATGCATCTAGGTCCATGGTGAGATGTAAGGTGCCTTGAATATTGCCATATCTAAAGGTCTCGAACATATGTAGTCCTTGAAGAAGAATCTCCAAACCAAGATTGCATACCTTTAGGAAGAGCTCAGAAAATTTTTTATTAAGTTAAAAGAAGCAAAGGAGGAGTTAGTCCTTTGCAAAAAGGCCCTTGCATAAGGGGGAAACAATGTTGTGCCTATTGTGGTCTCCATCCTTTTAAGGTATACATTCCTAAACTAAAGATGTATTTAAGGTCAAGGAATGGGAAAGAGATGGATAACTTGATATGGAGATTGAAACGATAATTCGAAGTTCTTGGAATAGAGGAGGATGCCAAGAAGATTAGCATCACCACTCTTTACCTTGAAGATGACGTGTTGGTATGGTGGAGGAAATAGTATAGTCACATTAAAAAGGGTATTTGTACCATTAAAACTTGGAATGAGTTCAAGACAGAACTCAAGCACCAATTTTATCTAAAAATATTGAATAAGAAGCAAGGGCTTAACTAAGGTGTCTATAACAAAAAGGAAGCATTAGGGAGAATATTAAGGAGTTTTTCTAGGTGCTTTTAGAAATTCCTAAATATCTAAATAGCGAAGCATTCTTTGCCTTTAAGTATGGCTTACAAAATTGGGTGACGATTAAGAATCAAAGATATTGTGCCCAAGATCTTGTCACCACTACTTCTATAGTTGAGTCATTGATTGAGTTAAACTAGTCTAAGAAACCAAAGTCCCACAAGTACAAACGTAACAAAGTGAAGAGTGGGGGAGAGAACTATCAAGGTAAAAATAGCTTTCATAAATCCACTAAGTCTAAAGGTAAGAACGCTAAAGTTAATAATGGGAAATAAGCCAACTCTCAAAAGTTTCTTTTATTAGGGACCGCATAAGGCAAGAGATTGCCCAAAGAAAGATAGGCTCCTTGCCTTAGTGGTAGAAAGGGAGGCACAAGAACATTAACAGGAGGAGTGAAGATCCTTTGCACCATTAAACCAAAGGCTGAAGTGCCTAAAACTGAGAAAAAGGGATGTTTATATGCATAAGTGAAAGTTAAAGGCTAAGCCATAAATGTTTTAGCAGATACCGGAGGTTCTGATAACTTCATCTAAGTAGAAAAATCAAATTAGTTGGGCATCAAGTACGATAAGGAGCAAAGGTGGATCAAAATAGTAAATTTAGAGCTAAGGTCTACTTTTAGGGTCACTCAAAATGTAAAGCTATGTCTTAATAAATTATGTGGCCTAGCAAATTTTTCTGTAGTACCAATAGACGATTTTCCTATAGTTCTTGGTATAGAATTCATAAAACGTGTAAGGGTCGTGCCTATTCTTTTTGCCAACACCATGTGTATCTTGGAGGAAAGGAATATATGTATAGTACCTTTGTTAAGAGAAGGAAGCCTACCTAGTAAGCAATTATTGCCCATGTAACTCTCTAAAGGCATAAAGAAGAAGCAACCCATTTATTGGAGGTGTTAAAGGAAGAAGAAGTAGGATTATGACTAAAGGAGTTACCCAAAGGAATCTCTCACGTCCTTAAGGAGTTCAAGGATGTTATGCCTCAAAAATTACCAAAGAAGCTCCTATCAAAATGATATATCAAGTTGGTGCAAGGCACTATCCCACTTGCTATAGTACCTTATCGTATGACATCTTCTGAACTTAAAGTGTCGAGAAGACAACTTAAAGAGTGGTTAGATATAGGTTATATCCAACTTTCAAAAGCTTTATATGGTGCACCGGTACTTTTATTAAAAAAAGCATGATGGTCTCTTCAATTATGCATTAATTATCAGGAACTTAATCAAATATCGATGAAAAACAAATATCCTATTCCATTGATCACTAACTTATTCAATAAACTTGGTAAAGCGAGATGGTTCACTAAGCCCGATCTAAAATCATGTACTACTAAGGAAGTGGAGGGAGATGTGCCTAAAACCACTTATACTACGAGGTACAATTCCTTTGAGTTCTTAGTTATGCCTTTTGGACTTACGAAAGCATCTGTCACATTTTACACCCTTATGAATCAAGTATTGCAACCCTTCTTAGATAAATATGTTGTGGAACAACTGGATGACATTTTGGTGTATATTCAAATGCTAAAAGAGCATGTTATTCATTTATAACAAGTTTAACATGATGAATACGAATGAGACGTGTGCTAAGAATCACTTAATAATGATAATGATGATATTATTAATATAATAGATGTTTTCTTGTCCAAATTTAATAGCTTGAAGAGCATAGCAACACCAAAAGGGAAGTATCTATGCTTTAGACTGTAAAGGGTGTAAACATCTGATAAAGCAAACACACGTAAGAGGAGGGTGAATTGTGTGTGACTTAAAAAAATTTTGTAAGTTATTTTCAATTCGTATAAAGACATAAGCCTATTAAAAATTAAAAAAATAGGAGCCTATTAGATGATAGTAGCCTGTTAGTCGACAGGACCCTGCTAAAGTATAAGTCCCGTTGAAAAACAATAAAAAGAAGATGCTTGTTAAAATGAAAGGAACCGTTAGCAAGTTGAAAACAGAACAAACTTATTATAAAATTGAAGGAGCCTCTTACTGAAATAAACACACACATAATATAATATGGAAATATAAAAGATAAGGGGGGAGAGAGAGAGAGAGGGAGAGAGAAGAAGGGCGCAATTGATTTATATTATTTTGGCTTACAACCTAAGCCTTCGTCTAGTCCCTAAGTATCTAACTTGAGTGTTTCATTATAAAATCAAATAGTAATTTGACGAGTCTCTCCAAGCTCACAAGTTGATATTTTTCAAGGTTTTTCAATCTTCCACACTAGTAGTATTTCACTAGTCTCTATATGCTCTCAAAATAAAAAACTGGGGTTTCCTTGTTATGAGCTTCAGTAATATCTCTTAATAGAATTTCACTTTCTAACACACAAAAGAATTTTTACAAAGATATCCCTTTCAAAAATGCATATGCTTTTGATGAATTTTGAAAATATAGCTTCCTAAAATAAGCTTCTATATTGTTCAATTCTTGTTTCACAGTTGCATTGGCTCTTCCTTAAATAGGCATTTCTTCAATTAGTTATTGCTTCACTTGCATCCTTAGTCAACTAGATTGATTTGGGTCTGAATAACTTCGATGTCATATATGACCTTTATAATTAGTAGGATCCTTTCAAATAAACCATTTCTAGTAAGGTAAGTTCATGAAGAAAGCTCCTGTAAAAGAAAACGTATTTCTTATAATTTTATTTCCTTTTGAGAATAAGACTGTTAATTGTACAAAAAAATAAATCCAATTTGAATTTTGAAATATTATACAGTTATCATCAAAATCTTTAATCATAAACCTTGAGCTAACAACATCATCTTAATTTTTTATCCTAGAAGTGACAACTTATTTCAACTTTCATTTCCAATCTTGTGGACAAGATTGTTAAAGGAGGACACATTGATGCATATAGAAATATTATAAAATAGATAGACATACTATAGGTTCGTGATTAGCCATAAGAATGATATAAAAGATGTATTACAATACTTAAAGAGTAATTAATCAATTAGAAACTTATTTTCATTTCTCTTGTTTCCCAATTATTTACTTTCTCTATACCATTTGTGGTTTCTAAAATCTACTTTCTTATACATTTCTTCTTATTTATTTTTTTGATAAAATAATACCAAATATTACAATTAAAAGAAGTTTTGAGATTACTATATTAAAAAAATAGGAAAGAAGAATAAAAGGAAGTACAGTTTATAAAATTAGAAAAATGTAGGGCAAAAGCAAATAAAAGAAAAGCAAAAGAAATGAAAATAAACCTGTACTTGATTGATAACTCTTTGATTATCATTATACATCTTTTATATTATTTCTGATGACCAATCACATATTAACATGTGTTTTTTATTTACACTATTTTTATATGAATAAAAAAAAAGAGAACGTGCTTAGTAGGTTTAAGAGGACACCTTTTTAAATAGGCTTGATTGGAGTAATGTAGCCCACCATCTAAAATTAGAAAAACAAAGTGCAAGAAGAGTATTTATCCAATTGATGCAAAAAATTTTGCAGTTATCAACAATATAAAAAAACCTTTTGGAAACTAAACATCAATATGCTTCATTTGTCTGATGATTACAAAGTGTTGTGTATTTGAAACATGCTAAAGTCATTTTAATAATCACATAATATCATATAATTTATTTAAGAATTTAAGATGACTCTATTTACTTCGACAATGCATTGTTTTTATTAATACTTATTATGATATTATTATCAAAATCCCATATCACTTTATAAATTAATAGCCTTTTATATTTAATTTATTTAAAAATTACCTTATTTTATTTTGTTAATGGTATAATAGGTAAACAAATTTTTATAGTTCTTAAATTTATTCTTATAAAAAAATTATTCATAATTGTTTAAAATTTAGTAATTTATTGAGCTATTGAAAAACAATTTTGATAAATTATTTATAAAATATAAAATTGTTTAATTATTTACAAAATAAATGATATAGGAATCAAATATGAGTAGAAATTTCTTTATTACCATTTATAATATTTGATATCAAATACTAACATAACTATTAATATATTTAATCTCATTTTAGTAATTATATATTAAATAAAACAAACATGCATAATCAATAATTTGTTTTTTATTCCCATTCACTTTTTCCATGTTCATTCCTTTTTTAATTATTGGTTGTCAAACGAAGCATAAAAGTGTGACGTTCTTAGTACTATTTATTATTTACATCAAAAAAGAAAATCTCCTTCTTACTAATTGGATTAATTCTTTAAATTATATTTTTGGTGTTTATTTATTGTAAGTTTTGTGTTACTTACATAAATAAGAAACTAAATTTAGAAGTTTGATTATTGAACCTTTCAAGTTGAGTTATTTTAACCATTTTAACTTTGTTTTAGAAATTAAAGGTAAATATATTAAATAAGTAGCAAAATCAATGTACAAATAACCAATGTAAAGTACCATAACATAACAAAAGGTGGTAGAGGACAATTTCGAGAAAAAAGTAAACTTGTTAAATGTAAATGTCCTTATGTTTAAAAGAGTTATACAGATAATTCAGCTTGCATGTCTAGTGTCAAATATTAAATGATGTCCAAGCCAAGGAAGCAAGTTTGAGCTTGAGAATGAACTTAGTGAGATTGAACTCTTGCTTTCCTGAGTTGCTTCCAAAGATTCTGATATTCCTCTCCTTCCATATGTCATATATAATCATACTAAATGCAATTGCAAACAATTGCCTTTCTCCGTTAGTAGTTAACTTGACAGAAGAAGTCTATAATAAGATATTGGTCTAGTTTGTGTATCAGTAAGCAAGGTTGAACAAGAGCAAGAGGTAGTTCCAGAATGAATATAAGGAGCACTTGAAAAAAAGATGTTCATGAGACTTCAGCTTTATATTTCAAAGTGCACATAGAGGACTATTTAAAGGGAATTTGAGTTTATCCCTTGTACTAAGTTTGGAAAGGCTAGCTAATCAGAGAATAAAGGAATGTGAGGTAAAAAAGAAGAACTCCATATTTGTTTATAAGTTTACAAAGTAGGTTGAGGTCTCATTAAGAGTTCCCTGCATGAGCAATTTTTAAATTCCTTTGATATATGAAGACTCCATTATGTTCTATTAGGAAAGATCTAGAGTGCTTAGAAACTTATTCATGATGTCTTATAATGAAATGGCCATTTCCATGAATTGTTCTGCATTACTTCACACCTTGGCACATTTTAGGATAACTATTTTAACCATATTAAAATCTCTAGGCTTGTATAAAGGTCTAAGATTTTGCCAACTATCAGACCAAAAATCAATATCTTTTCCATCTTTAACTATCAACTTAACGTGGTTTTGCATAAAGCTTCTGGTGAGTAAAATTTGTTAAAAGGTGTATAAATAATTTGGCTTAGCTGTTGGCCCCCGAAATATTTTTGGTAAGTGTGATATTTTATGGAATTTGAATTTTTGCCTTAGAATGAATGGAGTTGTTAAGCATGATTTAAATAAATTATGAGGTCATGGTAGAATTATTATTGGAGTTTAATTATTTATGTCAATGTTAGTAGGATTTTATTTCACTAGTTAGTGAAATTAATGCA
>JANZXP010000196.1:38999701-39025595 GCA_027576715.1 Erythroxylum flavicans
ATTTGAGTTCGAGGTAGACTTGATTAGCATCATGAAAGATTGGATTATATCGAATTAGTAATAAATTCAATCAAATTTGATTGAGGTTTAAAAATCTAATTTAGTCTTAAAAGAGGTTTTAAAGTTAATTATCCTATTTTTTAAATATTAACTAAAAGTACTAATTATCTCAATTTGAAAGTTAAAGTTTTGCTATGATAATAATAAATTGCTTTTTTCCCACCATTTTTATCAACTACTTCGACCTTAAGTCAATTTGATTAGAACGGTGAGGAATCATCATCTAATAACAATGTTTAACCATTCAAGTTTATTATAAGACTAAGGTTTATAATATGCTAATCTCATATAACCCGATAACTTGTTCATCTCTATTGTTAGAAATTATTTTAAATTTAACTCTAAAAACTTACAGTTAAAATTCATTTAAATCTTCATAGTAGAAATCTTCACGTTTCTATACCATGTACTATAATTTATAGAAATACAACACAACGATAACATCAATAATGTTTCACTAAGATTCTCGTTGATATATAGAATTTAAAGAAGTTAAGAAATACGCAGCCTTATTCTTAACTAATAGAGTGACTGTTTCTGATAGACTTACAAGAAAAAAAGTTTTTAAAAAACAGTTGAAATAAAATAATAGATAAATACATAAACATATGGTTGAATAAATAAAATAAAATAAAATAAATAAATCAAAGTCAAAGTCAAAGTCAAAGTCAAAGTCAAGATAAAAGTAAGTAAGTAAGTAAGTTAATAAATAAATAAATATAATAACTAAGGAACAAGTGATACAAATAAAAGTGCTTAAGCCAACTAAAAATGACAATAAAAGGAAAATGTTCAAAAACTTATAAAAAGAGAAATACCTCTTTATGTAAGGTCCTTTATCTATATCATACTTTGCTAAAGTTTCTTATTAAGGGCCAAGTCTGTGGTACAATAGGGTCATATCATTCTTGATCACATTTCTCAATTTTTTCTTAGATCTCATCTCCTTCTCTTATAGTCCATAAGTACAATCTTCTAACATTTTCTCACTAAGGCATCAGGATGTCTACTCATAATATGTTTGAACCACTTAAACCTCATCTCTCTCATTTTTCTATCAATGTTAGCCACCCCAACATGTCTCTTACCACTTCATTCATGACTTTATCTCTTCTTTTGTAAAGTTGCACATTTAATAGAGCATTCTTATCTCCGTTACTATTAACTTATAACTATGTGCTTATTTGATGGATCAATACTCTATCCAATAAAGCATGATTGAACTAATAGCTAAACGGTAGAATTTACCATTTTGTCAAATAAAACTCTTGAGATGTTTTCTATTTTAGAAACTCTTTTTTGATACAATGAACTATGTCATCATCTATCTTGCGACTACTTTGAATGATGAATCTAAGGTATTTAAAACAATCTGTATGTGGTATAACTTAGTACCAATCTCGACCTCCACATCAGATGCAACCATACTACTCGAAAAGTTACACTCCAACTACTCAATCTCTTGCTCACTTCAAAGCTTTTGACTCTAATATATGTCTCCAAGGTTCTAGCTTGCCATTAAGACCTTATTTTATTTTATCCACTAAAACAATGTCATCAGCAAATAATATACATTAAGGCATATTTCCTTGGATATTCGTAATAAACTTATTCATAACTACTGCAAATAGGAAGGGGCTTAATGAGGATCCTTGGTGTAGCCTGGTATTAATAGAAAAATTTGTTGTATCTCCTCCTATCATCCTTACTTTAGTCTTACCATTTTCATATATATCTCTAATAAACTATATATTAAAAAAGAACTTCTTAGCTTTCAGACACCTCCACATGACATTCTTAATTACCTTACTATAGGTCTTCTCTAAATTAATGCAAACCCTATGCAAGTCCCTTTATCTATCCCTATAATATTATATTAATCGTTTAAGGAAGTGTATGGCTTTTGTAGTGGATCTTCTTGACATGAAACCTAATTGGTTTTGTGATATTAGTGTACCTTTTCTCATTCTCTTCTCAATCACCCTCTCCTATAACTTCATAGTATGACTGAGTAGTTTAGTGCTTATATAGTTATTAATAACTTTGAATGTCTCCTTTGCTTTTGTAAAGTGGGATTAGTGTGCTAAGTCTCCTCTTATCCGAAATTTTGGTAGACTCGAGGAACATATTAAAAAGATTGGCTAACTAAATAAGACCCTCTTCTCTTAAGCTCTTCCACTCCTCTATGAGTATCTTATTAGGTCATACCACCCTCACTGTTGGCCCCCAAATTTTTTTCGCTGAATTAAGCATGATAGTTTATGGAATAAGCATGAAATTTAAATTTTTACCTTAGAATAATTTTGGGGTCATGATAGAAATTATTTTTGGAAGTTTAATTCTTTATAACAATTTTGGTAGGATTATATTTTACTAGTTAGTGAAATTAATGTATTAAGAATAGATTGAGGGCATTTTTGGCATGTCACTTAAGTATAAAAGACCATAAGCTTATAAGGAAGAGTAAAGTGAACTTTTTGCATTCATTAAGGGTAGAATGGGAAGAGGGAGTGTTGTCTTGCAATTAAAGAAGGAAGAAAACGAAAATTGAAGAGAGGAAGAGAGAGAGTGTCGTGGGAGAAGTGGGAGAAGAAGAAAAGAAGAGAAAGCTAAGCTAGGTTTCATCTTTTCTTAGTCTTCAAGAGTGATTTTGGGGTTGTTCAAGAAGAGAAAAAGAAAGAGGAAGAGAAGAGCTCTCTTTTGAGCTAAATATCTCTTTGTTGGGTGAAGATTCAAGGTAAGCCCATTTTAAACTTTTGGATTGTTGGAAGGGTTTTGGTTCATGGAGCTTAAGAAATGTATGGATTTAAGTATTTTAAAATCAATTTTAGTGAATGTGATTTTTGGGTTCTCAATTTGGATTCCTATTGAATTGGAATTTTTCCAATAGAGAAGGAAATCAAGAGGAGAGGCCAGAGGAGCAAGAAGAGAGGCATCTTTGAGCAACTTTTAAGCAAGAAATCAAGGTGGGTTACTTGTTTATAGTTGAGTTAATGAGCCATGAGAAATTTTCCAAATCAATAAAGTTAAATGATTTTAATTGCTTTATAAGTGTTGCATTTATTGCTTATTAAATGATTTAAGAAATTGCTACATGTTTAGTACATGAATCCTAATGATGATTTATGAAATGATGATGAAAATTGTATTTGAAAAATATCATGCTTATGAAAATCATGATTCCGAAATGTGTAAGATGTTACAAGATATGAAATTCATGTTTGTGTGAGTTTGTGGTGGTCCATTATGTTATGTCTGTGCATGTTGACTCTTTTAAAGGCTTCTTCTGCCTGCCCGCTAGTGGCATGGAACTCTTTCAAGGACTCCCTCATGTTTACAACTACACAAAACTACTATGTGGGATTGTGTTAGTTCGTTCTGTTCACGACTACACAGGACCATTTCATGGGAATGTGTTAGCTCGTTCTGTTTATGGACCTTCCAAACCATTTTGATGTGCTTATATGTTGACAAGTTTATTACATGCATGATTTGGGTTGCTTATAAAGTGTTTGATAAATTAAGAATGTAGAAATATGTGTTTCATGCTGCATTGTGAATTTTTCAATAGTTTTGCTTATTACCGGTTATAAGATTGTTACCCACGAGCTTTAAGCTCACCCCCCATTCTATCCCATCTCCAGGCGATGAGCAAGAGATCGAGTGATCGAGCATGAGGGCATTACTCTGGATTATGCTTATTTTGTATTTTAAGTTAATTTTTGTAAAACAAAGCGTTAGTTGAATTTTGAGCAATTCTTCTTTGTGTAAATTGTGTATTTTTGGACTATGACGTATTGCGGCTTGAAATGCCCATTAAAGCTTTGTAAAACTCTTATCTTTTGATGATAATGAAATGGGATTTTGTTTTTACTTATGACTCTTAAAGTTTGTAGATTGCATTTTTCAAGCATTCATAAGGGTAAAATTTTTGTGTTCTGACTTCTAGGGCAAATCTGTATTAATATAGGCTAAATTAGACAGAGTGGTCTTCTTAAACGTTGTAGATCTTTTTCTTAGCTTTCCAAAGATAAAAATTTTGGAGTTTTTGTACTTTGGATACAATAGATATGGCCTCCAGACAAAGCATAGGTGTCAGATGAATCGTCTTAGTCGAGATCGTCTTAGTAGGAATCATCTTATTCTGAATCATCTTAGTCAGGATCATCTTAGTCTAAATCATCTTAGTTGGGACTATCTTAGTCTAAATCTTCTTAGTAGGGATCGTCTTATTCTAAATCGTCTTAGTCTGGAACGTCTTAGACTGATTCGTCTGATCCATTTCAGACATAATTACTTCTTTAGAGACACAGTTGTCTTATTTTGACCCTATAGATGGAAAATTTTCTCTTTAGAGTCTTCATTAAAGTTGTATATCTTTTTCTTATCTTTCCAATGATATAGAGTTTGGAATTTTTGGACCTCAGACACAAAAGATATGGCCTTTAGACGAAGCATAGGTACTAGACAAAGCGTTAGACAAAGCGATTTTCACCCTCTATATGACACAAGTTTTCTTCAAGGTCTGCACAAAAGTTGTAGATCTTTTTCTTATCTTTCCAAAGATATAAAGTTTGGAATTTTTGTACCTCGGACGCAAAATATATGGCCTTTAGACGAAGCATAGGTACCAGATGAAGCATCAGACAAAGCAATTTTGACCCTCCAGATGGCAAAAAGTTCTATTCAGGGTCTTCACGAAAGTTGTAGATCTTTTTCTTAACTTTCCAACGATACAAAGTTTGGAATTTTTGGACCTCATAAGCAAAAAATATGGCCTTTAGACGAAACATAGGTACCAGACGAAGCGTCAGATGAAGCATCAAACGAAGCGATTTTGACCATCTAGATGGTGAAATTTCTGTTCAGGGTCTTCACAAAAGTTGTAGATCTTCTTAGCTTTCCAACGATATAAAGTTTAGAATTTTTAGAACTCGAAATCAAAAGATATGGCCTTCAGATAAAGCATAGGTACCAGACAAAGTGTCAGACGAAACGTCAGATGATGCGTCAGACGAAGCGTCAAATAATGCGTCAGACGAAGTGATTTTGACCCTCTAGATGACAAAAGTTTTCTTGAAGGTGTTCACAAAAGTTGTATATCTTGAAGTTCTCTTCGAAACCGTCCTAAAATAAGTAAAATCTGATATCTCTAGTGAAAGTTATACCAATTGTCCCAAGATAGGTACAATATGATTGAGGACATAATTAGGTTTGACTCTTTTGGCCATAACTTCGTCACCCGATCTTCAAATGAAGTGATTATTGAACTAATAGATTCCTAACATGTTTCTCTACCTCTCTATAAACTTTTGGTATTCATTAGGGTTGATTCGAAAAATATTGATGGAGAGAAAGTGAGGGAATCAATTGGAGGAGCATAACTTAGTTATGAGCCTACTTTGGCTTTTAAGCATATCTAGATTTGTATAATAGGAAACTTTTAGGATGTAATAAGAATGAAGATGAACCAAAGATGGCTAATGAGAGTTCATGGAAATAACCCTATAGGGTAATTCACACGCTCACGCTTTCATGACATTCGGATAGTTGGGCTTCGGAAACGGGGTCCAGCATTAGCTTCCACTATCCAAAATTTTTTCCCTTTGAGGTGATGTGTGTATCCATGCGACCAAAGTTTTTCTTTTTTTAGTACAAAACTTCGATAATCTTTTAACCACTAAGACCAATGGAATTTTTCTAAATTAACAAATTCCTAGCCCTCCATTTTATTTGGGAAGACATATGGTGCTCCATTTAACTTTAGGAATTTTATTATTACTAATGTATCTTTCCTTATAAAATCTCTCACTAGTCTTCACAACTCCTTTACATAACGCATATAAAGATTGTTAAGGAAAAATGAACAATTGCACTAGGAATGTAATTTCCTTTCAATGGAGTTGACTAATGGGCCACAATACCTAACGGTCAAATTTTTATTTGAGATAAGGAAACCAAAGTATTTGAAAGGAATTTGTTTAAGTTGCAGACAATGAATGAGTGTTCATTACCACAGAAGAGTGAATTGAGAAGTTGATGCACTCTTGTTGGCATTGAATTTCATACTAGACTTCCTTTTAAATGAGTCCAGGGAACCTATCATCATATTAATAGACTCTAGATCAACTCCACATAAAAGTAGAAGATCATTTAAAAATGCTAGATGTGATTGCTTAAGCTTATCACATCTATAATGGTATTTAAAAGCTAGAGCTTTATTGATTTTAAGGTTAATTAATTCAATTAACATCCCTATAACTATCATAAACAAATAAGGAGACAAGAGATCACTTTATCTTAGGCCTTGAGAAGCTATAAAGAGTCTTGAAGGTTCTCTATTAGCTAACATATAATATGAGACTAAAGATATGCAAGCTTGTATCCGGTTCATGAATCTGTTGGGGTAACCAATCAGTTGTAGGGAGCTAACAATAAAGTCCCAATTGAGAGAGTCAAATGCTTTGGTGAAATCCATTTGTATTGCAAAGCTCTTGATGGAACTTTTGGATTTATATCCCCTAAAAAGATCCTAAACTAGGCTTATATTGTCACTTATATTTCTTCCTTTAACAAAATCTCCTTGGTAGGGATTGATGAAGTTAGGGAGTGTTATTAACAATCTGTTTGCTAAGATCTTAGAGATCAGTTTATAGATCATATTACAAAAAGATATAAGTCTAATTCATCAAAAGAAGAAATCTTGGGGATCTTAAGGACAATGAAGATATAATTTTTATTTAGTTTCATGAGAAGATCATCAAAGCTAAAGAATTCCTCAATAGTTTTAATAATCATTGTACCTATTGTTTCCCAAATAGATTAAAAGAACATAGTATTTAAGCCATATGGTCCTAGAGATTTGTCTGTATGAAAGAAGAAGAGAGTCTTTTTAATTTCATCAGCAGTTAACTCTTTAGTCAGAAAAGGTATGTAAAGAGGATTAATAGCATTTTCGATAAAATTTGCTAGGTCATTAGGTATATTAGAGGCACTGAAGGTCTCTTCCAAAAAAGATTTGAAGAGTATACTAACTTATTTAGGTTACTCTAACTTGATACAACATTAATATTTTGATCTTTCAGTGCTATGTTTTTTCCTTTATTCCTCCTACCTTGGATTGTATTGTAAGAAAAATTTAAAGTTTATGTCACCCTCTTCCAACCAAACAATTATAGCTTTTTGTCTTTGCTGTGAATTGTATGATCCTTGAATTAAGTGGTACCTATTTAGGGCTTCATTTTAGGATGATTTAACAAGATTATCATCTAGTTGCTTACTAAGGATTTCTTTCAATTTGATAAGATAATCAAAAACTTCTCTCTTATCCAATTGGATAGGGTCTGAACTAGTTTATAATAGAGACTTACATCCTCATATAATGATTTTTAGCTTTTGTATACACTTATAAGCAAAGGTTCCATCAAATTCTTGATTCACAGCTTCTTCAATAATAACACCAAGGAGAGGATGAGTTAAAAAGGAATTAAAGAATCTAAAAGGTGTACTTTAATTCTTATATCTACACTTAATGTCAATTTTCATGAAAGAATAGTCAGAGACCATATTAAAGCCAAAATAAGCTTGATTGAGTGGCATTAGTTTGACCTATGAGCCATTACTCAAACATCTATTAAGTTTTTTACAAATGAATCTATTCCCAATTTTTTGTTAATCTGGGTGAAAAAGGCGCCAGTGTATCTAAGCTTTATAATAGCAAGACTAGAAGTTAGAATAGTAAGCTAATGGAATCTAGTTTAGACATTCTTTAGTTTTCGTTAAGTTTCCATAGGGGAAAGAGTGCTAGTCGAATAGTCGTAGATACCCCAAAGTAATTCCTATATACCTATAATTAAATAAACGTAATATAGCAAAGTAGAAGTCGTTCCCACCAGAATTCTAGCTCGTCAATCATTACAAAAGTGAACAATTAATAAAAAGGGAGTTGTGAAATTTTGTAATAAAGAAAATAAAGGAAGTAATAAAATGAGAGTTTTCAATAAAGCGAACTTTGGTTTACAATCGCTTCTACCTATTGGAACTACGATTAATCATTGGCACAAAATATTATTTCATCAATCATATATTTTATGTGATACTAAATGTCCATCTTTCCTTAGGATGAGTTCCTTATTACTTAACAACCTTAGATACAATATAAAATTTAATCTTTAAGAAAAGAAAGAACATTGAAGCAAGACAACACAAATCCACAATTACATTTAATCTAGTTAAATGCTTTTCCTGAGAGATAATTTTTGTCACAATAAATTAAAAAGCCTTAGTTACTACATATGATTAAAAGACTTGAAATTTTAAGTATTCAAATTTTAATCTAGCAAATGATTATTATAACTAATAAGCTGATCACGCATATTATACATTAATTAAAAAAACTATAAAATAGAAGCATAGAAAAGCAATTCAATATATGAGTAAATGAATTAATTCACTATAAGATCCAATTACCTTTCAATATTCAAAGTTCCAAAAGAGCTTCCACTTCCTTTAAATTAGAATAAAAGACTTAGCCAACAATGGCCATTGCTACCACTAGCATCTAAACTATTTCTACTTTAATATCTACTAAAAATGGAGGAAAAACAAATTTTTAGAAGATGGAAAATATAGCTAAAAAATGAGTGCCTTTCTCCTTCACATCTTAATTCCTAAGATCATGTAAGATTTTTCCCTGATTTCACTTTAATTCCTATAATCTAATCCCATTTTGCAAAATAAAACTTTAGCCCAAATCTCCTTGATTATTGGTGATATTACTCATTTATTTCAAACTTTTCAAATTTAGATTAAGATTTAATCTTTTTTGGAAAATATTAAATTTGACCATATTAAGACGAAGGATTTTAAATGCTAAAAATAAGAAATATTATAATATGTCAAATTCTCCTACACCTAATCTTTGTTTATCCTTAAGCTAATGAGAAACTAATAAAATAAGATAGCCAAATAGTTTTTAACCTAACCACTTCTCATGAGATTGAACCTTGTATCTATTTGACCTAACCACTTCTCATAAGACTGAACCATGCATACTTCTTAGGACTTAGACCAAACAAAAGTTAATCTCTAACTTATATTTGAGTTAATTTTTACCTGAAAATATAGATAGACATAATTAAAGACAATCTTAATCAAAATTATGCACCGTTAGTGAATTTCCTGATGGTGTTTGCTCTTTCACACAAGTATTTAAGCTTAAATGTTTACTTTCAAACTCTTATCACAAGGAATACACTATTATAAACCTAAGCATACACCAAAATTTTCTCACCATAAACACATCAAGGCTTAAATCAAAAGGACTTTATTAATTAGTTGTAATGGGACTTAGGTTAAGGTTTGGACATGGGAAAAGTATAAGTTAAAATAGCATATGTTTAATTAAGCATTCAATCAAAATGTAAGGCCAAAAAAGTAAGCATGTGCTCATTGCCATTGTAAATATACCGTGCTTGTAATTATTCTCTTCTTGATTTTTTTTCTCTCTCTCTCTTTTTCTTTTATGAAAATAAGCATCAATGGGTAGCCAACATATATAATTAAGCTTAATACAAAATGAGTAGCTTAGAAAATAAAATTTAAAGTAAAATTACTTTCATTCCCTAAATAATTTAAGAATACCTTTTTAAAAAGTGTAGTTAGGTGGTATGATATATGATAGGTTAGGTTTATAATGTGGGTTTTAAACATAAAGAAAAGATGGCTCAAAACAGCTTAACTAAAGACAATTAAGTAAGGTGGCTTTAAGTTAAATGGTTAAAACGAGGAAGGCCTTTTTCATATTAAAGCTTACAAGCATCATAGTAATTAAAATTGGTTAAATGCAAGTTCTAAAGGTATCCAAATGACATAATCACTCACCAAAGAAAAATTGGATAGATGTAAGATGTTTCTATCCTTGAAGGCTCAAGTGCTTATAGATTTCAAACAAATTCACCTAATCCTTATTTAATACTTCATAAATCAATTGGCTATATTTGTCTAACTGCCTATCTATTTTAACTTATCAATGTGTTTAACTTTCATCTTACTTAATTTTATTCTCAATTTTCACTCGTAATTTGATTCATTCTAAATGGTTTAGCTAAAGATTCTTCTTTAACAAATATTATTTCATTAATTACCAAAAACATTAGGCATAAATATGAAATTTAAAAGAAAGTGTTTAAGAAGCCCAAAATAAATTGCTCACAATATCACAACAATGAAAATTATCCTTAACCCCACACCTATTTATAACGTTGCCCCTAATGTTTATTGGCAAAGTGCAAAAAAAAAAGGAAATGAAAGAGAAAAGAAAAAGAAACTCCCATATCTTTCTTCTTTGTTTTAGATGGGAAATTTAGTGAGGATGCATGGTGGTTAGGTCTGCTACAGGTGCTGGGTGTTACTAGGTGGCTCATCAAGGTGTGACTTGAGTAGCAGGTGGATGAAAAGAGGAGATTTTAGAGATTTATAGGACTGACATATACATGGTCATGTCTATGCTTATGCAAGCGTGTCCAAACCCCACACGATCATGTATCTTCACAAATAAGCTCCTTTATTTTCATACATGTACTGCTTAATACATGCTCCAAGGACAAGGGTGAGTAAATCACATACAACCGTATATTTTTGTAAACTAGAACCTCTATTTCCATATGTTTACAGTTAGTTACACAGTCCTCCCACATGATTATGTCTAGTACTAACATGACTGTGTAGAATTCTACATGGGTGTGTATATTAAGAATACCTCAAAATCATTTTTTTCCAATTCATATCATTTTTTGCTCCTTTTTATTCCTAAAGTCAAGTAAAAACTAAAAAAATGAAAGAAAAACCTAATATGAATTAAATTAAGCAAAATAAATGATATACTTAGGGTGTCTCTTAAGAGCACTTTTGTTTAACATTGTTAGCTTGACAATGTAATCATTCATCCACCAGGATCATTTTTCTCCATCTTAAAAACTTCCTACACTAATGAATCAATAAGACTAGTTGAAAACACAGGAAAATCCATATGAGGAGATTTTAATCATATCATGAATTTAAAATTTAATCACATCTCCATTAAACTTCATTGTTAGAGCTCTATTGTGAACTTTAATTTTGTCCCTGTCATTTTCATAAATGGCCTCCCTAATAAAATAGGAATTTATTGGTCATTTTTCATATTTAAAACATAAAAGTCAGTGGAAAAAATTAATTATTCTTTAAAATGCACAAGATCATCCTTTACCAACCCCTCAGGATATGCATTGCACATATATACTAATTGAATCACCACTCTTATCTTTTCCAATAGTCATAAGTTGAGATTTGAATAAATAGAATATGACATGATGTTTATGGATGCACCTAGATTTAACATTGCCTATTCTATCCTAGTATCACCAATATTGCAAAAGATGGAAAACATACTTGGATCTTTTCACTTATCTAGAAGTTTTTTTGAATTAGTGTTAAAGTGTTTTCATTTTCTTTAATTTTCTCAATTCTTTTTAGCTTCTATCTACTTTTCATTGTACAAAGTTCTTCCAAGAATTTAGCATATTTGTGTACCTATTTCATTGCATAAAAAAAAGGATTATTTGCCTAACATTTTAGGAACGTCTCATATAAATCAACATCCCACTCCCATCTCTAGTTATCCTTTAATGCATCTAGAAAAGGAAGAGGTATAGCTAAGGAGGAGTATGTGACTCATCCTTAGATTTTGATTCATCAAAAGCAAGTGTTAGAAACTAATTTTTTGAAAGCTTTTTTTATCTTTTTTATATAGATTGCATCTCATTTTTTACCTTACCTCCTTGCCACTTCTTAACATTACAACTCTTACATTTTCTCTGGGATTCATCATTATTTGGGAGGGTAGTTTGTTCTTGTTTTAGGCTTCTAAAAAATTAATAGAGGCAATAATTTGTCCCATTTCAATTTCTAAATTTTTAATACTTAACTGAGTCTCTTGCTAAAATTTAAAGTGTTAATAGTTAAGTTTCTTTAACTATTTCTTCAAGAGATATACCTGAACTTAGAGCTTGAACTAGATATGATTGTTGTCTTAGCTGGTTGGACAGAAAAGAAGGTCGTTATAGCTGATCATATACAACTAATTAGTTTATTTGTCCATCTTCCTACCTCAAGTTTAGATGGTTTCTCCAACTAGGGCTATATATGTTTGAAAAGGGATTATAATGTTTTGAGGTTGTCCCTAAAATCTGTTATATTAACTTGCTTTTCGGAGTCATCTTAAAGTGTTAGACACATATCAATTGAGTGCCTTTTAACTGAACATATCCCATATACCTTTGTTGCTTCCATTTTTCCTATTGCTAATTGATGAACAAATGTAGTAAGATCATCTGTATATTTTTTAAGAGATGAAGCATTTACCCTATTAACTCGTCGAATTGAATAGTCCATTATTATGTTAAATTTTTAGAGATGGATGTCATATTACCAATTAATGCTCGAGCTACCTCTGATTTTTTAAACAACAAGTACTCCTCTACTAGTAGCATTGGTAATAATCCTTTCAGTTAGTAGAAGTCCTTTATACAGATACTAGATTGGGAAATATTTGCTAATTTGGTGATGCAAACAACTAACATATAGCTTTTTAAAATGCTTCCAATACTTATATAATGACTCGCTATTGTGTTATCAAATGCCACAAATATCTTTTAAAATGCTAGTGACCATTGAAGATGTAAAGAATTTTTCCAAAAATTTCTTCTTCAGTTCATTCTGTGTGGTAATGCTAATGAGTGGCAAATAGTATAACTTGTCTTTGACATTATCCTTTAAAGAGAATAAGAAAGCTCGTAATTTGATTTGATCTTTGGTAATGCCATTAGGCTTCATTCCTATGCATATGACATGAAATTACGCTTATATGGATCCTCACCTGCAGTAGCACAAAAACTTGGCAACAAATCAATTAAAGCATATTTCAATTCAAAAGTTATACAGTGAGATTGTTAGTCTAAATCTGGTCTGACAGGTTCTCGTAGAGTGTAGTTGTTCTCCATATTTTCCATTGTTTCACCAATTTACTGTAACATCCTGTTTCCATATTAAGGGTTAGAAACCTAGATTTCTATAAATGAGAAATAGCAATAAGAGATTAGAAAAATGCATTTCATACTCATGCATAATATTAGCATACACACACGTTATTATTGATATTTGCAAACATTACAATGATTATTCATATACTTATTTGATATTTTCGGGCATAAATGATTTTTATTAAAGTGATTATGATGTGAATAGTGAATGAAATGTCTTTGAAATGGATTTGGTGAGTATAAATATTGATTTAAAATTTTTGGTGAAAATTTGGAAAATTTCTGATATTTATGTGTATTATAGATTAGAAAAAAACCAAGTGGTAAGCCAATTGATAAATGGTAGTAGAATTAAGTGTCAAATGGCTATAGAAATTATTGATAAGTGACATTAAGATTTAATGACAAGTGTCATAGAAAATTGGGAGAAAATTAGATTAGAAATTGGAGGACAAATGGACTAGTTATTAAAAGAGACCAAGTGAGAACCACAAGAGAAGGACAAGTAGCAAGTGACAAGTGTCAAGCCACTTGCCACACACCTCACTCTCATTACTTTCAATTTTGCAAGACCATTGCTCATTGTTTCTCACTTTTGTCAAATACTCTTTCCTTCATCTTCTTCATTCTTCTTCTCCATCATCTACGACACTCCCTTCTCACCCACTCCACGTTAATCCTTGCTATCATTTTTCATCACTAGTTACTTCAAAATCTTTGTCTTCTTCATCTTGCTATTAAAAGACCCAGCTCCTTCCTCTATGAAAATTGATGATCGTGTGATATTTTGGAAGCTAGGGTTTCATGGTGATTGAAGAAGTTTTGAGCTAATCAAGTAAGTAGTATATTGTTCTTCATAGCTTGCTTGATAGACATGTTTGATGATAGTTTAATTGGAGGAATGATCATGAAAAAGATGTTGAAAATGTATATGTAACGTGGATAAATAAATGGTGATATTCATGTCTTGCTTTTGTGTTTATGATAAATAACAGATTATGGAATGTTATAATGTTAGATTGATAGAGTAAATGGTGTAAGAGAGTGTGCAAAAATGTAGGTGAATAAGTGATGAGCATTGAACAATAAATATATGTGTATATATTTTGTTTTCATATAAATGATAAATAAAATATCATGTATTGTTTTATGGATGATTAATAATGAAATTGGTGTTAGAATGAGAGTTGATAATTAATGAATAAAGAGATATGTATACGACTTGTTTTGTGTTAATGGATGAGTATAGAAATAAGAATGAATGAATGATTTAAATATGTTCTGTTTTGAGTATATGAGTAATGTGAGTTTATAAATTGTCATGTGAGAAAATAGATTGAGCTTTGAAGTTAAAGAAAAGGTAAGTGTAGTGTCTTGAAAAGAGAAGAAATAAGATGATAGTTTTGACATAAAGTGAAGGTAAAAATGGAAGCGAACGTTAGTTGAAAGGTTGATGAATGTATTTATGCATTGAACTTATGTTTTTTGTGTTTTTGATTAACCATAGATTATGATTTGTTTATGAAAGACTTTGAGATGGAATTGAGGTGAGGATGAAGAAGAAATGATGTAGAAATAATGAACTAAGCATAAGATGAGTTGTATATAACTTATAGGAGTTAGAAAAGCTAGAAAATAGGAAGAACATTTACTAGTATTTTTGGATATGAGAAAACCACGATCATAGGAATGCATCCACGATTGTGGGAATGAATGAAAGGGGCTGAAATTTTCTGTTAATGAAACCCACGATCGTGGGAAGTCATCCACGATTGTGGGAATGGTTGTTACGTGAATTATGCTTCTTTTATGTGTGGTTTGAGACAACAGACGATAAGATACTTTCTTATAGTTCATTTAGGCTTGAATGAGGCTTGAAATGAACCTAGTTGATGATGGATTAAGTGGTTAAATGTGTGATATACTTAAGGTGATAATGGAGGTTATAACTTAAGAATGGATTATTATATATCAAGTATTAAAATCTGGAAAATTATGAGTATAACAAGAATGAAGGTGTTCATATAATGGCTAATGTGATTCAAATGAGATGAATGATGTGTATTAAGTAAAGATAAATGAGAAATTGGATATTATATGATCTTATAATGCTAGAAAAGAAATGATGAATGATTGAATTGTGATATTATAATAACTAAGTTCTTTGAGCTATGAAACTAAGTGCAAGTTAGACATATACAAGTGAAATTGTTTGAGTAATTGAGATATGAGCTTAAAGAAACATACCCGGAATAGTAAAATTGAGCATGCATTATACATTACACATATACATATGTGTTTAATTGAATGTTTATGTGACTGTGCAAATTAGTAATGTGTGTACAATGTGTGTATTGCATGAAGTTGATACACAGGATTGAACATCAACTTCCAGACATTTCCAGATCATAGAAGTAAATGCTAATCTGGAGCATACTGTGAGTAAACCTAGATAGTCTCACATAAATTGTTTATTATGTTAAATTTTTGTGCTGAATTATAACTAATGTGAATGTGTTGATTTTCGGACATTAATAGTCCGTGGAGTTTGATAAAATGTGAATGTATTAGAAGTTCTTTATTGAATGTGAATGTGAAAGAAATAAGTGTACTCAACTTAATTGTTGAATGCCAGACTTAGGTCCAGGAAAATTGTGAATGTGAACAATTGAACAAAAGTGATTGATTAAATATATGTGATGCATTTCATTACATGATATGTATGATAAGATAAAGGCAGTTGTGACCGGAATAACTACCGAAAAAGAGCTTAAAGCTCATAATATGATTAAGAGCTAAAGGCTCACTATATATAATGAGCCTGGTATTCCCAACGGATACTGGACAGTTATCAATAAGCCCGGTATCTGCACTGGATATGGGATAGTTAAAGGCACTCGATCACAACAACCCAACAATTGAAAGTGACTCTCATGAGCTGCTTATATATTTAATGTGTATGTTTTAAATGATCGCGATGAATTGTTTGAATTGATCTGAATGAGAAATATGAAATAAGTGAATATAAAGTGTATTTGATTCAACATGATGATTAGTGAAGTGATTTGTATTATGTGATTATATGAATTATTTATGAACTGTTGTTTTATGTAATATGAGTCAGCCATCGAGGATGGTTAGCTCACTAAGTTCACAAAACTCACCAAAATTGCAACGTTGTCTTTCAGGCTCAGAGGAGATACCCAGTTAGACAAATTGTAGTATAGCCACTGCAATCGAATAAGAGATAAAGGTCGGGATCAATTTGCACCTGCATATTTCTTCAGTCTTTTTGTATTAAGATTTGTTTTCCGAAATTGTAAAATATGTTTATATGAATTCTGTACAATGTATACTTGAATTCAGTTTGTAATAACAGTTGTGACTAAACCCATTTTGGTAATTGTAATGGGTCTAAATGATTACTGGAATTCTGATTATGTGTTTATTGTTTGTAACACTTGTGACTGAAAACGTTTATGAATAAAATGGGTCAAAAATGATTATTAGTTTTCTAAAATAAGCGTGTGATGTTTAAAAAAATTTATAATGAGTATGATTGATTGACTATCTTATCGTGCCACCCTCATAGAGTATGTTCTCGAATATCGACGATATGTTTGGGAATATATCCTATGAGGTGGGGTGCTACATATACAGCTGTGTTATTTCTTAATCTTCACTTCTTTCCTTAGCTTTTTGCATTTTTTTATCACCAGATTATATTGTAAATTTGATTCTCTCAAAGATTTCGTAACAAACATGTAATCTTAGGACCTATTTATTTCTTTTTTTCTTTTCTATTTTTCTTTTCAAATTTAGTAAAAAACCCTGTTTGTTTGAGTTTTTGATTTCTTTTTTTATTTAGTTTCTTTCAATTTTCAAAATTAAGAAAACTATAAAAAGTGATTTTTGTTTTTTGTTTTTATTTTTTCATAATCTAATTTACTATCAACTCTATATATATTATTTAATTACTTAATATATTAATTTTTAATAAGAATTATAAATAACTTAATTTAATGTCATATTTAATTAATTAATTAAAATTAATCATTAATAAGAATTATGAATAATTTAATAAATAAATTTAATAATTATTAATAAATATAATTAAATTTAAATATTCTCAAAATATATAAATTTCAAATAAAACTTTATTTAATAATTAAAATAAATTTAATTTATAAATAAAAATTAATTTCTAAATTATTTATTTTAATAAAATAAATAATTTTATTAATAATTTATTAATAAATATTATATAACATATTAAAATAAATTTATTTGATTAAAAATAATTTAACTTTAAATTTTATCTAATACGTAATTATCATTAGTTATAAAAATATAACTGTAATGAATATTAACAACCAAACAAGTTTTTGTTTTTATTTGAAAGAAAAAAATAGAAAACAAAAACGAAAACTAAAACTAAAACTAAAACTAAAAACCATAATTGAAAAATATAAATGGAACCAAATAGTGCCCTCATAATTCTCTAATAACAGGCCAAAATTTTGTAAAACTATTATAGATACACTGAATTAATTCCTAAATTCTTGTAATTAAACACAGGCAATATAAGGAAGTAGAAGTCGATCTCTCGAGAAATTTTAGCTTGCCCATCATTATGAAAGTGAATAATTAATAGAAAGGGAGTAGTGAAATTTTGTAATAAAGAAAATAAAGGGAGTAATAAAATGGGAGTTTTCAATAAAACAAACATTATTTTACAATCGCTTCCACCCTTTGGAACTATGACTGATCATTTGTGCAAAATGATTATTCCATCAATCATATATTCTATAAACTAAATATATGTCTTTCTTTAGGATTAATTGATCAAAAACATGTAATTCAACCTTAGATACGATCTAAAACTTAATTGACCTATAACTTTAAGAAAAGAAAGATCATCAAAGCAGGACAACACACCATCCACGATTACATTAAATATAGTTGAATACTTTTCCTAAGACAAATGATTTCTGACACAACAAGTTAAAACTCCCAATTGCTACACATGATTTAATTTAGAAAATGATTATTTTAACTAATAAGATAGTTGCAAAATTCGACATTAATAAAAATAATCATAAAATATAAGCAACAAAAAGCAATCCAATACATAATTAAATGAAATACTTCACTATAAGACCCAATTGCCTCTCAATCTTACAATGGCCATTACTACCACTAGCATCTAAATTAGTTCAACTCGAATATTAACGAAAGAAAGGAGGAAAAAGAATTTTTTAGAAGCTGGAAAATGTAGCTGAAAAATGGATGCCTTTCTCCTTCACATCTTAGCTCTATTTATAGCCTTCAAAACCCATGTAAAAATCTTGTGGATGTGATCCTTTGGATCCCTTAGATTATAGCTTGATTGATTTTCACACAGATCTGGCTAAGATAAGGCCATAAGCCAATTTTAACAAGTTTTTATTCTTGCAGGTTCAAAGTTTGGATTTCACAATTTTCACTAAGGGTATCGATGCCTAAGACCACGTCAGATTTTTTCTAGATTGCACTTTAATTCTTATAATCTGATCCCGATAAGCAAAATAAAACATTTTATTAGCCCAAATCTCCTTGATTATTAGTGATATTACTTATTTATTTCAAACTTTTCAAATTTAGAATAAGGTTCAATCAATTTCTATAAAATATTTAATTTGAACACATTAAGATAAACTTATGAAGGATTTTAAATGATAAAAATTAAGAAAAATTATGACACATCAAGTACAATTGCAGTCCCTAATCAACATCCAAGGAGAAGATATTTTTATTTCAAGCCTCATCAGATCATTCCATAGTGAATGTCTTAGTATTCACAATTAGTTGCATACACCATAGTTATGTAAATGGGGGAGCTGGATTGCTTCAAAACCAATTCACAATGAATGTACTGATCAGAAGAGCACCAGCTTGCCAGATGAAACACAAAAGGGTCAAATGCAACTATAACTCGACCATTAGGATGATCAACGTGGTTGCTAAGACTAACCCAACTCTTTTGCAAGAACCCAAACCTTTTTTACAACTAATCTATTCTATTTTACACTCAATAAGACTAACAAAACTTGGATTTTTGATATCTAGTAAGTCTTTGAGAGCTAGTTATTTATTAGGGAAGTTTAAGCCTCTAATATTCCAAATCAGTAGCTTCATAAGTTAAATTATGTTTTTCTTCTTTTCCTTCTAATTTTATAACTACTAGGGCCAGTTTCCTAACAACCAGTCTGAGGAGATTGAGTTCTAAAGGAGTATATACAGTGGAGTTAGAGGAACTTACCTTAGTCCTCTGGTTTGTTATGCTTTTTTCATTTGAATTGGCTAAGATTGGCTCCTTTTCTTTCTGTGTAGAATCCTCCAGGGTCTGTGAGTCCCCTAGAGTTTTAAAATGATTGTAATTGCTTTCATGAACCTAAGGGATTTCTTGGGGCATCGTGCTCAGTATGGCCGGGTTTTAGTTCAGGGGGAGATAGTGCTTCCTGTCCAGCTTGCATTTGGTTTTTAGGCCTCCACACTTTCATCATACCTTTCTTTAATGGTTTCCAAGTATAAGATAGCTTAATTGTATCCTCTTCAAGCTCTCCTTTCCTATTGTATCGCATAACTCTCAAATGGTTAGGTAAAGTTTTCTCAAGGTCAACTTCAACAATACACGAGCAAAACCAATTCTTTTGACATTTACTATGTTTTCATCTAGAGTAATGCAGATTTCTAGAGAGCTTGTAAGATAACTTAGCCCCTTCAAGGACAAATATTCCAGCGGGACTTGGTATATATGCACTCATAATGGGATGGTTTTCTAGCTGGCTTTGTCCAGTGTCACGTCAGGTTCCTACTTCTTGAATAATAAAGGTTTACCCAGGATTTACCAAGGATCAAGATCCATAACTCTTTATTTTAGGTCTTTAGAGCTGAACCTGAAGATGTAGAAATCATCCTCTCTCACTAGAGTTTTGATTAGCTCTAGCTTTTTTTACTTAAAGTTCACCTATTAATTCTTTATAGGGAAAGCTAATCTCTTATTGAGAAACTACCCTACTAAAGCTCCTTTCCATTTCAATGCTCCCTATTTTAGCATATGGGACGGAGTCACGGAGGCATGATAGGAGTGTCATTACCGTTCAGGGGAAGGTACATTAGTTTACCAAACGACTAATGATCTGCTGGAACTTTATTCTATGTAAGTTTTAGTGTTAAAAGGAGGGAGTTGACTAGAAGGGACATCTAAAGGTTAGGAGAGCTGCAACAGTGGTTGCGGAGAGGAGGGAAAGAAGAGTCAAGCTAGCTTTTAGGCAAAGAGGTCACCTATGGGGGAGGAAAAAAGTTCTCGTCTGTTGACATTTTATCGATAACAGTAAACTGTCAGTAAAACAAGGAGCGCAAGAGAAGAAACAATAGGCGAGTTACCTATAAGAGAAAGTCCCAGCTCAACCGGAGAGTAGAAAAGTGGAGAAAAGGAATTCTAGAGAGAAGGTAGAGAAAATTCTCTCTCTAAATAAATATTGTTTTAGATAATTATGTTTGATGTGCTTTAGTTTTTGGACAGAGACATTGCTTTCTAAAAGTAATTAAGTAATTCAAATAACTTAAGGTCTCAATCTACATCTTTTAAACTCTTCAAAATTTTTAAAAATTTAATAATTTAAATATCTTAAGTCAAATTTATTAATTAAATTTAAATTATTGGTTTCTTAAATAATTTAATTATTCTATATAATTTATAAAATATTTTGTAAATTCAAAAATGTATTCGATATCCCCCTAAAAATATATTTCTCCCTTTGTAAAAACTGTCGAAGAGACATTACCTTCAACACATTCCATTGTCAAATTTGTGCAATAAGAGTGGCTTCCATGAAAACCTAAACACAGATTCTATTGATTTAAGAAGACGATTAGGTGAGTTGCTGTTCATAGCTACTCAAACTGTGAACTGTTATATATTTTAATCATTATTTTTAATAATAATATTTTACTATAATTAAAAATTTTTTATTTAATAGCTCGCGGGTCATAACTAATTAAGGCGCACAAATAATTTTTCTTGGTATCATATCATCTTAAGTTTCTTTGTATAAGATTGATGTATAAACCAAGTTTACCTACTAAGCTGTGCCACAACTGCTTTCCTGGATTTTGGGGATAGAATGTCTTAAGGAATTATGTTGTTGAAATAGTTGCAACTGTGATATTATTATATGAGATTATCATGACTTTTCTTCTTATAGCTTCAAATCATTCCAATGTTGTCAACTAGTACAAGCTTTTTCTCTGTACTTAGTTTAGGTGAATAGTGTATGTTCAAATCAGCTTGACTTTTGTTGCACTTGGCTTTTCCTTGGATTATTTATGTCCAACAAAGTATACACTTCATCAGCCATCAGTTGACTTTCTCGAATGTATTACTTGTATCGTTAAGCGGAATAAGTTACACTCAAACCATTCATTCATAGAATTGGCCGCAATGTCAGCAAATTAAATTTCATTCAGAATGAAGACATTTAATAAAATTTTGTTGACTTTGCAGGGTAAAGCTATCTGATACCTATCCTAATTTTTTGATTTCATACTTCAAATTTGGATGTTAAAGTATTTGTGATTTAATAACTAGAAGATAAATATTTGCAGGTTTGATTTTTACAATGAGTCTAAAGTTGCCTAGCTATAAAACTAATTAAATTGCTGCAATTAGTCAAAGATTTTAAAACTAATAAAACAAAATTATCAAACAATAGGAAACTTATTTCTAAAATATAATCCAAATAAGGAAATATTGCTGTGCCAATACGTTTCAATGTCTTGACAATGATTGAGCTGGTCTTAACCATGCAACACGTTGAGTAGATTTGAAGAGTTCTTGTTCGTGCACAGTCATTTGCACGTTGTCAACTCCACGCTTTTGCTTGGAAATAACAATATTGTTTCTGGGAACTGAATCCATGTTTACGTTATAGCTTTTGCCAATCTTTAAGCTTCAACAGTAAGAAATCGGCCATAGGCCAACCATTTCGTTGACCTTAATAGCGCATTGGAGATGGTGAAACATTACATGTATAATAATAATCCCAGGAGCAGAATCAAATAAGCCATCTCTAACCCCTTATAAATATTGAACACCTTTGCTTCGTTTCTTCACAAAACTGTATTTTACAGGCCTGAACCAATATTCTGTCCCTGTTCACGTCCGCCGAGACGAGAAGACCATCACGTGTCCACATGGGTTTCGCTCTGATGAAGAGACCTCAATATGGTTATATAGTTGTGGTCTTAGTTCAAATTGCTTCAGCTTGTTTCTTCATTATGGCTAACACTGCCACAGCTACCACCGACCTGTCCACGGCTGTTCTCATAAGGGTTGATCATTCTGGCAATGGAGATTACAAGAAAATACAGGATGCTATAGACTCTGTGCCTTCTAATAATTCTGAGCTGGTTTTCATTTGGGTTAAGCCTGGAGTTTACAGGTATGCTGTCCTTATAATATACCTGATCTACTACAAAACATTGGTTTAGTTAGAAGATGATTAATTTCTTTTACGTATTTGGGCCAAACTAAATCAGAGAAAAGATTACTGTACCTGCTGATAAGCCCTTCATAACGTTGAGTGGCGCACAGGCTGTAAGTACAATTATAACGTGGAGCGAGGGTGGAAACATACACGAGTCTCCAACTATGACTGTTCTGGCTTCTGATTTTGTTGGACGCTATCTCACAATTCAGGTAATTCTTTTAGTCCGCATTAAAGTTCTTGCTGGAGGCCAAAAAGAGTACTTACTGTAAATATAGTTATAATGAAGTCGCATTAATTCTCTATAGAATACGTATGGGAGTGGTGACAAAGCAGTTGCATTAAGGGTATCAGGAGATAGAGCAGCATTCTACGGTTGCAGGATTCTGTCTTATCAAGACACCCTACTTGACGAGGTTGGATCACATTATTACAAGAATTGCTACATTGAAGGAGCTACTGACTTCATTTGTGGAGATGCTAATTCACTATTTGAAGTGAGTTTCTGATTTCACTTTCCAGTAAACGTTGTTTAAGATAAACATATGCATTAGCTGTAATTGCCAGTGTGCATATTACTTACACAATACACTTTGTATTCATGCACGTACATGCAGAGGTGTCATTTGCATTCCATTTCCGGAAACAATGGATCCATAACAGCTCAGTCCAGGAATTCACCATCTGAGAACACGGGTTACGTTTTCGTGGGCTGCAAGATCACAGGCAATGGAAGTGCATTTCTAGGAAGACCATGGGGTACTTATTCCAGGGTGGTGTTTACCTATACCTACATGTCTGGTGTCATAGTCCCTCTTGGTTGGGATAACTGGACAGAAGGAAACAAGCAAAGGTATCATTAATCTAATTTACATTTACAGACAAAGGGCAACTTCATGTAATTGGGTTTAATTACGTTCTTATTGTTCAACAGTTCCGTGTTCTACGCTGAATACAAGTGTTACGGTCCTGGAGCTGATAGATCAAAGAGGGTTAAATGGTCGCAAAGCTTGTCCAAGGATGAGGCCACACCTTTCTTGACCAAGGATATGATAGGAGGGAAAACCTGGCTTAGAGCTTCTCCAACCTATTTCAAGAGAGGATCTACAATTATTAAGGCTGGTGGGAGTAACATGTAAAGAACTTCAAAGTCTTATTATGTAACAACTATGTTCTGTGTATCTAAATTTGTTCATTTGTAATTTGTAAATAAATAGTTTCAAAGTCACTCACTGGAGATGAACATATTGTTTCATTTGTTTCTTTATTATTGATACAAGGGGCACTAGTGTAGTACCTCGGCTAAACCATAGAGTTTTTGCTTATTTGAAATCGATATAATACCTATACTACATGAAAAATCCGTCGATGGGAATCTCCAATTTTTATAACTTCGTTAAGAGCATTGTTTTCTTTTAAAACCCTACAATTAAGTTTAAATAGTCTCAATTCGATTTCCTTGACGTATATGGAAAATCAGTGGCTATCTTTGACAGATTATATCAATGGCTGCTACAATGGCAGATAGCAGTAAGATATCGTAGGTAAAGCGGCTAATATAGCCATTAAAAGCTTAGAAGCAAGGTTCTTCAATGAATTAAATTTGAAGGGAGAAAACATGCAAAATGTTACAAATTTTCTGGTTAAGGATCATTATTCTTGTTTTAACACGTTCTTGAATATACTCAATTTGTGTTCAAGCAAGATTAATACCTTAGGTCACTCTAAATATCTTATCTTTAGTATGCAATCTATTCAAACCTACCAAATTCAAGAACATCCTTCCTTCTCTTCCTTCTCCTTTGACAAACTGATGGCATGATTTATTTGCTAGTGTTTTAATCACACCCTCAGTTCGAAGGAAAGTCATAAGCCGTTGATATCCTGGTTGAAAAACTTGCATAAAAATGTATTCATATCATATAACGTATGATATGAAAACCTATTAAAAAAGGTCATAAAATTAGGGATGACAATGGCCTGCCCATGAGCTATTCTGTTAATTTTTAAAATAATTTTTTTAAAATTAAAAGTGTAAAACATCTTTTTTTTAATTGAGTTCGGGTTTGAATTGTCTAACTCAGGCTTACGAAGAAGAGTTGAGTTTTAGGTAGACCTGAGCCTGAGCTGACCTATTGAAAATACCTGAATCTAGATTCATGGGTCGGCTTATTGTCATCCCTATATAAAAATGTTATGACCTATAATGCTCTGCAAATACCATAAGCAACAATAAATATACATATATGAAAATCTCAAATTAACTCTTTACCAAGTATAAAAGGGTTGAATACAAAAAAAAAAAGATCACATTATAGAGTATCTTACGGGTTAGTCAGGAGAAGATCACTATATATTTCTCTCGCAACGTCACGACGGAGGTCAAAACTAGTACCACCTGTATGTGTCAGCTCTCGGTAACAGAGGACTTAGCTCAGTACTTGGGGTTCTTATCCTCCATGGGAGGGTCCCAAAGCGTACCTATTACAGGGTGGTGGAGAAGGTTAAAAGCCGCATCGAGGGCTGGTTCATGAGATGTCTTGCAATGACCAGCCGGGTAACATTAGTCAATTCGGTGGTCCAGGTAATTCCGACCTTTTTAATGCAATCTACGCGCATCCCTCAGGGCATTCTGATAGAAATTGATCGAATATGTCGAGGGTTTATATGGGGCAGTACCAAAGTGTTGAATCTTGTTTTTAAAATTTTTATATTTTTTTTATTTATTTTATTAAATTATTAAGCATAAAAAAATTAGAATTTATGAGTTAGAAATTTTTGAAATTTAATATGGTATATTGTGAATTTTATATAGTGGTATGAATTAAAAAGAAAAACATTATAATAAAGTGGAGGACTTAGTAGGAATTTCATTAAATAAGGAAGGGTCAATAGGTAAAAACAAAAAATTTGTCTTAAGTTAATAAGAAAAAGAAGAGAGGAAGAGTCGTGTGTGTTAATGAAAGAAAAGAAGGAGAGTGTCGTGGAAGAGACTAGAAGGAGAGAAGAAGAAAGAAAGGGAAGAAGAAAGAAAGAAAGAAAAAAGGAGAAAGAAGAAGGAAAAGTTTAGGTGAGTTCTTTGTCTATTCTTTTTGTTTTGATAGAAGAAGGAAGTTAAAACTAGGTTTTTACATGATCAAGATGAAGAAAGAAAGAAGAAGAACAAGAGGTTGATGTTTTCTTTAGATTTTTATAAACCTTAACTAGATCTTAGTTTTTCTAGTT
>JANZXP010000196.1:39025695-39037909 GCA_027576715.1 Erythroxylum flavicans
GCATACAAATCCAAAAGCATCTGGCAACAAGTTGAACACCAAGTAGCTCGTATAAACCGGCAGGTACGCGTATCTTCATTTGTAGTTTTCCTAAAAAAGTTTAGGCTCACCCGCAGTCAGCAGTTAAAACCCAATTTAATCAGGTTCGAATTAGGCATTAAAAGTATTTAACTCAGAACAGAAACATCGGTCCAACTCGACTCAACCACAGCTCGGTCCGCCCAAGTTCTTATCCCTTTTTTTACTTCATAAGTTTGAAACTTTTTTGAGTTGCTTGAAATTCGTTTAAAATTGAAAATTTCAAGTCATATTAAAATTCAATCCAACTTAATGTCAAGCTCACTTTTTCATGCGTTAATCAAATTTTAGACCAAATTCAAATTTATAAATTAAAATTGAGCTTGAACTTAGCCGTGTTTGATCAAATTCGATTGAAATATGATTCATTCAAACTTGTTATTGCTCTTATTATTTGATAATTTTAGATTTTTTAAATCAATATGAAGTGTGATTGATATCAAAATTTTCAGACTAGTTTAAAGTTCGAATGAATTCAAAATTGGACTCGCTTTTTTAAAGATGTAATTAGTTTCGGATCAAACTTGAGCTTATAGATTAAATTTAAACTCATGTTTAAGTCTTATAGAATTTGGATTTATCATATGCATACCTATAAATGATGGAGATTTTTAATGTTAAAAACTGCTTGACAATTATGGATTTTTCTTGATCCTGAAGAAAGGGGAACCTCTGAAGAAAGGAAGCCAAGCAAGTTTCATCACTCAGTCCATTGTTCTTACACAGAGATCCTTTGTGAACATGTACCGTGACTTAGGCTATTACTGGCTTCGCCTTGCAATCTACATTGTTGTGTGTCTATGTGTTGGAACAATCTTCCATGACATTGGCCACGATTATGGCTCAATTCAGGTAACTAACTTATAACTTCCCAACATTTCTAACACACCATGTCTAATTACTCCAACTGTTGCTCCTACATTGTTGGATACTCAGGCTAGAGGCTCGATGCTCATGTTCGTGACTTCGTTCTTGACTTTCATGGCAATTGGTGGTTTCCCTTCTTTCGTGGAGGATATGAAGGTTGGTCTTATTGCTATTACAGATATAAACATTAATCTCATCAGCTTACATACCTTTTATTTTTCCCGATATCAGATATTTGCTAGAGAAAGGTTAAATGGGCACTACGGTGTTGGAGCTTTTGTGATAGGGAACACATTTTCTTCCTTACCTTACTTGCTACTCATCTCTGTGATCCCTGGCGCAATAGCTTATTACCTGGTTGGACTCCAGAAGAATTTTGGACACTTCGTGTACTTCACAATGCTACTCTTCATGTGCATGATGTTGGTCGAAAGCCTCATGATGCTAGTTGCAAGTATTGTTCCAGATTTCCTGATGGGCATTATAACCGGTGCCGGAATTCAGGGTGTGATGATGCTGAACGGAGGGTTTTTCCGTTTGCCAAATGACCTGCCCAAGCCATTTTGGAGGTACCCCATGTTCTATATCGCCTTCCACAGGTATGCAAACCAAGGGTTGTACAAGAATGAGTTCAAGGGATTGACATTCCCTAACAATCAAGCAGGAGGAGGTACCATTACAGGTGAAGAAATCTTGCGCAGCTTTTGGCAAGTGAACATGGATTATTCTAAGTGGGTTGACCTTCTGGTCTTGTTATCGATGGTTGTGGCTTACCGTCTCATATTCTTGGGGATTATAAAGTTTACGGAAAAGGTTAAACCCATTATTAGAGCTTTTTTGGCTGGTCGATCTAGACCAACAAGACCAATCCCTGAGAATCTGTATTCCTCGACTTTGTATCAAGCAAGTTCTTAGGCAGTGCAAGGAATAGGATCATTACTCAGGAAAATATAAAGGTTTTGCCATCTTTTTTAATATTCAGTATTCATACTTTCTTACGAGTGTTTAGATTGTGTGGTTAATTTGTAATTGGACTTGTAGATTTATAAGTTCAACATATGTTGTACTTTTGGCAGAAATTAATTAAGCAAAAATACGTAAATTAATATAGTATGTCTAAATTGGTCTTGATTTGATGAACATTTTATTTTTTATTATTTTATATCAAATTTTAAAATGAGTAACAATATAAAAAAATTACATCTTTTATCTTCATCAAGATTATTAGAATTTCAAAATATAGCGAGAATTTATTAAATTAAGACAATTCAAGTTTTTTTAATGGAGACTAACACAAATTAGCCCTATATATATTTTTTTAAAATTTTCTATTAAGAGGGAATGAGAGGAATCAATTGATTACAGATGACAATAAGTAGGGCTAAGCTTGTGCTTGTCCAAGCTCCAATTTGATCTAAAATTTTATATTCGAGTCTAAATCTAATTCGGAGTGAAGTTTGAGATCGAATTTAAATTTAATCCAAATTTATTTTCTTAATTTTTAAAATTAAAATAATATCATTTTAAAATTTTTTAATTTCAAATTGGGCCCGACAGCCCAAACTCAATCTCTGATTAAAGCTTGAATATTTTTTTAAAAAGTCCGAATTCTAACTCTATCACCTTAAGTCAAATCCGTTGATTTAAGATCGGACCGAATAGATTAGATTTTCCTGTCAACTCTAGTCGTACTACACAAGTCCGGAAAAGTTCCTGTAGCAGAACGCAATGTTCACTCGCCATCAAGATCAAGAAGGTTGACTCACTAGTTTCGCGCAAGACACGGTGGAAATTTTGTGCAATGTGTTTTCCACAACTATATTCCAATGATGCTTTAATGTCTAGATTGCAATGTTTTCAGTATTCCACGCGTTTTCCACAAACCAATGTACAAATTCATTGGACTTTCTATTTAAGAGAATCAAAATATAATTATTCGAAAATTGATTCATAAACTTTTTTGCATGATTTTGGATACTGTTTCTTACCGATCGGTATATATTGTACTATATTAAAATTGGTACAAAATAGAAAGTCAATTATATCAAGATTAAATACTGGTTAATATCGGCCCATTTAGGTTGGTATTAGTCAATACCGGCCGGTATTTAAAATATCGGCCAAATATCAGTTGGTACATGAAATTTAAAAAATAGAGAGATTTTTGCAAAATTTTCAAAAAATTTTAAACTCTCTTCTTTTTTTCAAAGTTTTTTAATTAGTTATTTTATTTTTTTCAACTTTTATAATTATTGTCAATTTTTAATTTTTATTTTTAAAATAAAAATAAATATTTTTATTACTAATAATAATTATAAATTAAATAAAACTTAAAATAAAATTATTTTTATTTTAATATTTTATATCATATTTATTAATAAAGTATTAATAAAAAAATTTTATTTTTAAAATTAATAATTTAGAATTTATTATCTATAAACTAATATTTAATTTATATATTTTAATTATTAAATCAAAATTTTTTTGAAATTATAATTTTAAAAATATATTTTAAATTTAATTATATTTATTAATAATTATTAAATTAATTTTATAAATTAAATTAAAATTGTGATTATTATTTATTATTATGATTTTTGGAGGTAGAGTACAACTGTATAATATAATAATGAACTATTTTGTAATTTTAAAAAAAATCAGGGACTATTTATTAAATTTAAAAAATTACCCGAAATGATACTTGGTATTAACCGATACCGGTACAATACCGTACCAGAACCCAATCCGGTACTAAATCCGGTATAGTATTCGTAACATTGATATAGAAACATACTTATTGGTGGTTTATAAGTTGTTCTATATACTCATAATTCATCATCCAACTATAGAATCCTACCTTTTCTACTTGGACTTACCATCTTCTTTATGATTAAGTTGGTTTCCAATTAGAAACTTTAGCTTGTCCATTAGTTTATAGATGGTATGATATAGCGATTTTGTATGTAATACCATATCTCTTTAACAATACTTCCATAGTCTAGTCATAATCAATAATTAAGGCTCTTAGAATACCAAACCTATTGAATATGTTAGATTTTAAGAAACCTATAACAACATTAAAATTGTCAATTTAGGTAGCTTTGCTTCTAACCACTTTAAAATATAGTCAACAGCTAATAAAATGTAAATGTACTTAAATGAAGCAAGAAATGGTACCATAAAATCAATACTTAGTACATCAAAAAGTTCACAGACTAAAATTAGAATTTAGGGCATCCCATTTTGCTGTAAAATATTACCTATTTTTTATAATATTCATAAGACCTGTAAAAAGAATATGCATCTCAAAATAAGTAAGGCCAAAAGAAACCACAATATAATACTTTCCTAGTCATTCACTCGGCTTTAAAATGTCCTTTAAAACCATACAAATGTAGAAGCTAAGAATGAAAAAAAATCAATTTCAAGTAAACACCTTATTACTTAATCCGTGCAATATTTCCAAAAATATGTATCATCCTATATGTAACATTTCAATTCACTTTTGATTGTGTCACTTTAAGATTTATAAAAACCAACAGGTAAGCAGTTTGTAGCTAAACAATTATGCCTGCACACTATAGAATTTTTAGGCTTATAGTACACAGTTGTTCATTAGGAAATTCTTCTCAAAAATTGTTCTCTCCCTGAATGAACTAGACAACTTAAATGATCAAGTACTTTATTTTCTACTCCACTCTTTTCATTAATCTCCAAATCAAATTCACTCAACAAAAGGATTTGATTTGGACATTTAAAATGGATCATGAAATTGGTATGAACCAAGGATTTGATTTGTTAAGCAAACCAAGTTAAAAGTGCATTTTAAACCTCAACATTTATAACGGAATATAAAACAAGCCTTAATATTTTGAAGTGCTGAAATTAAACTTCAATGTTTTAAAAATGATCAAAATAGACTCTAAGTAAAAGAAAATTTTAATAGGATTAGCTATTCTTCAATTAAATGTCATGTCAATACTATTTCTTATTTTTAACAAAAAGGTCCTACTACTACGTGAGAAGTGAACTCATAGTCTAAAATATATAAAAGTGGGCTCCACTATATTGTGACTTAAGGATTGACTTTTTAGTTAATTTAAAAAAAGCTACTTACATGATAGTACGGCTCACTTTTTATTTAAAAATAAAAATAATGCTACATCAATATTAACATAATATCGATAGAAAGTTAATTTAATCAATTTTTCTATCTATTTAAAATTTGTTCTAAACGTTTTGAAAACATTAAAGTTTAATTTGAATTTATCAAAAAGTTAGGGTTCAAGTTATATTTAATGTAAACGTTAAGATTTAAGATGCTCTTTTGACTAATATAAAATCGATGTTGAAAGGTTCTAACTTAGGGAAGAAATTAAATCCTTTCCCTTGAAAATGGAAAAGCCATAACTAAAATAAGACAACATCAAACGATGGCTTCGATGTTTTTGTTTTTTGAAGGAGTTCTTTGAGAACAAACTGACAAGAGAAGATACCTTACCTTGATGGGAGAGGAAGATAAATTTTGCAGGTTTAAAGACAAATAGAGAGGTAGAATCATCAATGCCTCTATTTTCTGACAAGTTTTCTTAGGTTTTCAAATTTCAAAGTTTAAAAGGTTTGTCCATGGAAGTCGATAAAAATTTCCCTTTCGCCCGTTGATTCTATGTACATGAATGGAGCCAATTCGGCTACTAGGCTAACCAAGACGAAGAAAGAAAATGGGTTGCTATAAATTAAATGCAGTTATAATAGTAAGTCTTCTTCTTCTTTTTTTTCTTTTTTTTGGTTTCAAAATAAGATTTAGATTTTTCATTTTTATTAAAGGAGGGGTTACGGAGGATAATAGTTTTGTGTTTTTAGGTTTTTATTTCCAATTATGGAAACATTGAAAGGAAATTACCACTCACCATTTTATGCCTGGAGTTACTTTTTTGGAATATGGCAATATTGAACAGGCAAGGGAACTGATATTGAAGGGCAAAATTGTTACAGTGTTTGTAGAACCTATTTAGGGTGAAGGTGGCATTTACAGTGCAACAAAGGAATTTTTTAAATCATTGAGGAGTGTTTGTGATGAAGTTGGAGCTCTTCTGGTGTTTGATGAGGGTCTCTCTTGGACCATTTTGAGCACATGTGAGGTGAGGCATTGGTCTAACTTATTTTTCCATCTACAACGGACACACCGAATGCAATTCAGATCTAAGAAATGGGATCAGGGTTTGTAGCAGGTTAAGGAAAACGCGGAGTCTTTAGAGGGACAAAGATACAATCTTCAATTTTAAACTGAGAAACTGAGGCGTCAAATCTCAAGTGAGGGTAGATCTTTTTTGGGTTCGCCGCCAGCTATCCAGGCTTCATTATTAACTCTTTCTTCTCCAATTTTGGGTGAGATCTTAGTGTCTATTGATTGTGTAATATTCATGTTATAAACTTTTTCTGGCCATCTTCATGCGTAGCTTCCATCCTTTTATGGCGGGGAAGGTTGACAGTTTAAGACATCCTTGTCGTGGATTCTTGATATTTCTTTTATGTTCATGCATTCTTTGTTTTTAGTCTGAAGTGTTGTTATCACTTTTATTTGTAAGTCTGCTCTACAGTGTGGCTCTCGTGTTTACCAATCTTCTTTGAGGTTTGTTGCTATGATCAACTGAGTTTTTCTATTTTATTGTTTGCCATGACCATTTCTTAATAATTATTTGGAAAGTTGCGTTTCGGTCTCTTTTCATCAACCAAGATAAGTGCGCTGCAAGCGTTAATGGGTGACATTTTTACGGACAAAGCTAGCTAGGGATCATCTTCTAAGATCTGTACGGAGCTCCTGTTCAGACAGAACTAGCACGTTGGTAGGGGAAGGAGATGATTTGGCTACATGCACAGCAGGCGATAATTGTGCTTAAATTTTCGTACAGTATAGTGTCTCAACTTTTTAGCTGCGTGCATTCTGAATATTAGTTTTAATTCTTTAATTCTTGAATGCCTCTTTATTCTGCCTATTTGTTAGATTTGATTTGTAAGTGCATCTTGTTGATTATTCGGGCATTTTCTTAATTCAGTTGGTTGGGTTTCTCTTCTTTTCTTATTATTATTATCATTATTTTTATTCTATTTTTATTTTTATTTTTCTTAATATTTTTTTCTAAACTTGAAGATTTTATTTTAATTTTTTAAAGTTGTTATTATTCTATTATACCTTTTTTACTTTATTCTAATTATTTATTTTTTTATGTATCTAGTTATTTTTTTATAACTATTCATATCACATTTGCACGTGAGTCTATAAAAAATAATCTTTATATTATGTAAGGATAAGGCTGCATATTATTAGACTTCTCTAAATCTCGCAACTAAGTATGATGATGATGATGAAGAACTTGGATTTTGCTAACTAATAATTTTATTATTGATCGTAAATGGAAGTGGTATTGTTTGTCTCCTATTGTAACTACTATTTTTATAATAAGTGTTTCAACGGGATGATATTGGGTTTAAGTTTTAAGTATTTTTAACGGGTCAATTAGGTTAAATTAGGATTAAACTAATCTGAAGTTCAATTTTTTTAAGTAAAATAATATTATTTTATTTTAAAAAATTAGGATTTAGGTAGGCGTTAGCTTGGACATTTCAGGCAAGAACTTAATTAAAAAAAGCGATGTTATTTTATAATTTTAAAAAATTGACAAAACCGGCCATAGGCCGGCACATTGGCATCATGTTTCGGTGAACACGTTCAAAATTGAGTGAGTTTAAGTCAACGAGCCTCTTTAGTTCCTAGTTTCGTTCTCCAGCCATTGTTTAAACTTTAAAGCTATCTTTGTCTATCAGACCGACCGCAACTCTCTTGGTCTTGGTGAGCTCTATTCAGAGGGAGAAACAATGGAGGTGGGGAAAAGCAAAGTGCTTGTAATTGGAGCTACTGGGAATTTGGGGTACCATTTGGCTGATTTTAGCCTTAAATTTTCTCACCCAACTTTTGTTCTTGTGAGGGAATCAACTTTCTCTGACCCTCTCAAAGTGCAGAAGTTAAACTCCCTTACCTCTGCTGGCGCAACAGTCCTCAAGGTCAATCCTTTTTCAAATATTTTCCTCGGTACTATGTTTTGGTGTTCTTGTAATGTTTCTAGATTATTGAATGTTGTACCGGGTTCTTTTCGTTTTATGTTGGAGGTTCATTCTAGGGGTCACTGGAGGATGAGAAGAGCCTTGTTGATGCAGTGAAGCTGGTGGATGTGATTATATGTGCGGTTCCAGCAAAACAAGTTCTTCATCAGAGGCTCCTTATCAAAGTTATAAAAGAATCTGGATGCATCAAGGTTTTTCCTTTTTGTTCCTTTAAATCTTTGAAATGATTCTGGGCATTCATCAACTTGTTTTGCTTAGGTGCTTCTTTTTTCACTCTAAAACTTTCTTTGTTTGTGATTGTCACTGTGCCTTGGCTGTGAAATGGCCAATGCAACTATTTAAGCATGAAGTGAAGTCCTGTTATACGATGGTAACTCTTAACTCTAAGCATCAGCTCTGCGTGAATCGATCAGCATACTTGTTGCGTTGTGAGCTATAAAACTTGATATGGCAGTCAAAACCATGAAATTGGCATATTAGTACATACACAATGCGTTTTTTCTTTTTATACGATACTTGATATTTTCAATTGTTCAGAGGTTTATTCCATCGGAATTTGGGCTAGATCCTGAAAAAGTTCAACTATCTGGTATGGATTACAACTTCTATCCGCGGAAAGCTGAGATTAGGCATCTTGTGCAAGCTGAAGGCCTTCCCTACACCTGTATCTGCTGCAGCTTGTTTATGAGCTATTTGCTTCCATCATTAATTCAACCAGGTTTAAAAACTCCACCCAGAGACAGGGTCGAAGTGTTTGGAGATGGGAATGTTAAAGGTATGCAAATTATGCCACGCATGTGTTGTTTCTGCAACCATACGGGATATTTTGTATTTGGTATATTACATAGTTATATGATGCTCCTTTTTGTGTTCTCTTTGAATTCTTTACACATTTCCATGTGAAGGAGCAAGATGTTAACATGTTTGCTGCTCTCTTTTTGTGTTATGTACAGCTGTTTTTGTGAAGGAAATAGATGTGGCTGCATTTACCATATGTACATTGGATGATCCACGGACGTTAAACAAGGTGTTATATTTGAGACCTCATGGAAATGTTTATTCAATGAATGAGCTGATTGAGATATGGGAGAGTAAGATTGGGAAGAAGCTTGAGAAGAGTTATATCACAGAAGACGAGCTTCTTATGAAAATAAAAGGTATTCCATTTTCTCGTGAATGTCTTTACTAGTGAAATCAATTGATAAGCCAATTATCACTATTAATTTATATTTAGGTGGTAAGTGACTGCAATAAGAATTAGAATCAATTAAATCAAGTTCATAGCTCAGTACTGTGATGCAAATTTCTAGGTGGAAGTCTACTTATCTTGTTTGCCTTGGCACTCTATTTGGTCTTGACATTGAGCAACAATTCTTTTGTGTTCCTTGTGGATGTATAGGTTTAGGACTTCTTAGAATAAGAGTTTGATCTTGATCTCGACCAGAGCAGCTCATGCTTCTTGATCTCGACCAGAGCAGCTCGTGCTTGTGTTCCCTTTTTCCTCAATTGTGTTCTAGTTACCTATTTCTTTTGTTTCTTGTTTGCGAGTTATTCCGAAGCCAATTTTTAGTCTATGTGACAATTATTTCCTAAAGAGCAACAATGAACATGCTGATGTTATTTCATTGCAGAGACTCCATATCCAGACAACATGCAGTTGATATTCATATATTCAGCTTTCATTAAAGGTGATCATACATACTTTGATATTAAGTCTGTAGGTGGGGTTGAAGGGACGGAGTTGTATCCTCATGTCAAATACACCACAATCAGCGAGTATTTGGATACTTTGGTGTCAGAATGCTAGCGCATTCACAATTTTCTCCCTCATTGTTTAGAGACTGAGAAAAGATGTTATGCTGAATGGAAAGACAAAGTTAATGAGATGGGATTTTACAGATTTCTGTCTGTGTAATGGAATAGACATCTTTTAATTCAGTCTTCTCAGCCAAGTTGTGCCTTGGCCGTGTTCCATGTGAAGAATTATAGATGTTTAGAACTTCATCAATTACCTTTTATTTTTTAGTTAGTCGTAAAATGCGAAAGGAGTTTGGAATTCGTAAGCTTGTGTGTATAGTTGATTAGTTAAATATGAAAGATGATGAGAGGTCGGTAGATCGCTACAATTGTTTTTTTAATCAAATGCTATAAAAACAAAATCGGCCTTTTCTTTCCCCTATATCTATATGGCTATTGTTGGTTTGTTATTGGGTCTTTACCCCAAAAGATCATTGGAATTCACTGGACCAAAGGATCTCGTCCTAAAGCTGCCAATAAAGAATACAAAAATAAGAACACAAAAGTTCACCAAAGGGTACAAAAGTAATTTCTTCTCATCACTCCGTTCGTTCAACTCCTGGCTTGTTAACGGTGAGCGCAAGGCATAGAAGCTCCTCCGCGGTTTGCTTCCCCCAATTCCTCTGTTTCTCTCGCCGGGAAAAGTAAGTTGTAGCGATCGATGGCTGAGAAAAGCAATATTCTGGTCATCGGGGGAACGGGGTACATTGGAAAATTCATCGTCGAGGCGAGCGCTAAGGCCGGTCACCCTACATATGCTCTAGTGAGAGAGTCCACTCTGTCTAGCCCAGATAAATTCCAAATCGTCTCCAATTTCAAGAGCCTTGGTGTCAAACTCGTCATTGTACTCTTCACTCTCTCTCTCTCTCTCTCTCTCTTCTCAAGTTTTACGGTCGAATTTGAGGATTTTTATACAATTTCTTTTCTCGGTTTTGTTTGGTTACCGAGGAAAGGAAAGAAGTACGAACAACGTATTTTCTTTTGGAAGTCTTTTGTAAGTGTTTCTTTTAATTGAATTTGCGGGGAGATTTATTTGATCATGAGAGTTTGGTAAAAGCTATAAAGCAAGTCGATGTGGTAATCTCTACCGTTGGTCATTCCCTACTGGGCCATCAGTATAAGATCATCGCCGCCATTAAAGAAGCTGGAAACGTTAAGGTCATGACAAGATTTTCCATTTTTTTTCCATTTGCATTACTGGGATTATGTTTACGGACTTATTGGTTTGTATTTGATGATTTATTTAATTTAATTCAGAGATTTTTTCCTTCGGAGTTTGGGAATGATGTGGATCGTGTATATGCTGTTGAGCCAATAAGATCAGCATATGCCTCTAAGGTCAAAATCAGGCGAGCTACAGAAGCTGAAGGAATACCATACACTATTGTGTCTTCGAACTTCTTTGCCGAGTACTTCCTTGCCACGTTAGATCAACCTGGTGCTACTGCCCCTCCAAGAGACAACGTTGTGATCTTGGGCGATGGAAATCCAAAGGGTAGGAACTTTTGTTGATTTGAATTCTGCTTAAATCTTGGAAACAATGTTTGTTCATCTTTTGGCGATGGAAATCCAAAGGGAGGAACTTTTGTTGATTTGAATTCTGCCCACATTTTGAAAACAATGTTTGTTCATCTTTTGGTGATTTACAGCAATCTTTAACAAGGAAGAGGACGTTGGCACGTATACAATTAGAGCTGTGGATGATCCAAGAACTTTGAACAAAATCCTCTACCTTAGGCCTCCTGGCAATATATACTCGTTTAATGATCTTGTTCGTTTATGGGAGAAAAAGATTGGGACAACCCTTCAAAGGGTCTACGTCCCAGAGGAGCAAGTGCTGAAAAATATCCAAGGTTTGTTTATCAGTTCTTTGAATACAAATGCATGACGACATTAACAATTTGACATGACTTATGGGTCTTGCAGAAGCTGCATATCCACTCAATTTGCTTCTATCAATCGGTCACGCAGTGTATGTGAGGGGCGGACACACTAGCTTCGAGATTGAACCTTCTTTTGGAGTAGAGGCTTCACAGCTTTATCCTGACGTCAATTACACTACTGTAGATGAGTATCTTAATTAGTTGGTCTAAGACAACGCAGTGAATACCATACCGGACTTGGTATCGGATTGAATTCTGAAACGATACCGTACCGGTATTGGTTAATACCGGATGCCTTTTCAGGTAATTTTTTAAATTTATGAAATAGTCCCTAAATTTTTTTTAAAATTACAAAATGGTCCATTATTATATTATACAGTTGTACTCTGCCTCCAAAAATCATAATAATAAATAATAATCTCAATTTAATTTAATTTATAAAATTAATTTAATAATTATTAATAAAT
>JANZXP010000196.1:39051988-39086715 GCA_027576715.1 Erythroxylum flavicans
ATGAGCATGAGATGTGTTTTCCTAATTTCTCTGATTGCTCTCCCGTGTACCCGTTTCTATGGTTCGACCCGTTATATAGAAACGGGATGTTACATCACCAACTTTCAACAAAGTGATGAGGAGTCATTGTATGAAGCTTGGGAGAGATTCAAGGAATTACAAAGGAGTTTCCCCGACTACAACATTCCGAGGGAGTTTCTTTTATAAACATTCTATAATCGTGTGACTCAGAGCACAAGAGGAATAATAGATGCAGTTGCAGGAGGGTCTTTGATGAGGAAAAGCATTGATGCAGCCAATGATCTTTTAGAAGAGTTGCAAGTAATAGTTGTATGTGGTCAAAGGAGTAAATAAGGGTTCAAAAAACAAAAAGGAATGATTCCACTTAACTCAGTGATAGCTTTACAAGCACAGATGGTTGCCCTCACCAAGCAGTTGAGAAACATGCAAGGAGCTTTTCCATCCACCTTCAAAACCATACAAGTACATTATGTGGATAGGACAACCATGGCACAACACAATGTTTCTTGCTGGGAGTAAGTGGTATAAAACAAGTAAATTACTTTGGTTAGCTCCAACAAGGTAACAATCCATACTCTAATACTTACAATCTTGGGTGGAAAAACTACCCAAAATTTTCGTGGAGTACTAACAATGCAGGTAGCCAAGTGAGAGCACAAGGACCTCCCAAATTTCAATAAAACCGACTTGAGTCTCTGGAGAACAAAATGGAAAAGTTAATGGACATATTGAGTTCAAAGTTCTCAAGCCAAGAGGAAGGTCAAAGAAGACTAGAAGAGATCCAGAAAAGAATGGAGGCAAAGTTTGACCAAATTGTGAAGAACCATGCTTCATCCATCCATAACTTAGAGGTATAGGTAGGTCAACTTGGTAATGCTTTGTCTTCTAGGAATGTAGGAAGTTTACTAAGCAACATTGAGGCCAATCCAAGGGAACAACTTAAGGTGATCACACTTAGGAGTGGCAAGCAATTAGAGGAGCCAAGTTTTCAAAAAGATAGCCAACAAAGGAAAGATGAAGAAGAGATGCCATATATACCACCACCACCCTACAAGCCTAAGATTTCATATCAGCAGAGGGTGAGGCAACATCAAGTTGACACTCAATTCTCCAAATTCTTGGAGAAGTTGAAGAAAATTTAGATTAATTTGTCTTTGGTGGAAGCATTAGAGTGTATGCAAAGTTTCTCAAAGACATATTAACACAAAAATGCATTTGGGAGGACAATCAAACGGTGACCTTGACGGAGAACTGTAGCTTGATTATCACAAGCACAATGCCTTCAAAACTACAAGATCCAGGGAGTTTTACTATTCTATGTGTTGTTGGTGATTTTGAATTTTCTAAATGCTTATGTGATTTAGGGACAAGTGTTAACTTGATTCCTTTATCTATTTTTAGGAAATTAGGGCTAGGAGACGTCTAGCCAATATCCATGCTTATCCAACTTGTGGATCAATCCAATAAAAGAACATTTGTGGTAGTAGAAGACGTTTTGGTAAAAGTGGATAAATTTATAATTCCTATTAATTTTGTTGTGTTAGATTTTGAAGAAGATGGAAATTGTCCATTGATTTTGGGTAGGCCTTTATGAATACTAGTAGGGCATTAGTTGATACGCATAAAGAAAAACTGGTTTTAAGAATTGATGATGAGCAAGCTGAATTCAACATGACTAAATCTTTGAAGAAACTGGTGGACAGAAGTGCTTGTATGAAAATTGATGTTGTGGATGATTGTGTGAAGGAGGTTGAGAAGGAAATTGAAAAGGAAGTTTAGAGAGTTGCCAACATGCATAGGGATGAGAGTGTGAGTGAAGAAGATTTGTGTGATGAGGGTGAGAAAGAGAAGTTGGAGAGAGTGGATGCACCCACACCACCTTCCATTGTAAAGCATCCTACTGTAGAACTAAAACCCTTACCTTCCCACCTAAGATACACATTTCTAAACGCATTGCCTCCACCGACCCCACCACCTTGAGCCCATTTTGCCCTTAATATCTTCTATTATTCTTTTTGTGTTTTGGTGTTTTGTTTTATTTCTTTTTATGGTGTTGTTTGTTATTTTTCGGTGTTCTCTTTTTCACATTGAGGACAATATCTTGTTCAAGTGTAAGGAGGTAGTCTTTGCATTTATGTTTACATTTTTGTATGTCATTTAAGGTGCATGTTAGGTTATTAGTATTAGGTGTGTCATTTTCCTTTGAATCTTTGCAATGAATGTGTTGCCATGGGATTCTATCATGCCAGTTGGAATGAGATAAAATGCATACGTGAACTCAAATTAGGCTAATTGAGTTGAGAGTGAACCATGTGAAGTGATGAAAGTAGTTGGTCATATAAGCTTACTCAAAACTTGACACTTGAACAATGAGGTAATGCATAGAAACATAATGGATTTTCATTTGAGCCTATGCGAGGAATTGGCCTTTATGGCTCCATTCTATAGTCATTTCATTTCTTTATTTGTGTGATGCTTCCTTAGGTAATTACCTTCAGAACTTTCTTTGAATCGATTTAAATCTACTAGAAGCATGCTAGACAGAAATGATTAAGGCCTTCTTGCTTTAACCTTTTGGCTTAAATGATATTATCCCTTGCTAGCCCCATTGAGCCTTTAACCTGTTGTTTCTTAAAATCACCCAATTTTAAAATCGACAAATCCCATTAGCTTACCCAATCACAAGTTAATAGAGTGCTAAGTGATACTTTAGTGTGGAATTAGCAGTTAAGAGCACATTGCATATAGTTGTTATTTTCTGTTCATTTTTTATGAAAAAGAAAAAAAGAAAAGAAAAAGAGAAAAGAAAAGAAAAAGGAATAACATGTAGTAGCTTCAACAAGTGCAGAGAAGTAGTCTTATCCATATGCATATCTTAGAAATTTGTCATTGTCCTCCCTTTCTATACCTCGTAGTTTATAAATGCTTGCGATAAACCTCTAAAACTTGTTTAACCCTCCTTAACCCTAGCCATATTACAAACCGAAACAAATCCCTTTTGATCTATCCTAGCATGTAATCATTGTGGAGAAGAATTGGTGTATTAGCAAGCCTATGATAGTGTGGTTTCCTATAAGAAGTTTGAGTGAAACAATAACCATCAAACACTTGAGAGAAATGAGTGAAATCTATAAGGAAGATCCATTTTAAATTTATACTTATTTTTGAGTGATGGTTTCATGGGTTGAGTTTACTTATGTGCACTAATGAAAATTAGTCATGATGTGTGCAGTAGCTTGACACATGCGTTGGCCAAAGTTTGAGGGATTTCATGCTTTAATCTTTGTGAAAATGAAGTGATAGAATTTTACTGGTTGTATTGGATCTTTACTTGAGGACATGCAAAAGTTTAAGTGTGGGGATGTTGATAGTTGTAGATTGCATATTTTTATAGGTAATTTGATATGTGTTTAGTGGTTAAGTTGATTATTTAGTGTATGTTTAGCTTAAGATTTGTGTTAGTTCATAAACATTTGTGTTTTAAGTGTTCTTTGGGTGAGAACATGCTTTTGAGCTTCAGTTATATATATATGAGGTCTCGTGATGAGTTTATTAGTGTTTTAGAGCATTCGGAAGAGTTTTAGAGGAGAACTGGACCAAAACATATGACCACGATCATGAGGGACCTACCACGATCGTGACAAAAGCACCAATAATGGGCCATGATTGTGGCAAATACCCCACAATCATGACAGAAGCTTAAGAATAGGGCCAAGATCGTGGAGAATTTTCCATGATCGTGACAAAGAGCAGGTAAACTGGACACGATCATATACCAAAGGCCACGATAGTGACTTGTATGTAGACAGACGCAGAGTCACTTTCAGATTCGAGTTTTCAAGGGAAGTTTTGGGCACTTCGGACCCCAGAAAGACACTAGGGTTGCTTTAATTGGAAAATACTATAAAAGGATAATGGTGGAACACTAGAAGGAGCTTTACATTCTGCCTATATTTGGAAACCTAAAAGAGACAGTGAAAGAAGAGAGAGAGAGAAGAAGAAGAGGGTTTCGACACCGAAGCTTCCCGAAATAGGTGATCTCTTGATGCCGCCACTCTCTTAAATCATCCAACCTGAGTTTCATTTCCTCCTCATTTACCTTTTTATTCATTTAATATGTAAGATTGAGATAGGTTGTACGGATATGGATTTTGAGTTATTCATAATGTTTTAACTTTACCTCTGAGATTTGCATATGTTTAATGCTAATCTAGTTGATTTGTATTTACTTGAGTTAGGTGTTGTGAAGGACTGATGTATTTGCATATCTCGGTAATAAATCGAGAGACTGAACTAGATAAAAATGATTAGATAATAATTAGTTCTAAATCTAATTAACCACTTAATCAATCTAGTTTGTATTTTCATGGAGAGAGATCCCGTGCGAGACTCGATTGTTTATTAGATAGCTTTAGAACTAATTAGAATTATGAGTAATTTGTGAATTAAGAGATTACAAATCTATAATTTGATTAGGGTTCACAATTTAGAGAATAATTATAACTCGAGAGAGAGTAATCAACCTTATGATCGTCTAGAACTGACACCCTAAAAACACATAAAAGACTATATTAGCATTGATGATAGGTAAAATCTCCTCTCTCATAACTTAATTAATTCTCTGTACAGATTTCCATTATCACTTTATTCGATTGTTGCTAGTTTGATTTGATTTAGTTTACTTTTTAGTTATTATTCAAATTTGAGTTTTAAACAAAGCACAACCTGAATTAAGTGGTACCTAAGCACAATCTATGTGGGACGATATATGCTCAATACTACAAGTAACGACTAGTATACTTGCGATTTTTAGTGTAAAACAAGTAATTGGTTTTGCACACCAACAATTAAGAGACGGTGGTAGGTGAACACTAAAATAAAATAAGATGAAGATGATGTTGTAAAAGTTATTCTAAGTTTTAGTAAAAGTGGGAGTCTATGGAGAATGTTTTTAGACATAAACTTATGATGCAAAGCATTTTTTCAACTCACAATTTATTAATAAGAGATAAAAAAACTCTATTCAATATCTAGTTTTTTATTAGAAAAATAAAATTTTTAATAATAAAGGTTAGAAACAAAAGAGAAGAAATTAGGATTTACTTTGTAAGTAGGATCCATCAATGTCATTTGGGCTCTAATAATATTAATTAGTCCTAGGAAAGGAAAAAATTAAAGAAAAACGTCATATTAGTACTAATATGATATGACAAATTTAATAGTTTTGTTACTTCATAGTTTGACTATGTTAGAGTCTATTACATATTTTGATACAAATGTTATAATCTAAATGAGACTTTTTATCAATAAAATTTTAATGTATATCAGGTTTTAATTCAACTCTTTTACCTAACTTTTCTCAAATGGCATCATAAATGGAAATAATCTAAAATTGATACATTATGACGAATTTGAATAATTATTTAAGATATTTACTTTATTTGTTTTGAAAAATTGAAATGTATTAAGCCACAAATAACTATACAAAAGTGAATAATGGATATTAACTAGGTTATAGTTAAACCTATACCATAAATTACACCATCATACTAAAGCAAAGAAAGTGTTAATACACTATATACGTTACCTCTTTGATAAACCTTTCCCTGCTTTGGTTTTGGTTGTAGAAAAATATCTTGTTCCTTTGATCCCATATGGAGGTTACCAAATACGATTAGGGATGGCAATCATTGAGGCTCAAATTTTAAAAGAAAATAACAACATTTTGCTTAGAAGAGTTAGGCTTCGAGCATATATTTAATTTAAAAAAATTAGTGAGATCAACCTATGATTTGGCCCATTGCCATCTTTAAATATGATCGATTGAGCTAAGCAGTATGTTGATATGTTCACTTCACCATTGTGACTGATTGTCTAGCTGCACTCCACTATTTTATTCCAATTATTAGGAGCATTCTCTAAGTTGTTTCTATTTATCAATATTTCAGCCCAAGCCACTCTTGCATACATACATTGGAACAGGAGAAGATTTAGTGTTTTTTGGGAGGCTTTACACAGGATACACTAGTTTCGGATCACAAGATATTTTTTTGTTATTTGAATGATATGAAGACAATAACGTTCTTCTCTTTTTTCTTAGCCCTTTTGATTAATAAATGGTCATTTGTTTGATAAAATTTAAGCATTACGCTATTTATCTCTCTTAATAAACATTGAAGTCTCTTAACAAGTAAATGCAAAAAATAAATTTTCTTTTTCTATACAAATTGAAGTAAAAAATTATTGTTATATTGTATACATATTTTTATTTAACTAAAAAAATTCTTTGAATTAAGTTTAATTTATTGTATACAAAAATAGAAACAGAATTTTATTTTAAAATTTAAACACATTAAAAAATTATTTAAGGTAAAAATATATTTTTTAGGTTAAAAGTGTGATTCCTTATTAATATTTTATAAAAGGTCTAGTCTTATAATATTATTTTTGGTACCACTTCACACATGGATATTACTAAAAAAAGGATTGTTATTACACTTTTAATAGGATGCAAAAGTGGCATTAAAGATAACGGCATAGACTTATAAAATTGCATCTTTAGCCAATGTTTAAAGAAATCAGCTTTTAAAACTACGCTAATATCTAGTTGATCCAAATTGCCTAACTATGATACCATATAGGATAAGTTGACAATTTAATTACTAGAGTTCAAAATAAACTTAACTTCATCGGGGTTTAAAATACTATTAATATCGTTTTAAAAATATTAAGATTTAATGTAATATCATAGATAATGAAATAAACTTACTTAAATCTATAAAAAAATGTTTAAAGTGTTATTCAGGCTTTTGTCCTTTTTCTATTAAAGTAATAATATTGTAAAAATGTAAGTTTTATTTTTGTATAATTTAATTACAAATTTATTACAATAAATAAAAAATAGTAAAATAATTAAGTCTTAGAAGTATTTTGTTAAATCTTCTATATTTGCTCAAATAAAAATCTAGTGCAATACAAAATTGAGCACTAAATTGGAAGTTTTAGAGGAGAAGGAACTGAAATAGAAAAAAAAAAAGCTTCAACACACCAAAATATATTTAACCATGTATTGATTGTTAATATAAAGAGTTAATCTCTTTACATTAATTGTGACCACTGAAAACATTGATAAGATTGACCGTTATAAGGAGAGGTATAGCCAAATATGGTGGAAATAACGTGCTTTGTTAAGTTGTTAAATCAACTTTTTTTTAAAAATCATAATGATGCTATTGGTCCTTCTTTCCAAATTCTAAATAGCATAAAAATAGAAGAACAAGTAATGCTTCGGCTACCAGTGTATGTTGTTATTAAAAGGAAAAGTGGGGTTATGGTGCATAGGAAAGTAGAACTACGAAACTGCGTGGCAAGCATGGAATGGTAATTTCAAAAGTTGCCCAAAATGAAGAGGGAACATCCTTTAATCCAGAACTTTGTAATACGTAAAGAAATGAATGTGCCACATGAGAGTTTGGGGATATTTTATACAATTAAAGAAGAGATCAATTAGAAAAGGCCAGGATGTGAGTTCAGCTTGAAGTCAAAAAGATTCATAGCTTACAAAAGTCTACATAGCTGCGTATAAATAGAAAAGGACCCTATAATTATACTCTTCGCTTTAACTAATGAAAGTTAATCCTCCAGTCTACAGAGCTCAAAATAAAGAGAATTGATCTTCTCTTTTAGAGGTATTAAGTTACCATCCTTATAACTTGGGCTTTGGTTAACTAGTTTAGATGAAGGTTAAAGGAAATGTAACTAGTCTCTGGGGCAAGTTCAATGTTATGAATAGTCCAGTGTGCAAGTCAGCTGTTGACATGGATAATCCAGCTGGAGGGACACCTGAGCTGAGAAGGAGCAAGCGTACGACGCAACGGCCTAAACGGTTGAATGACTATGATGAGCTGTGGTGTAACAGAATGAAAGAGACGTGATTCGTTTTGCTTACTGCAATACTATTTACTCAGAGAGAAAGAGATGGCCAATATGATGGTTGATATCGTTACTGTTTTCTTATTTTTTTTCAGCTATGAACTTTTCCTCTGTAGTATTTTCTCTCTTTCCTGACTGCATCTTGCGTCAGTGAGCAATAAAATTACATACAGAGTTCTTTTCCTTCATCCTTTGTTTTCCAGTTTACTCCAATTGGTGCTTTCATTGAGTCTCTGCAAAAATGGCAGAGTATCAAACACGATTTCGGACTCTTGACGCTGATGTTACTAGTATCAAGGAATCTCACGCCAAACTTCAGGCTGATATCTCTTCCTTGACATCCGCCTTCGCAGATCACTCAAAGCAGTTTATCGAGCAATCCAAGCTATTTGCTGAGCAGCAACAACTCATTAAGCAACTACTAAACCGCACACCATCGAGCCCTTCATCATCCCACTCTGGGGAAGTCACTGCTGTACGCTTCGGGTCAATGACACCATCATCTGCTCACAACGGTGGCCAGTTTCCTCCACGCCACAAACTAGCATCTGTCGAACTACCCCGATTTGATGGCTCAAACTCTGAACGATGGATCTTTAATGCAGGTCGTTATTTTGAGTTCTACGATATTAAGGAAGAGGATCGTTTATCTATCGCCTCTTTCTATTTGGATGGAGCAGCAGCTGCTGGTTTCATTGGATGCACCGTAATCGTCAGCTTTCTGGATGGATTCCCTTCACGGAAGCCTTGTTAAAAAGATTTCGGCCCTCAGATCTGGAATCACCGGAGGGACAGTTGGCAAAGCTTCGTCAGACGTCCACAGTAGCTGACTATCGCGAACGTTTTGAAACCATCATGAACAGATCCATGTTCTTACCCACCCTTTTTGTGGTCCGTTGTTTTATCTCAGGCCTGCGTGATGACATTAAAGCCGCAGTACTATCTACAGAACCAACAGAGTTTGAAGAGACTGTCCGTCAGGCCCAGATCCAGGAGTCTCGGATATTGAGTGAAAAAGGACTCTCTAAAACCACTTTTCACCGACCTACGAGCCTACCCTCAGCAACGAAGCCTTTCTCGTCTTCTCCAATCAGTCCTACTACCCCTTCCACAGCTGTTTCGTCAGTCACGACTACATCACCAGTTTCTACATCTTTATCAACTGGAGCAAAGTTGCCAGTTCGACGACTCACCCCTGCTGAGGCTGCTCAAAGACGTAAGCAGGGCTTGTGTTACTACTGTGATGAGAAGTATACGTGGGACCACAAGTGTCGTTCTCTGCCGCAGCTGCTTTTGTTGGAAGAGGATAGTGAGTTTTTCCCAGAAGAGCCTCTGACTGAGTCACCTGTAGTTGTCGAAGAACCAGCAGGCATGGATACCACTGCGATTTCTCACTTCGCATTATCTGGTGATACCTCCCCCAATACGATTCGATTTCTGGGAAATATTAATGGTTCAACTGTGCACATCTTGCTGGACGGAGGTAGTACGCACAGTTTCATCCAGTCTCGTATGGCAAAATTTCTTATTCTTCTTATTGAACCAACAGCAAGTTTTGGGGTCCTGGTTGGCAATGGGGAGAGACTTTCTTGCTGCGGTATTGTTCGCAAGGTTCCTTTAAATATACAGGGCCATACAGTCCATGTGGATCTCTTTGTTTTGCCCCTTCAGGGCTGGGATGTTGTCCTTGGAGTCTCCTGGCTGGCCACATTGGGCCCTGTGGTAACAGATTATTCCTGTTCTTGTTTCGAATTTAAATGTGGAACTGAAACGATTAAATGGCAGGGAGACAAGATTACTGCTGCACAGCCCGCGTCATTGAATGCTTTACGTCGCATCCACTCCACTGACGCTGCCACTTGCTATTTTCGTTTGGAAATTGCAGGTCCAGAGCCAACAGCTCCAGTCACACATCCTGCGGATTTGGAGAACTTACTAAAGCAATTTCCTGATGTCTTTCAGAAACCACAAGGGCTACCTCCCGCCCGTTCCCAGGATCATTGCATACCGCTTGCACCAGGAGTAGCACCAGTCAATGTTAAGCCGTATCGCTACCCACACTATCAGAAACATGAAATTGAGAAATTGGTGGTGGATATGTTGAAAGAAGGGATCATTCGACCAAGCAACAGTCCGTTCTCTTCTCCGGTATTGCTTGTCCGCAAAAAAGATGGCACGTGGAGGTTTTGTGTCGACTATCGTGCTTTGAATGCCGTAACGATTCGGGATCGCTTTCCCATTCCCTCTGTTGATGAGTTATTTGATGAACTGTTTGGAGCTGCTTACTTTTCTAAGCTTGATTTATTGGCAGGCTATCACCAAATACGGGTCAAACCCAGCGATATAGAAAAGACGGCTTTCCGAACTCACGACGGTCATTATGAGTTCTTGGTTATGCCGTTTGGGCTAACCAACGCTCCTTCTACTTTTCAGTCGCTCATGAATGATATATTCCGTCCTTTCCTTCGCAAATTCGTTTTGGTGTTCTTTGATGACATATTAGTATATAGCAAGTCTTGGTCGGCTCATTTGGAACACTTGAAGATTGTTTTACAGGTCCTTCGCAGTAATAATCTGGTGGCTAAGCGGTCCAAGTGCTTATTCGGACAACAACAGATCGGCTATCTGGGACATAAGATTTCGATTGCTGGAGTGGAGGTAGATGCTGATAAAATCTTAGCAATTCAAAATTGGCCGGAGCCAAAAACAATACGTGATGTTCGCAGTTTTTTAGGATTAACCGGGTATTACCGCCGATTTATCCATAATTACGCAGCAACTGCAGGGGTTTTAACGGATTTACTGCGCCAGGACAAATTCAATTGGGGGGAAAAGACAATCGCAGCTTTTCAGGAACTAAAGCGGTTGTTAGCATCAGCCCCGATTTTACGCCTACCTGATTTTACCAAGACTTTTACAGTGGAAACAGACGCATCAGCTGTTGGGATTGGGGCAGTCTTATCTCAAGAAGGACATCCCATAGCGTTTTTCAGCCAAAAACTCTGCCCTCGTATGCAACGGGCCTCTACTTATCACAGGGAGATGTTCGCAATAACACAGGCAGTGGCAAAATGGAGACAGTATTTATTGGGGCGAAGATTTACTATCCTTACAGATCAACAATCCCTGAAGAATCTTACCGAGCAGGTCATCCAAACACCAGAGCAGCAAAAATGGCTCACCAAACTAGTGGGCTATGATTTTGTGATAATTTACAGAGCTGGAAAGAGTAATGCAGCAGCAGACGCCTTGTCACGCACTACTCCAAGTCAATTGTTTCCACTCTCCACCATTGCTTTTACCATTGTTGATAAGCTGCGTGAAGAAAATAAACATCATCCGGAATTATTGGATTTTCAGCAACGTATCAGCCAAGATCCGACATCAGTCTCCGGATTCTCATTTGTGGATGGATTAATGTTTTTCAAAGACCGATTAGTAGTACCCTCTGACAGTGACCTGCGTCATCAATTACTACTTGATTTTCACTCATCTCCCATTGGTGGTCATTCTAGGATCACTAGAACCTTTCACAGGCTTTCTGCGAACTTCTACTGGCACTCCATGCGCAAAGATGTTATTAAATTTGTGACAGAGTGTCAAATCTGTCAGAGAATGAAAGACACCTCTACAAAGCCTGCAGGTTTATTGCAGCCCTTACCAATTCCAGATATGGTCTTTGAAGCAGTGTCAATGGACTTTGTCACAGGACTACCACCCTCAAAAGGAAAATCTGCAATTCTGGTTGTTGTGGACAGATTGTCCAAATATGGGCATTTTCTTGCTTTGACTTCTCCCATTACTAGTGAATCAGTGGCAGCAATCTTTGCTTCTGAAATAATCCGTTTACATGGAGTACCCACATCAATAGTCACTGATCGTGATCCTCGCTTTTTGACTGAGTTCTGGAAGGAAATTAACAGGCTGCAAGGTACGAAACTCTCCCCCAGCACAGCATATCATCCTCAAACGGATGGCCAAACGGAGGTTCTTAACAAAACTATGGAGATGTATCTTCGATGTTTCATTGGCAACACCCCCACTTCTTGGCCCTCCTTACTTCCTTGGGCAGAATTTTGGTACAATACTTCTTACCAAACTTCTGCCAATACCACTCCCTTTGAAGCACTATATGGACGGCCACCACCAACTATCACACGTTACATCAGGGGGTCCTCAGGTAATCCAGTGGTAGATACACAATTAACCTCCCGTGATGAGATTTTGCAGCAGCTGAAATACCACCTATCACGAGCGCAAAATCGGATGAAGTCTCAGGCGGATCAGCACAGACGCGATCTACAGTTCCAAATTGGGGATTGGGTATTTGTTCGCCTTTAGCCCTATCGTCAAAACTCACTGCGGTTGCGTAGACACTCGAAACTAGGGCCCCGTTATTTCGGCCCTTTTCAAGTGGTGAAGCAGATAGGCAACGTTGCTTACAAACTCAACTTACCTGATGCAGCGCGAATACATCCTGTATTCCATGTGTCCTTATTACGACGTTGCAATGGAATTCCCCAGGAGCAGATTACACCGCTTCATTTAGTAGACACCACCTCCACATTGATTCTTCAGCCTGCGGAGGTGTTACAGAGAAGAATGATTCAGCGTGGGGAGACTACCGTCGAACAATGGTTGATAAGATGGGATGGATTCAGTGCCACGGAAGCCACCTGGGAAGACAAAGCTGCGTTGTTGCAGACATTTGCTTGTGCTAACCTTGCGGACAAGGTTCCCATTCAGGCGGGAAGTAGTGTTATGAATAGTCCATTGGCCAAGTCAGCTATTGACATGGATAATCCAACTGGAGGGACACCTGAGCTGAGAAGGAGCAAGCGTACGACGCAACGGCCTAAACGGTTGAATGACTATGATGAGCTGTGGTGTAACAGAATGAAAGAGACGTGATTCGTTTTGCTTACTGCAATACTATTTACTCAGAGAGAAAGAGATGGCCAATATGATGGTTGATATCGTTACTGTTTTCTTATTTTTTTTCAGCTATGAACTTTTCCTCTGTAGTATTTTCTCTCTTTCCTGACTGCATCTTGCGTCAGTGAGCAATAAAATTACATACAGAGTTCTTTTCCTTCATCCTTTGTTTTCCAGTTTACTCCAATTGGTGCTTTCATTGAGTCTCTGCAAAAATGGCAGAGTATCAAACACGATTTCGGACTCTTGACGCTGATGTTACTAGTATCAAGGAATCTCACGCCAAACTTCAGGCTGATATCTCTTCCTTGACATCCGCCTTCGCAGATCACTCAAAGCAGTTTATCGAGCAATCCAAGCTATTTGCTGAGCAGCAACAACTCATTAAGCAACTACTAAACCGCACACCATCGAGCCCTTCATCATCCCACTCTGGGGAAGTCACTGCTGTACGCTTCGGGTCAATGACACCATCATCTGCTCACAACGGTGGCCAGTTTCCTCCACGCCACAAACTAGCATCTGTCGAACTACCCCGATTTGATGGCTCAAACTCTGAACGATGGATCTTTAATGCAGGTCGTTATTTTGAGTTCTACGATATTAAGGAAGAGGATCGTTTATCTATCGCCTCTTTCTATTTGGATGGAGCAGCAGCTGCTGGTTTCATTGGATGCACCGTAATCGTCAGCTTTCTGGATGGATTCCCTTCACGGAAGCCTTGTTAAAAAGATTTCGGCCCTCAGATCTGGAATCACCGGAGGGACAGTTGGCAAAGCTTCGTCAGACGTCCACAGTAGCTGACTATCGCGAACGTTTTGAAACCATCATGAACAGATCCATGTTCTTACCCACCCTTTTTGTGGTCCGTTGTTTTATCTCGGGCCTAACGAAGCTTACAGCCATACAACCTTTAAGTTTTCCATTCAACACTGAATCCTGATGCTCCTCTCTTCATTCTTGCTGCTTACAGCCAACCGGATGATTTTTCAGTAGAGTGGTGGCAATTGGTTACCAACTGCGTATCAAAATTATTGGCTTATTCTGCATCAGGGTGTTGATGCCAATCATTTAGCTGATTTGATGTCAGGCACTTTTGATCTTTATACTGGTGATGGCTTTCTTCCTTCGGAGCTCCAATTTGAGGAAAGTGTGGAGTATTATGAGAATGAATTGGAGATCGGATCTCATGTACCCTCCAATAATAGTGCAGAGTAGTCTTGCATTTTGGCTATATAAAACTAGGAGTCGCATGGAAAACTTAAAGGTTGTATGGGGAGTTAATAGGAGCCAAGATATTTCTGAAGATATAGGATGAAAATGTCCTTGTAAAGCTATTATAAATATCCCCTTCCGATTGTATTTTAATTCATGAGTTTGAGAATTAATAAAAATTTTCTATTTGAGAGCAAATCTCTCTTCTCCCTCATGGCTCCTAAACCATACTAGTATCAAAGCCTGCTCCATGTTGGGTAACGGAGCTTGTCTTGGCGCTAATGTGGGTGGTCACCATGTTGATTAGGCCAGTGATTTGGTTGGCTGTGTGATTCACCGATTAACGGGCATGAGATAGAGGGTTGTGTAAAATGACCTCACTCACTTTTATATGGTCCACCCCACTTAATGCACATATCTTTGTCGCCCATAATATCCGACACTCATGATTTTGTCTCTGTGATGGCCAGAGCATAATAGGTGAAGTGGATTTAAATGATATAGTTTTTTAATCCCTATCTTTACTAAGCAAAAGAACACATCATCGGTTGAACCTAGAAAGAGAATAGAAGCTTCAAACTTCTCAGATATTTGCAGGTCTGCTGGTGATTAGGCAAGGGCTGGAAGTATACCGTATTTTTATTACGCTTCTGTTGATGTATATACATGTGTTTTACGTGAATATTGTCATGAATAAAATGCATGCATGAGTTGCTGGTTTATTATGGCTTGGTCTACAGGTTGTAATGTGGAAATGGAACCTGAGTGATGCTTTGGCACCTACATGTGAAGGACTGCCCCTCAGCTGGCACCACAAGATACACATTACACCACCTGCATCTTTCTCTTCTGCTGGCCATCATCCATTCTCTACAAGAATAGAATGCCTCTAGTACACAACCAAATATTGAACGGAGCTTCTTCGAGTTCATGTTTTCTCTTTCGGGGGAATCAAGTTCTGTATGTCTGCTTTTCGTAAATGGGTGTAGATTCGTCGTAGCTACAAGGGTTCTGTGTAGCAGTGCCAGACATCCGCCATCCAGTCTGCTGTTTATTAGGCCACGAAGTGTACGTATATTGCTATTGTTTTGGCAATAGAAAGTACTATTCTCAGCCTCAACCGTCGCAACCAATATGGTTAACTCCAGCCTAATCAACATGGTGACCACCCACACTTTCTTTGCGTGAATATTTGAGTTCTAGCAAGGTTTGAATTTCATTGAGTCGCATTTTCTGGTAGTAAACAGTGTGTTCACACTATGCCGGTGTCGAAACTTTCATTTTGAATCATTTATCCGGCAAACCAAAACCATACTCGCGCATAGAAGGTACCAAAACATCAGACCTATAAATTTCACGACCATTGGAACAACCACATCAGCACGTACCGTTGTTGGAAGTCTACGCACCGGTCAAGAGCGTTAAATGCCTCCGCGGGCATTTCAGAGGTTGAAGATAACCATGTCAACGACACAACATGCTAACTCAGCCTCTCCGATCGTGCACGTGTCAGTAGACTCTACGTGAACACCTCCGGCTAACCAATCTGATGTCAGCTGCTAAGTCCGCATTTGGAACCTTATAATTACAATGTGTGCCATTCGGATTGTGACATATGTCTGATTAGCCTCTTTAGCAATCACTATCAACATAACCTACCAGAATTGTAGAAATATCCCATGTTTCTCTAAATTTTTATTTTTATTCCCTTACTTTGCTGACCTTTTTAGAATTACCCTTGTCCTTCTAAAAACCAGATTTCCACTCTAATACTCTTTTCAAATTACTCAATATTCTCCAATATTTCAAAATTCTCATATTTTAGCCCTGGAAACTTTCTCAAATTATGAAAATACCCCTAAACCTACAAATATTTCCCCTTTTACCCTTAAGACCTTAAAATAAGGCCTTTAATCCCGTTTGTGTTACACATATTGTACTTTCCTTGTCATACCATATACTCAAAACATGCCACCAAGAAGACAAAATCAAAGAAATCTTCATGAGTTCTAGATGGATGTGTTGAAGTAATATAATCAACAATTGCAATAAATAGTTAATACTTGGTAAGCCTTATTGGAACAAAGAATGAATTTAGAGTATAACTTTAATAGTAGTGACTCCTCAACAAGTAGTCGATGTTGCCAAAGACATGCAACCATTTGTGTCAATGACATAAAATTTGAGATTCCAGATTTTAAACCTAATGCATTTGTTGATTGGCTTTAAACAATCAAAAAGGTGTTCGAACTAAAGAATATTCTAGACAAACAAAAGGTGAAAATTGTTAATGAAAAGTTGAAGAAGCATGCCTCAATTTGGTGGGAGAACTAGAAGAAGAAGCGTAAACATGAAGGAAAAAGCAAAATCAAGACATGAGAAAAGATAAAACAAGAGCTTACATTTAAGTTCTTGCCTGATCATTACTATCAACATAATTTTATCTAATTGGAAAATCTTCACTAAAAGTCACTTTATGAGGAATAATACACTAGAGAATTTGAAAAGTTAATGATGAAATGTGACATTTAAGAAAAAAGATGAGTAAACTATAGCTCGATACCTTGAAGGATTAAATTCTAAGATTACCCAACTAGTCCAACTTTAACAATATTGGATGTTAGATCATGTCATTCGAGTCTTCATCCATATTATTGAGAGGAAACTTCCTAAAAAATCCATATTCCAACTTTCTTTAGCCAAAACGCCTTCTAGTACCGACAAAGTTAAAGCCCTATGATCTAACACCTTAATCAAAACTCCACCAAAACTTGCCAAAGAAACCAGCTCTAAGTCTCTTATTCAATCCAAACCACCCAAGTGATTTAACTGCTAAAGATTTGGCTACATAGCATATGATTGCCTAAATCTCAAATTTGTCACCATCATCGAAGGAGAAGTGCAAAATATGTCAAAACAAGAAGAGTTCGAGTCAAGCCAAGATGAGGCATTAGGTTTGATGAAGAACTCACACATGTTGATCATGGTGAGTCACAAGTGATTAGATGAAGCTTTTATGTAGTAAAGGAGGAACCACAATTAAGAAACAACATTTTCTACACTCAATGCACCGCTCGATGCTATGTTTATAATGTCATCATATATAGTGGAAGTTGTGCAAATGTTTTGACAAGATATATAATAAAAAAGCTCAAACTTCTCACTTCAGATCATTTGCACCCCTACAATCTACAATGGCTCAATAGGAAGAACGAGGTGAAAGTTACAAAATGATGCCTTATGAATCTTTCAATTAGTAAGAAGTATAAAGATAAGGTATGGTGTGATGTAATTCTTATGGATGCTTTTCATCTCCTCTTAGGAAGATCTTTACAATATGATGATCATGCTGTATAAGATGAATATGCCAACACCTATTCCTTTGAAAAAGATGGAGTGAAGATTAAGTTGGCCCCATTTCCACCCAAAGAGATCAATTAAGATTAAAACAAAGGCAAGCCACTGGTATCCTTATTATACAAAAACCACTTCACAGTGACACCAATAGAAGCCTAAAATGTGTGTTTTATACTAATGCTTAAACAAAAGGTTAAAAGTGCATTTTGAACCTCGATGTTTACAATATAATACAAAATAGCCCCTAACATTTTGAAACTTTCAAATTGAACCCCGACATTTTCAAAACGTTCAAAACATACCCTACGTGGATGAAAATTTTAACGAAATTAACTCCCTACCGATTAAATGCCACATCAATGTTAACGTGGCATTATTTTTATTTTTAAAATAAAAATAGGCATTATTGTCACATTGCAAGTGGTAACTACTAATTGAAATGTATAATAGTAAGCCTCACTATCACGTGGCACTTGTTGATTAATTTTTAAAAAGCTAATTTTATAGTAGTGAGACCCATTTTTTATTTAGAAAATATAAAAATAATGTCATGTTAGCATTAACATGACATTTAACTAATGGAGAGTTAACTCCGTTAAATTTTCATAAATTTAATTTCTATTTGGTACATTTCGAAAATGATAGGTTCATTTTAAATACTTCAAAATGTTAGCATTCAAGTTATATTCTGTTGTAAATGTTAAGGTCCAAAATAAACTTTTGGCCTAAATAAAATGATGGAACCGCTTGTCTGTTATAGTTAAACAGTTGCTTATTGAATTCCCAACTATGTTACCTTAAGAAATTCCTCCTGGCTTACCACCCACGTGAGATATACAACACGCCATATACTTCATCCTTAAAGTTGTCATTCCTAACGAGCCAACCTACAAGATGAATCCATAAGAGCATGCTGAGATCTAATGTTAAGTTGAGGACCTATTAATGAAGGGATGGTTAAAGAAAGCATGTCCCTATGTCGTGCTTGCATTTTTTGTAGCCCCCCACACCCATAAGGCATATTCCTGAACACGTTGACGGTATTCGAGAATACACTCTACAAGGGTGCTGTACTAGGATAGTCAGTCAATCATAATCATTAAAAATTTTTCATGCAACACATGTATTTTTTGAAAAACTCATAATTGTTTCGGCCCATTTTATTTAAAACTTCACTAATTACAATTGTCATTACAAACTCACATTTGATCAAACATTAAACATATTGTCAGAATTTCAATAATCTTTTGAGCCCATCATAAAAACAAAATGTATTTGATCAAAACTGTTATTTTAAACATAATTTTTTTTTTACAATAAATGAAACTTGTGGAATACAATATTTAATACTTATTCATAAACATTTTCAATTTATAAATGTTACAATCAATATACAAATCATCAGAATTTCAGTATTCACTTGGGCTCATTACAGATACAAAACACTTTTAGTCATAATGTCATTACATTATAGAATAATTCACATACATATTGTACAGTACTTATGAATGCACATTTTAATACAAAAAATAATGAAATACATATGCAGAGGCCAATTGATCCCGACTGCTATCTCTTACTCAAAAGCAGTGGTTAGACTCCAGTTGGTCTAACTGGGTGTCTCCTCTAAGCTTGAAAATTATGTTACAAATTAGGGTGAGTTTTGCAAAGTCAGTGAGTGGATCATCCTCGATGGCTCACTCAATCACATAACACATCAATTTATGTAATCACGTAATTCACATCATTTCAGTAATCAACATGCTGAATCGGATATACTTAATATTCACTTAATTCATATTTCACATCAAAAATCATTCAAACTATTTATTTCAATCATTTAAATCATACATATCAATTATATATGCAATGCTCATGAGACTCACTTCTAATTGTTATTATTATGACAGAGTGCTTGTAACTGTCTCGTATCTATTATGGATACCGGGCTCACTAATAACTGTCCCTTATCTATTGAAGATATATGACTCATTTTACATAGTGAGCCATAGGTTCTTACCAAATTCTGAGCTTTAAGCTTCTTTTCACTTTCTAGGCTTTAAGCTCTTTTTCGGTGGCTACTACGGTAGCAACAGCTTTTATGTTGTCACGCATTCATGTAATGAAATGCATCACATGTATTCAGTCAATCAATTGTGCTCAATTTTTCCACATTCACATTCACATTTATCCTCGGATCTTAGCCCGACATTCAACAATTAAGTTTAGAATCATTTATTCAGTCAAATTCATATACAATGAGCACTTCCAATGTATTACTCATGTATCAAACAACTCAGACATTTAATTTCCGAAATTGTCTCAATCACATTCACATTCAGTAGTAATTTAATACAGGAATTTAAAACAAAACAAACAATGAAAGTGAGACCATCTAGGTCGACTCACAGTACGCTCTAGATTAGCATTAGCTTCTATGATCCGGACCTCAAGAGCACTTAGTTATTATACTATTATAAATCAATTTCTCGTCATTTCTTTTTTAACATTATATGCTCTCATAATACCCAATTCTTATTCACCTTTACTTAATACATGTTACTTAACTCCTTTGAATCACAACTACAATCATATGAACATCTTCATTTGCATATGATCATTCTAAGTTCATCATTCAATCCTTTACTAAGGTTATTCTAACATTTTAAGATCACATAATATTCAATTTATCATTCATCTTTAGTCAATACTCATCATTCATCTTAATTGAATCACTTTAGCCATCATATGTTCACTTTCATTCTTATAACATCTCCAATTTTCTAGATTTGAACACCTTATGTTCAACAATCCATTCTTAATTTATCTCCTCATTCATCATCCTAAGCATATCACTTATTTAATCACTTATTCAAGCATTATTCTAGACTCAGTTCAAGCTTTATTCAAGCCTAAATGCATCAAATGAAAGTGCCTAATCATTTGTTTTGTCAAACCACACATAAAAGAAGCATATTTGTTAGCAGAAAGTTTTTCTACCTTCGTTAAGCATTCCCACAATCGTGGGATGCTTCTATAAGAAGAATCCCATCAGGTTTTCTCCAATTTTCTGGCTTTCTTAGCTCTTCCAAGTTACATCCAACTCCTCATATGCTTATTCTATCATCTCTAGTTTAATTATTTATCATTTCTCTCTTCATTCCTACTTCCATTTCCACTCCATATCATTCACAACAAATCATAATCTATGTTTGATCATTAACCCAAAAACTGAACATATAAGATTCATTTACAAAACAATTTTTTGCACTTCTTTCTACATCATTTTAATGCTCTTTCAAATCCAGCCTCATCCCTACAATAAGTTATGAAATATCACTCACAATATACACAAAATAAGACATTTATACATCCAATTTTCTCATCCACGTTTCAGCATGTACACATCCTCATTTTATGATCATTTAACTCTTAACTATCATTAAAACATTTTCCATTCAACAAATAAAGAAGAGTAATGCTATACTCACTTATTTACTTCAAGATCTTCAAATTCTCACTTAACCCTAGCTTTCCTTGAACCACACGATCATCACCATTTATAGGGAGGAATGAGCTAGGTTTTTGGTAACAAAGAGGAAGAAGACAATAAAAAGCTTAAAGAAACAAAGGGAAAGAGTTGAGCAAAACTCAATATGATGAAGATGAGAGTTAGTATCATAGATGATGGAGAAGAAGAATGAATAAAATGAAGAAGATGAAGAAAAAGCATAAGCAACAAAAATGATGAGTGAAAGACCATCTCATGGCCTTTCACTTAGATATTTTCGTGGAATGGATTTGTGGAAAGTGGCATGACACTTGTCACTTACCACATGTCTTATTCCTATGGCTCTATTTGGTCCTATTTTTAATAACTAGTTCATTTGATTCCAATTGTCTCCCAATATCATATATCAATTATTTCTTTTGTCACTCGTCACTTATTTCTACTACTATTTATCAATTGTTCTGCCACTTGATATTTTTTCCTAGTCCATAAATACCCAAAATTCTAGAAAATTCTCAAATTTCACCAAAAATTCTAAATCACTAATTATACACACCAACTTAATTTTTAAGATACATAATCCATAATTCACATTATAATCATATTAAAACAATCATTTATACCCGAAAATGTCAAATGAGTGCATGAACAAATTATTATAATATGTGCAATAATCAAATTCACATGTGTGAAGACTAATTTTATGCATGAGGATGAAATGCATTTTTCTAATCTCTCATTGTTATTTCTCGTTTACAGAAATTTAGGGTTCTAACCCTTAAAATGGAAACAGGATGTTATAGTTCCCCCTTAATAAATTTAATCCTCGAAATTCTTATTTGAATCATCAAAAAGGCAAGGGTAATTTTTACTCATATGCTCCTCCATTAACTTCATCACTCGAATAATTTCTTCCAATTGACTATAGTCAATTGAATCACTCGGTCTTTCAATTACTTATTTAGATACCACACTATCTTAACTGGTTCGTTAGTGTATCTCTTATTAGTCGTAAGTTTCACTTCCTGTACCAACAATGCATCTATCAGATCATACCAATATCTTCTGAAAATATTCATGTAACACAGTGTGGATCTGATATGTCTTTATTGGTAAGACCAACTTAAGTCAATGGTACTATGCTCCCAATGCTTCATATGGACCAATACAATTCGAACTTATCTACCCTTTTTAACGAAATTTAGTACACCTTGCCAAGGTGGTACTTTCACAAACACTTAATCTATCTCTTGATAATTCATATCTCTTTAGTGTTAATACACTTAACTCTTATGTCTATCTCATTATATTCCATATCTTCGGTGTTGATCTACCTAACTTATTTGTTTTTCTTGAATCACTTAATTTCTAATACAGTTTAATTTCACTTATCAACATCATCTCCAATCAATTCTGACCTTAAACTATTTTAGGCCTTATTTATCCTAATATAAAGGCAGATGACTCTTTCTATCATATAACGCCTCATACAGTGTTCTAATGATACTACTGTGATAATAATTGTTATGCTTAAAATTAATCAAAACTGTATATTGACCTCATGTTCCTATGAACTCCAAAATATAAGCTTTAAGCATATCTCCAACATTTAAGATTGTTGGCAACTTAAACATGCAGTCACTTGCTTCTATATCCTTAGTCGCTAAATGTTGTTTCAGCGTATTCCTACTGGGATGTATAGCATAGCTTGTTATTTAAGCTTTCTCTAATAATCTCTTTGCTCAATCATCAGTATCTGGTGCACAAACTTTTTACTACAATCACAGAGTATCATTTTTTATTTAAACACAAATTCAGATTCATTTTTACTTTCTCAATAAGATTCACAAATTTTGAATTCTCAATTTGGGCTTTGCTAATCCTTTTATGTGAAACTAATCTCAATTTCAATAGCTAATAATACTTTGATTTGCCTAAAATTTAATTCAACATTCTATACTATTTATTGCACCAGGTTTAGTAACCTTAATATCTGAATTTGTGCTATACTGCTATTAGATTTTTTGTTCAATGTATTAGATTATATCATGATCTCTGGTGTGAAACATCTTTATATATTACATAATCTTTGAATCTGAATGATATAATTAACATCGGTGTTATAATTCCTCAAAATTCTTTTTACATTCATCAGTCTATATGATTTACACATTTCTCCTCAGAAGTCTTATCACAGGGCTAAGACCAGTATAAACCCTTCGACAACCTCTGGTAATATCTAATATCTAACTAATTCTAGAAAACTTCAGTCCTCACATATATTCCTCGGAGTTTCTCACTTTATCATTTCCTTCAGTTTCCTTTTTGAATCTACCTATATGCCCTGTCTAGATACTATATAACTCAAAATGTCATCTATGATCATGGTTACCAATTTATCCAAGTAAGGTTGAAACACTTTGTTCATTAATGCTATGTATACTGTCAGGCATTTGTTAACCCAATTAGATATCATCAAGACTCAATGCACCCATATCTGGTCCTCGAAATTCTTTAGTAACTAGTTCCTCAGACAGGGTAACATTATCTCATATTTTTCTCAGTCTCTAGATTGATTTATTCTTTCGAATGACTTTCTCCATTCATTCAATTTCCTTTAACTTCTCATTGACTTATTCTAATGTTTGTTCATTCATACTAGTTCCTCCATACATTTAAATGTATTTACAATCTTAACTTCCTGAGTTGGTAACACATTCATCAAATCTAACTTATATCTCTTGAACATATTTGCATAGAGTATAGTGTGGACCTAAGTTCTCCTCACCTTAACAATAGTGTTACCTCAAATTCAAGAATCCAATCATGTAAGTGGATACTTTACATCAAATAGAATGCATGCACTCTCAGTAGCATATTCGACTTCTTATACCTAAGTCTCAGTTAGAAACGGGACTCCAGTATTCACTTATGATTTGTTCCATCATCGTTCATGCTTAGAAGTAAACCATCTAGTCCACTAAACCTAATTCGGTGAAATTCTTCTTCAAACGAAGATTTCTACCGTCATCTAATACTGTTCACGTAATCTTTAACAATCAACTATTTTCATCATTGCTTATCAGTCATTCTTAGTACCTCAAGAAGATCAATTTCAACTATTCATAATACCTCAATAAGATCAATTTCTACCACAATTATATAATTAGAATATCCTTTAGAATAAAGCTTAGTGAAGTAATAAGCATATTCATTTACTCTTATACCTTGGTATATACCATCAAGATCATTTCATCTTATCTAGAGATGTATTTTCGACATATCACCAATTAATAACTTATGCTAAGGATACCTTAATCCCAATTGACAACACTTCTCCTTTTTTTTTGTTTGCCTATGATCGTGGTGTCCCTGCCACGATCGTGACAGAAACTTTTGGGACTGGCCACGATTGTGACAGAAACTTCTGGGACTGGCCAAGATCGTGGTGGTCCAGCCACGATCGTGCGTGATAGAATCAGATTTTGTCCAGGCCACGATCGTGGGGCGAGGACCACGTTTATGCCTTGCACTTTCTTCCTCATTTCTTCCACGCATTTAACACACATACTAACATCAATTTCACTCCAAATTTCCAGAATTTACCTCTTCTAATGCTACATCATTTCACAATAATTCAACTACCATATTGATTACATTAACTCTCAAAACTCTACTCATTTTATTCATCATCTTTTTCTTAATCTCATTCATACATAAAATCCTATCTTATATGCATTTCTAACTTTCTCCTTACTACATATCATTCATCTCATGTAAAGTCATTCATGTCTACTTCGTTCCCCCATTTTTTTTCATTTCTATCTTATCTTCCAATTGACATTTATTTCATCTTCCATATGTATATTCTCAATCAATTCATAATTATAGAGGCATAACCATTATCAAATTTGAATCTCAATTCCACTGACATATTCTTATACTAAATCATAAGCTCTTATCATGATAATCAAAGAACCATTCCAAGTCTAATTTCAACTTCTCAAGATCATAGGAAATTTTGTTTTCATTCAACTTTGCTTATACACTTTGAAATCTTATCATTTCTATCATATCTCTATTTTCCTCAATCAATCCATGATAATATATTCATATCTATATCACATTCAAGGGTATACCATCATATTACGATATTGATATCATGTTCAATGATACAACCATACATACAAATGTAATGAATCTTTACCTATGATATAGAACCAGATAATATTTCCCATTTCTAGATATTCGCAAATTTTTATTTTCTCATATTATGACATGTTATCATCCTTCTCATTGCTTCAAACAGCTTAAACTCTTAACGAATGCTCATGCGTGTTACTCACATAAATACGACTCAGACTAGGGATCAATTGCCACTGCATGCTAAAACATGTCTAAAATGTATGTATCGTGACACATAGTTTGAAAAATGCCCATGTAAGATACTAACTCTGGGCTTTGATACCAACTATGTAGTACCTCACTCCCATAGGGCATATTCCGGAGCACGTTGATGGTATTAGAGAAAACACTCTACAAGGGTGGTGTAATAGGATAGTCAGTCAATCATAACCATTAAAAATTTTCACGCAGCACACACATTTTGTTTAAAAAAACCCATAATCATTTCGGTCCATTTTGTTTAAAACATCACCAATTACAGTTGTCAATATAAACTCACATTTGATCAAACATTAAACACATTATCAGAATTTCAATAATCTTTTGAGCCCATTACAAATACAAAATGTATTTGATCAAAACTGTTATTTCAAACATAATTCATTTTTTTACAATAAATGAAACTTGTGGAATATAATATTTAATACTTATTCATAAACATTTTCAATTTACAAATGTTACAATCAATATACAAATTGTCAGAATTTCAGTATTCACTTGGGCCCATTACAAATACAAAACACTTTTAATCATAATTTCATTACATTACAGAATCATTCACATACACACTATATAGTACTTGTGAATACATATTTTAATACAAAAATAATGAAATACATATGTAGACGTCAACTGATCCCAAATGCTATCTCTTACTCAAAAGTAGTGGTTAGACTCCTGTTGGTTTAATTGGGTGCCTCCTCTGAGCCTAAAAAACATGTTGTAAATTGGGGTGAGTTTTGTGAACTCAGTGAGTGGACCATCCTCGATGGCTTACTCAATCACATAACACATCAATTCATGTAATCATGTAATTCATGTCATTTCACTAGTCAACATGTTGAATCACATACACTTCATGCTCTCTTAATTCAAATTTCACATCAGAAATCATTCAAACAATTTATTTCAATCAGTTAAATCATATATATCAATTATATATGCAATGCTCATAAGACTCACTTCTAATTGTTATTGTTGTGACCAAGTTCCTATAACTGTTCCGTATCTATTGTAGATACCAGGCTGATTAATAACTGTCCCTTATCCGTTGGAGATACAGGGCTCATTTTACATAGTGAGCCAGAGGCTCTGACCATATTCTGAGCTTTAAGCTCTTTTTCACTTTTTGGGCTTTAAGCTCTTTTTCGGTGGCTACTACGGTCACAACAGCTTTTATGTTGTCATGCATTCATGTAATGAAATGCATCACATGTAATCAGTCAATCAATTGTGCTCAATTTTTCCACATTCACATTCACATTTATCCTCGAACCTTGGTCCGACATTTAACAATTAAGTTGAGAATCACTTATTTCGTCAAATTTATATACAATAAGCGCTTCCAATATGTTATTTATACACCAAACTCATCAGACATTTCATTTTCGGAATTGTCTTAATCACATTCACATTCAGTAGTAATTCAATACAGGAATTTAAAACAAAACAAATAATGAAAGTGAGACCAACTAAGTCGACTTACAGCATACTCTAGATTAACATTAGCCTTCATCATCCAAAAACATCTGGAGGTTGACGTTCTATCCTGTATATCAACATCACGCAATAGACATATTACACACACATTATTAATTACACAATCACATAAACATTCAGTTATACATATATGTATATGTGTAATGTATAATGCTTAACTATTCTTGGTATGTTTCCGTAATCACGTCTCTTTATCATTAAAACCTTATCCTTTGTATGTGTCTAGCTTATTCTTTGGTTTACACCTCATGAACACTTGGTTATTCTAATATTATAAATCAATTTCTTGTCATTTCTTTTCTAACATTATATAAGCTCATAATACCCAATTCTCATTCACCTTTACTTAATACATGTTACTCAACTCCTTTGAATCATAACTACAATCATATGAACATCTTCATTCGCACATGATCATTCTAAGTTTGTCATTCAATCCTTCACTAAGGTTATTCTAACATTTTAAGATCACATAATATCGAATTTATCAGTCATCTTTAGTCAATACTCATCATTCATCTTAATTGAATCACCTTAGCCATCATAGGTTCACTTTCGTTCTTATAACATCTCCAATTTTCCAGATTTGAACACCTAATGTTCAACAATCCATTCTTAATTTATATCCTCATTCATCATCCTAAGCATATCACTCATTTAATCACTTATTCAAGCATCATTCTAGGCTCAATTCAAGCTTCATTCAAGCCTAAATGCATCACATGAAAGTGCCTAACCATTTGTTGTGTCAAACCATACATAAAAGAAGCTTTTTTTTATGTTTAACAAATTCCCACGATCGTGGATAACTTCCCACGATCGTGGGATTTGTTGGTAGAAACTTTCTTCCCTGTTAAGCATTCCCACGATTGTGGGATTTATTGATAGAAAGTTTTTATCCCTTCGTTAACCATTACCACGATTGTGGGAAATTCCCATGATCGTGGGATGCTTCTATCAGAAGAATCCTAATAGGTTTTCTTTAATTTTCCAACTTTTCTAACTCTTCCAAGTTACACCAAACTCCTCATATGCTTAGTGTATCATCTCTAGTTTAATTATTCGTCATTTCTCTATTCATTCCTACTTCCATTTCCACTCCATATCATTCACTACAAATCATGATCTATGTTTGATCATTAACCCAAAAACAAAACATATAACATTCATTTACATAACAATTTTCTGCTCTTCTTTTTACATCATTTTAATGCTCTTTCAATTCCATCCTTATCTCTACAACAACTTATGAAATATCTCTCACAATATACACAAAAATAAGACATTTATACATCCATTTTTCTCATCCACTTTTCAACATCATCCTCATTTTATGATCATTTAACTCTTAAATATCATCAAAACATGTTCCATTCAACAAATAAAGAAGAGTAATGCTTTATACTCACTTGTTTACTTCAAGATCTTCAAATTCTCACTTAAACTTAGCTTTCCTTGAACCACACGATCATCACCATTGTAGGGAGGAATGAGCTAGGTTTTTGGTAACAAAAAGGAAGAAAACAATAGGAAGCTTGAAGAAATAAAGGGAAGGAGTTGAGCAAAGCTCAATATGATGACTGTGAGAGTGAGTATCGTAGATGATGGAGAAGAAGAATGAAGAAAAAGCATAAGCAACAAAAATGATGAGTGAAAGACCATCTCATGGTCTTGCACTTAGATATTTTCGTGGAATGGATGTGTGGCAAGTGGCATGACACTTGTCACTTGCCACATGTCCTATTCCTATGGCTTTACTTAGTCCCATTTTTAATAACTAGTCCATTTGATTCTAATTTCTACTCCAATTATCTCCCAATTTTCCAGACATTTGTCATTAAATCCTAATATCATATATCAATTCTTTCTTTGGTCACTCATCACTTATTTCTACTACTATTTATCAATTGTTCTGCACTTGTCATTTTTTCCTAGTCCATAAATACCCAAAATTCTAGAAAATTCTCAAATTTCACCAAAAATTCTAAATCACTAATTCTACACACCAACTCAATTTTTAAGACACATAATCCATAATTCACATTATAATCACATTAAAACAATCATTTATACTCGGATATGTGAAATCAGTGCATGAATAAATTATTACAATGTGTGGAATAATCAAATTCACGTGTGTAAAGACTAATTTTATGCATGAATATGAAATGTATTTTTCTAATCTCTTATTGCTATTTCCTGTTTACAGAAATTTAGGATTCTAACACTTAATATAGAAACTAGATGTTAGGCTTTTAGTGCCATAGAAGGATGGTAGCTAGAGAATATACATTGGTGGTCAAACTATAAACAATATCATTATATTCACGATAAAGGCTCAATGACATGCTTGACTAACTTCATGGTGCTCCATCTTTTCTAAAATTGATCTTTACAGTGGTTATCATCAAATTAAAATACGGTTAGGAGATGAATAGAGGACTACCTTCAAAACCAAAGATGGCCTATATGAATAAATTGTGATGCCCTTTGGATTGTCTAATGCTCCTAGTACATTCATGCACTTAATAAATCAGGTACTCCATCCTTTCATTCAAAAAAGTTGTAGTTGTGTACTTTAACAATATTTTGATTTACATTAAACCAAAGAAAAACATTTAACCCATATTTAGTAAGTGCTAGAGATCCTTTATGAGAAAAAGTTGTATGCAAACCTTAAGAAATGCTTATTATTAATAAATGAAGTTATCTTTCTTGGGTATATCATCACTTCGGAAGAGATTCGAATAGAGCCAAGCAAGATAAAAGCCATTAATAGCTTGCTAACTCCTAAATATATCCACAATGTGAGGAAATTTTATAGACAAACCTTATTTTACAAAAGATTCATTAAGAATTTTAGCTACATTATTGCCATACTTATTGATTACATCAAAAGAGATAAATTTTAATAGACAAAAAAATCCAGAAAAGTTTTGAAGAACTAAAGAAGTGATTGACTGAAGCCCTTATATTAGCATTTTCAAATTTTGATCAAGTATTCGAGGTAAATTGTGACACTTCAAACATTGGAATTGGTGCTATTCTTAGCCAAGAAGGACATTTTATATCTTTTTTTGGTGAAAAATTCAACAATGGAAAACTTAAATCCTTAGCTTATGATAAGGAGTTATACCTTATTGTTCGTGTCTTGCAACATTGTAGCCATTGCTTGTTAAATAAAGAATATATTCTTTACCCTAATCATGAAGCTCTCAAGCATTTAAATTACTAACAAAAGATCAATTATAGACATGATTCTTAATAAGATTCTGCAACCTTATCTATTCTTTATGAAGCATAATGCTAGAAAATAGAACTCTTTAGCTAATATAACCAGTCGACAGCGTGACTTGATCTCTATTTTCTAGATGAAAGTTGCTAGATTTGAAACATTTGAAGAATTATAGCAAGACGAACCACATTTCTATAGAATTTGGAGTTTCACTAAAAAAGTCATTTCAGCGATACTATATATATGGAGGATTCTTATTCTAAGGCACGACATTATGCATCCCTTAATGCTTATTATAAGAGGCAATCATATGGGAAGCATATGATAGAGGATTAACTAGACATTTTGGATGAGATAAAACTATGGCCTCAGTAAAAGAAAATTTTTATTGGCCTAACACAAAAAGAGATGTCAATAGGTGCATTCAATGATGTAGGACTTTTGGCCTAGCTAAGGCCAAAAGCTAGAATATAGGGTTATGCATACCACTGTTTATTCTTTAAGCACTATAGGAAGATGTTAAAATATATTTTATCCTCATACTACCTTGAACTTAGTGACAGAAATATTATACTATAGTAGTTGTAGATAGGTTTCCAAAATGGCATATTTCAGTCCATGCCAAAGGACTACTGATGTTGTCCATGTTGCATATTTGTACTTTGAGCAGATCATTTAACTTTATGGCATTCCAAAAATCACCACCTCTAATCAAGATGTTAAATTCTTGATCCACTTTTAGAGAACTTTGTGGAAGAAGATGGGTACTAAGTTTTAATTTAGTAGTGCAAGTCATCCTCAAATGGACAAATAAACAGAGTCGATTAATAGAATTTTGGGAGACCTACTCCATTGTTTTATTGTAAAGAATTTGAAGCAATGGGATCTCATCCTTGTATAAAACATAATGAGATAAACATTAACAACATCAAAATTTTTAAGGAGACTTAGTTTGGATACATTTTTGGAAAGAAAGGTTCTCAAATCAACTAAATGCCAAGCTATCTCTAAGAGTTGGCAGAAAATTTAGGGTTGTTATACACAGGAACAAATATAACATTTACAAGATAAAGTTGACAAACTCCTATAAGGTCTCTGCTACTTTTAATTTCATTAATCTCTCACTATACTATAAAGAAGAAGGGCAATTAGACTCAATGGGGAGTCTTGTGCAACCTATGGAAAATGGCATAGAGCCTAAAAAAAATCCAACTCATTCTTTGAAATTCTTAAGAGTTAGATAATTTTCTAGAATATTCTCTATTTTTCTTACATTATGATTACAAAAAAAGTAAAAGTCGTATAGAAAACCCAATGGTTACGTAGGGAGTTAATGGGGTTAGATATTTATGAAGATTTAGGATGAAAATATCATTGTAAAACTACTATAAATACCCCCATTATTATATTTGAAATCATCTTAAGTTTGAGAATCAATTAGAATTTCCCATTTGAGAGTAAATCTTTGTCTCCATTTTGTCTCCTGAGCCATTTATTATGAGGTTTAACCCATTGGAGTTAGCTTATCCTCCTTTGTCCAATTAAATTGGTTTTTCCTTATGCATCATATTCAAATTTTTAAGTTATATAAAAGAGTATGACTATCATATTAACCTTATTGTGTACTCCAACATTGCTTTAGTGAGTCTTATATAGATAAAAATAAAGCTTTACTATTTACCCTATTGAGATCTATTGTTGCAATTGAAATGGCTACCAAGTCTATGACTTTTTTTAAAGATTTATAGAATCCTAGTGTGAAAACTTAAAAGGACTAAAAGAAAGATTTATTAAGCTAAAATATGAACATTTTTGAAGACATTTCTCGTGAATTAACATAATCCATATTGCATGAATTTAATAAAATAACTTATAGGATAATAATCTAACAGAATAAAAAATGTAAAAAGAAAAATATTGATCTTAGAAACACCTCTAGATAATTTATTTCTCCATTTCTTGTTAATTTCTATATAACAAGTTGTAACCTTCATTTCCTTCTGATCATTCTAATATTTTATAAACATCTTTAACTGTCCTTTAAGATCCGTAGAAAGATTAGAAGAAAGTGCGAAGAAATTTATATAAACTAACATCATATATGATTCATTACTTATCAATCCAAAAAAGAAAAAAATGATTATATTTTATTATGGTCAAGTAGCATAAGAATCCCTTAAATGATTGTTGTAGATGTTAAGAATGTTTATCAAGTATCTTTATGGTGTTAAGTTATTCATCTGTAAATCCAACATTTGTACTTACTAGCGACTTTTGTTGTCTATGACTATATTACTTAGTTATTATGGTCATTTGCTCCTTCTAGATTCATCACGTGACATATTCTCATTAATTGTCATTTATTTAGTTAAAATTTAATTATAATTTAAAAATTATTGATGAATTAGAATTTTTGGTGGGATTTAGGAATTTTCTAAAATTCTGAGTAATTTCTGGACTAGGAAAAATGTCAAGTGGTAAGACAATTGATAAATGGTAGTTGAAATAAATGTCAAAAGGCAGTAGAAATTATTGATAAACAACATTAGGATTTAATGACAAGTATTATAAAAAATTGGGAGACAATTCGATTAGAAATTAGAGACAAATGAGCTGGTTAAGAAAGAGGACCCATTAGAAACCATAAGGTGGTGACATGTGGCAAGTGACAAGTGTCACTTACCATGCCACACACCATCCACAATATTTTCATTCATTTGAAAGACTATCTTTTGTCTTTCATTTTTCATTTGTTTCTTTCTTCTTCTCTCTTCATTTTCAATCTTTATCTTCTCCATTTCTTCTTCTTAATTTCCGCAAAATCTTCAACTCTCCCCATAATGAAGCTCACCACCATCTTTCACTTTATGCTTCACGATCCTTGCTATTTCTTCATCTTGTCACTAAGAGACCCACTCTATTCCACTAAAAATGTTGATGATCGTGTATCATAGAAGAGCTAGGGTTTTATAGTGATTGAAGAAGCTTTGAGCTAATTAAGTAGTGTATTGTTCTTCATATCTTGCTTGATAAACATGGTTTTGATGATAGATTAAGAGGTGAAATGATCATGAACTAGTATATATGCTTTAACGTGGGTGTAATAATAAAGAGGTTTATGCTCTAATGGTAGTGTGCTAATGTTGTTCGTAAGTTTTAAGAAGAAGCATTTATGATGATTAATAATGAAGGTGATGGTTGAATAAGAGTTGAAAGTTGATATATAAAGAAATGTGGTATATCCTAATTTTGTGTTGATGATGAATGTAGGAAATTGATGAATAAGTGTATATTATGTGTTCTTATCTTGAAGATATGAAAGCCATGAATTATAGCCTATTATGTGAGAAAACATATTTAGAATTTAAACTATAAGAAAGATGTTAAAGTAATATTCTTGGAAAGAGAATTAGATATAATAATGAAAGATGATGAAATGTTTTGATTTTGTATGATCGATGAACTTTAAGTTATGAGTTGCCTCATGAATGTTATTGACATAGTTTTAAGGTAAAAATGAAGAGGTTATGAATCCTAAATGATGAACTATGGAAATGAATTGTTTGATGCATTATGAATGAGATATATTATGGAAAGAGTTAGGATTGTCTATATGATAAAACTAAGTGAATGATGATGAATCAAATGAGTAGAGTTTTAAGAGTCGAATGCAATCGATATGGGGATTGAATTAGTATGTAATGAAGTTGAACATATGCAGAAATTTATGATGAATGTGTATATGTATGAATGTTCTATTTTGGTGTTATGATCAATCATAGATCATGATGGATTTAATAATGATATTGAGCTATAATGAGAGCGAAAATGAAGTGGAAATGATGAGGGTTTAAGCTAGGAATAATGAACTATACATAAGGTGTTAAACGCAGTTAGTAAAGAGTGAGAAATATGGAAAAATGCAGAAAAAAGGGTGGCACTCATCCCACGATCGTGGGTAAATGGTTTGCTTTTTGTCATGATCGTGGGGAAGGATCCCACGATCGTGGGAAGAAGAAAATGTTTTCTGCCCACAATCATGGGCAGGGTTTGGAATGGCCTAAGCATGAGATGTTCTCCTTTTATGTATGATTTGAAACAACAAGTGTTAGGGTGCTTTCTTATAATGCATTTAGGCTTAAATAAGGTCTGAATTGAACCTAGTTGATGATGGATGAAGTGATTAAATATGGGATATGTTCAAAGTGATAATGGAAGTTATAACTTAAGCTTAGATAGTTGATATCAATGAGACAAATTCTAGAAGTTTAGAGATGTTATAGAAATGAAAGTGATCTTAGATGGCTAATGTGAGGGAAAATGTGTATTAGGAAAATGTGTATTAAGTTAAGATGAATGAGAATTGAATACTTTGTGATCTTATAATGCTAAAAAAAAGAATTGGAAAGTATATATGTGATAGATATATGATTGATGATATTAGATTAACCAAGTTCTTTAATCTATGAACCGAAGTGTAAGCTTGACATACACAAATGATGGTTGCCGAAACCGTCAATAATAATTCCCTTTTCTGTAAACTTGTAGTACAAAATCGGGGTCGTCCACAGGGAGGTACTACGTATTTAATTCTGCAAAACAGATCTTCAAAGTGAT
>JANZXP010000196.1:39086815-39102842 GCA_027576715.1 Erythroxylum flavicans
AAAGAAACCAAGATTGGTATTCTTGTTCATCAGTATGAGCTGTTCAAGATGAAAGACGATGAGTCTATTGATCAGATGTTTATACGATTCCAAACAATTATTAATGGAATTAAAGCTCTGAGGAGAATCTACGATAGTCAAGATCATGTTAAAAAGATTCTCGGAAGTCTTCCAAAAAGATGGAGACCCAAAGTAACAGCAATACGAGAGGCCAAGGATTTAAGTAAGCTAAAGCTAGACGAGTTGCTTGGTTCATTGAAAATCCATGAAGTAGAGCTTGGTGCTAAAGATAAGCCCAGAAGGGATATCTACTGCATTGAATGCTGGTCAGAAGAATCAGAAGATGCAAAAAAATAGAAGTACATCTTCAAAAGCATTAAAGATTGAAGAATTCAAAAATGATGATACTAGTGAATCTGATCAAGATTCAAGTGAAGATGAAGATGAGCTATCCTTCATTTTAAGAAATATTAGAAGGATGTGGAAAAAGAAATCATGGGGAAATAAAGACTTCTCTTTGAAAAAGAATAACAAAGAAGATTCGAAGTATGAGAAAAGTTCTATCATCTGCTATGAGTGTAATAAACCTGGACACTACAAGTTTGAATGTCTGTTGCTCAAAAGAAAACAAAAGAAAAGTCAAGAAAACAAAAAGAGCATGATGGCAGCATGGGAAGATCTAGATTCGTTTGAATCTGAATTCAACTCAAAAACCTCAGAACAAGCAAATATATGCTTGGTAGTTGAAGGGAAAAGTGATGATGAGGTAATTTCTAACTTTGATGATCTTCAAGATGCCTATTTAGAATTGTTAGAAGATTCACATGTTATCTTAAAACAATATAGGTTATTGAAAAAGAAATTTGTTGAAAATTTAAAGAACACAACTTTTAGAAGAAGAAAACGTCTGCCTCAAGAAACAAGTAGACGATATGAAAAAGAAAGTAACTGTAGATAAATCTGAGGAAATTAATCAACTAAAATAAAGGATTAATAGTCTTTCAGCAGATTTATCGAAATTTACAGAAAGTACAAAAAGGATGAATGACATGATTGGAAGTTATAGACATCCAAATGATAAAAGCAGTTTAGGCTTTAATAATAGAAATACTATTAATAATAGTAATGTTCTTCATAATAAGAAGTTTGTCCATAATAGGAATTTTGTTGCTAATAGAAAGAAAAAGAAACAATACTTTTATTATTCAAAGAAAAATTATAAGACTAACCCCAAAAGACCCAAGAAAATATGGGTACCTTAAAAGGATATAATATATGTTACAGATCTCCTTACTTGGAAGAAGCAACCACCACCAATGGTATTTGAATAGTGGTTGCTCGCGACACATGACGAGCAGAAGGTCTATGTTCCTAGACCTCAAATATAAGCAAGGAGGATCAGTAACTTTTGGAGACAATAAGCAGGGAAAAATAATTAGGATCGGTAAAATTGGTTCTACTGATCTTTGCTTAATGTATGAGAAAGGTAAAGATTTCAAGTTAATTGGTTACTGTGATGCTGATTATACTGGAGATAGGATTGATAGAAAGAGTACAAGTAGAGGTTGTCACTTTCTTGTTCATAATCTAACTTCTTGGTCAAGCAAGAGGCAAAGTTCAATTGTTTTATCTACTGTAGAAGCTGAATACATGTCAGCTGCAAGCTGTTGTTCACAGATATTATGGATAAAGTATCAGTTAGATGATTATTCTATCCAAGAAGATCAGATTCCAATCTTCTGTGACAACACAAGTGCTATCAATCTCTCAAAGAATCCAATACAGCACTCAAGGGCAAAGCATATTGAAGTCAGACACCATTTTATAAGATACTTTGTACATAGAGGGATCATCAATGTACAATTTATTGAGACGAATCAACAATGGGCAGCTATCTTCACCAAACCCTTAAGTGAAGACAAATGCAAGGAAATCAGATGAAATCTAAATATGATGATGTTAAATGACCATTCGTCTGAAACTCCATGATCCAGACGGTTTGTCTTGAAGAAGTTGAAAAGTCACAAGTTTTCAAACTAAATAATTAGAAAATGCTGAAATCTTTTGTCTATGGAAGACTTGTCGATTTCACTTCCTTGAAGAATGCTCGGATGAATATCGAACCTGAGATTAAAGCAATTGGATGGAAGAACTTCTTCAACAATCGAAGGCCGGTGTATTTGAATGAAATATATGAGTTCTGGAAGAATGCGAAGGGGGTAGACAACACCTTGGTATCGATGGTACATGTGTTGTTGGTAATAATCACACAAGATTCCGTGGTGGAGGATATTGGGTGTCCAAATGAAGGAGCAGAATTGTTCAACAATACAGATTGGATTGCTCAAAGTTATATAGACGAAGCCAACATCAATCGACAATTATATGGATTCAGTAATCCAGGAGTCAAGAAGTTTTTAACCCTCATTCTGATGGCTAGGGTTCTTTAGTCACTTCTTCTCCATTATATCCTACTGAGAATAGGATTAAAGGACGTGGTGACAATGAATGATGAACATTGTTTATTTCATCTACTCACTCACCAACCTATTAGTCTTTTGTTTTTGATTCTAGAGTACATGATAAAGGCTAGGGAGGATTATCATCTGAAGAGTGGTTCTTTACCTTACGGTATGCTGTTAACAAGATTTTTTAAAGCATATGGAATCCTACTTGATAGAGGAAATAGAGTAAAGTTGGATGTTAAGAGTGTTATCAATGCTTCTAATATTCACAAAATGAGGATCAAGACTGAAGCTGAAGCTGATGAAGATTTCTCATTGAAAGCACAGTCTAAGGGGGAGCTTTTAGTAAGACGAAGAAGGAAAGGAAATGTTCCGTCTGAAAAACAAGCAACATCTCGATCATCTGAAAGAATATTAGCAAAGGTAAAGGTTGAACAATCATCTGATAAGCTGATAGAAGCCAAGACGATTTCAGAAAGGAAGGAAAGCAAAGTTCAACAACCAACTCACCAAGTGTCTTCAAAGAGGAAAGCTGATACGTTCTAATCAAAAAGGCCTAAGAAGTCAAGAAGGTCACCAAGATTAAAGACCTTACGACAACAAGAATAGAAGAAGCAAAGAGTTCTGATTCTTGGTGTAAACTCTAAGAGTGAAAAGGAGCAAGAGCAATAATAGCAGTCAGTCAAACCAATTGTCTTTATCCCTCAGACTCAACCAGAACAACCTTCTGGAGAGACAGAGATAAAAAGGAACTTAGTGTTTGAGAAGAAAAGGCTTTAACAACAACTCCCTTTCAAACCAGTAGAAGAACAAAAAAAGACGAAGCCTATTTAGAAGAAAAAGGTTTCATCGTCTGATATTCCACAAAAGACACAGACTGTTGAAAAAAAGATAAATACATCGTCTAAACAATAGCTAGTAACTTACAACCCTCCTCAACCGATAAAGAAGGAAGATTTAAAGATGAAGATCATAGAAGAATCAACACCTGATAGTAACAGAGGTTCAATTATCATCAGAGAACCTTCTAAACAACATGTTAAGGTTCAAGTTAAACTTATAACAATTAATGATCAGACGATACATCTTCTAAGTCATGAAGAACGAAGATTATATAGTATTCTACGAGATGAAAAGGCAGAACCATATCTATTGAAGATAACGAAAATTCCTTATACAATCTATCCAGTGACAAGCAGAAAGACAATCAAGATTGTACCAAATGTACAACCTAAAATTCTAGCATCGGTAACAAGAAAATAAAAAGGGAAGAAGAAGAAATTTCCTAAAAGATGAGAAGTTGATCTCACAAAAGAAGAGATTCAAGCGGCAGTAAAGAACATAGACGATGTATGTCATGCAGCTCAACCTTTAATTGTCTATTTATCACATCATATATTAAGGGAATGAGGAAGTAATTTTGGAGCTTCTACTATAGACAAAAGCTTCATGGTAGTTAGCTCAATATCAGAGGGAAGGTATGAAAGTATCACAATTGAAGGTATCATTTTTAACTTAAAAACCTTTGTGCATTTGCTCATTCATTTCAAACCCTTAGGTTTCATTCCTTCAGTTAAAACTATCTTACACCTTTAGGGCAACCGATTTACAAATTACCCAGACCTGATGATCTTGATATCCCTAATAGAAAACAACCTTTCAAAATACCCTCTATTAAAATTATAGAATTAGACGATTCACCTAGAAAACTATCTGTCTTTGAGTATATTCATCCATTTAGCGAAATGCTACAGGATCCTACCATTAACTCGAAGCTCTTGAAGAATTTCATCAAATGGACTAAAGCTAGTCACAAGCAGACGGACGTTTAGGAAGCCTTAGCTAAAAACATTAAGGAAATTAATACTAAGGTTGATGTACTAGGCGATGCAGTGGGTGATCTTCATAAGGAATTAGCACTTCTATATGTTTCTATAGAAGAAGATCTCAAGACAATCCGTACTAATCTTCAATAAATGTTTTCTGAAATTTTGAAGCGTATAAAATAAACTATCTTTTTAATTAATAACAAATAGGGGAAGATAAATAGAAAAGTAGAACGAAAAATTAGAAAATTATTGTACATATCTTTGTATATCATATCTTGCATTATTCGTCTGAATATTATTTTTATCTTCTAATATTATGATCATTTGTTATCATCAAAAAGGGAGAGATTGTTAAGTCAAGAAGACTTTACTTCTATTAATTTTGATGAAAGTCAAATAATAATAATAATAAAAGTGTGTGAACTGTTTTGATGAATTTATTAAGTGCACAGATAAATATAAGTGGCATAAATCATCAAATCAAGACGATACTTAAGTAAAAGTTGAATAAGACGGATCAGACGAAGTGATCAAGTCTAAGAAATTAAACGAAACATATAAAGCTAAGCAAGTCGATGTAATTGAAGAATATGCTAGAACGTCAGTTAGTTGTAGTTGGTACAAGATTCAACTAATAACAGACTTTAGAAGACTCGACAAGCAGATTTCTCAAGAAGATTATTGGAGATTTAGGCTATAAATATTAGTTGTAGTCGTAGACTTTAAAAAGAATTTTGAATGTACAAAAATACTCAAGAGAAATTCTGTGCTCAAGTGCTTATGCTGTGAAAAATATTCTGAGTGAAAAGAAAGAAAGAAAGAGAGCAAATACATCTATAAGTTAAGTGTGAAAGCTCAAACAATATCTTTTCGAGAGAAAGGAAGACTAGAGCCTGAATAGGCTAAGGAAGCAGATAAAGAATACTTTATAAAAGAGACCTGAAGAGGCTCTACAAGTTTAGAAATAATACTTGTAACATTGAAGGAGATAGTGAAATCTCAAACAAACTCTGAGGACTGGACGTAGCCCAAGGTTAAGGGTGAATCAGTATAAATCGCGGTGTCATATTCTCTAACTCTTACCTTTTTAATTTTCTTGTTGTTAGAAGAATGGATACTAATTTTTGCTATTGCATTACTCATCAGTTTAAGTGCATCGTGTAAACTTGTAATCGTCTGAATTTGTCAAGAAAATCAAGAAGATTTTAAAGATTCATATCTTAGACGATTTAACACAATTCAACCTCCCTTCTTGTGTATTTTGCATATTATACGTGATTTCTATATTAACAAGTGATTTACTTCACAAGTGTCACTTGCTTTGCCACATATCTCAACCACGATATACACTTAATGAAAGACCATCTTTCATTTTCTTCTTTGACTTGATGCTCTCTCTTTATTTTAGTTCTTCTCTTCTTCTTTAATCTCTCATCTACGGTACTTTCTTTTACCCACACCATATTGATTTTTGTCCAACTCCTTCACTTTGTTTCTTTAATGACATATTATCTTCTTCTTATCACTAACAAAACCCACAGAACCTACCCATTCCACCTAAAAGCTTGATGATCATATATGCATATAAAGCTAGAAGTTTCATGGTGATTGAAGAAGTTTTGAGTTAATCAAGTAAGTAGCATATTGTTCTTTATAGCTTGCTTGATAGACATATTTTTACGATAGTTTAAGAGGTAAAATGATTATAAAAATGGTTTTGAACATATGTGTAACATGGATGGAGAATGGTTATCTTCATGGGTTGTTTAAATATAAACATATGTGATGATAGTTTGAGATTAAATGAAAATGATAATAAAATTAAAGAGTGATGATACGTTGATGTAAAAATAAATAGGTTTATGTTTTATTTTTGGTGTATTAATGATATTCAAGGGTTGTTTAAATAAAAGCATTTATAATGATCATGATAATGGTGTTGAAAGTTGATAAATAAAGAGAGGCGTTTATGACCTAATTTTTGTGTATAGGATGAGTGCAAAAATTTTGATGTAGGGATGATATAAATATTTTCTGTTTTGGGTATTTGAGAAATGTGATTATAAGTTGTTATATGGATAACATAGAATGGGAGTTAAGGTTTCATAAAGGTGAAAGAAAAGACTAGTAAAATGTTCTTGAAATAAGAAGAACTAAGGTGATAGTAAATGATAGATGATATGTTCTGTTTTTGTATGATTGATGAACCTTAAGCTATGAATTATTTTATGAATGATTTGGAGTTGAAATTTAGATAATGAAGAGGTTATAAAGTCTAAATGATGAACTATAAAGATGATTTGTTTGATGTTTTATGAAAGAGATAAAATATGGAAAGAGTTAAAAATGCATGTATGATATAATTAAGTGAATGATAAAGAACCAATTGAGTAGAGTTTTGTGAGTTTTGATGCAATCAATATGATAGTTAGATTATTATGAAATGAAGTTTTATAAAAGTATATGAATTCTGGAAAATTTAGAGTGTAAATGATGTTACCATATATGTTGAATTTGTGGAAAAATAGAGGAAGAAAAGGCAGAGCATGATCGTGACATAGTTCCCACGTTCATGGCCTGGCAAATTTAGGATCTTTCACAATCATGGCCAGTTCCAGGAGCTTCTGTCACGATCTTTGTAAGGTCCACCACAATCGTGGGCATGCACAAAGAGAGGAATGTTGTTTATTAAGTGATGTTTTAAATAATTAATGAAAAGGTACTTTCCTATGATGCATTTAGGCTTAAACAAGACCTTAAAATGAACTTAGTTTGATGATGGATTATGTAATTAAATGGTGATATGTTTAGGGTGATAATCAAAATTATAACCTAAGCATGGATGGTTGATATTAATGAAACGAAAATTGGAAATTTAGAGATGATTATAGGAATGAAAGTGCTCATAGAAATGCAAATGTGATTCAAAGAAGATGAACACAGTGTATCAAGTAAGAATGAATGAGAATTTACATATTATGCGATCATATAATGCTATAATAACATTGGTGAATCATTGATTGAGGATATTATAATAATCAAGTACACTTGAGCTATGAACCTAAGTGCAAGCGAGACATGCATAAATGATGATGTTTAAATGATCAAGAAATATGAATAAAGGAAACATACCCAGAATAGTAAAATTGGGCATGCATTATACATTACATATATACATATGTGTACGATTGAATGCTTATGTCATTCTGCAAATTAGTAATGTGTGAGATACGTGTGTATTGCTTAAACATAGATATACAAGATTGAACGTCAATGTCTAGACGTTTTCGGATCATGAAGGCAATGGCTAAGCTGGAGTATACTGTGAGTTAACCTAAATGGTCTAACATTGATTGATTATTTCTATTTAAATTTCTATATTAAACTGTTAATAATATAATTAAGACAATTCCGGACATTAATAGTCTAAGGAGTTTGATAAATGTGAATGTATTAGAAGTGCTTCATTGAATATGAATTAGAAAGAAATAAGTATACTCAACATGATTGTTGAATATCGGACTATTGTCTAAAAATATATGAAAAGTGAATGTATGCTGAATAAAAGTGATTAATTGCACATATGTGAATTCTTGCATCTCATTACATTGAAATGTATGATTAGATAAAGGCAGTTATGACCGAAGTAGCCAATGAAAAAGAGCTTAAAACTCAAAATGTGTATAAGTGCCATAGGCTCACTATGTAAAATGAGCCTAGTATTCCCAATAGATACGGGACAATTATTAATGAGCCCAGTAACCACAATGGATAGGAGACAGTTAAAAAGGTACTCGGTCACAACAAAGTAACAATTGAAAGAGAGTCACATGTGCATTGCATATACATTTTGATATATATGTTTTGAATGATTGACATGGTTTAGTTGAACAGTTCTAAATAAAAATGAGAAATAAGTGAAAACAAATATATTCGATGAAATATGAGTATTAGTGAAGTGATGTTCATTATGTGATGATATGAATTGCCTATGAAATTGGAATGTAAATTGTTTATATGATTTGATATAAGTGAGCCCTTCAAGGATGGTTCGCTCACTAAGTTCGCAAAACTCACCAAAATTACAACTTTGTCTTTCAGGTTTAGGGGATATCCAGTTAGACAAATTAGAGTATTTTTACTGCAATTGGATAAGAGTTAAAGGCCGGGATCAGTTTGCACCTGCATATGTCTTCATTCATTTTTTTTATTATGATTTGTATTTTGCAACTGTTGTATATATATATATGTGTGAATTATGTAATGTAATGACATTTACGACTGACTATGTTTTGTAAATGAAATGGCCTAAATTGATTATTAATTTTCTTATGATGTGGTTATAAATGGAATAGGCCAAAATGATTATTGGTAAAATGCATTTGATGTATGCAAAATTTTTATAATGAGTAGTTCTAATTGTTTTAACATGTCATCCTTGTAGAGTATGTTCTCGAATATCAACGTTATGTTCGGGAATATGCCCTATGAGAGTGGTGCATTACAATCATAATTCATATCACAATTATCTACATCATTATTGTTACTGTCATCATAACATATACCACCACTTCTACTACAACTTGCTTCCTTACGTTCACCAAGATAAAGCCATGGAGTATAGAATTTATCTATGCCTTGGATTAGCAAGTGATTATATACCACATCTTGACTTTAGAAGTCGACATTTAAGCAATTGATGCATAGACAATGAATGCTACATTCATCACCCATTTGATGCTTTACAAGTTGTATGAAACTCTTAACTCCTTCTATGTATTCTGTTGACCATTTTCAATGAGACATCCAACTCTTATCCATCTAGCTATACAATAAAAGAAGATAACTCATTTTCTAAGAGGTTCAAATTCTTTTAGAAATGAACTAAGATCATAAGCTTTCAGGGCTCATTTTGAGGTCATTCCTAGTTTTACAATCATGGTAAATGGCTAAAGGAAGCACTAAAAGCAATCACAGACTGCAGGAGAATAAGAATAGAGAAGATTACAACATTTGACAATTTTAAGTACGGAACAATCTCTCTGTACCGTGCAAGAGCTTCCTTCAAACCTTGATGAGGAATAGGTAAACCATAGCATAAGGAATCCAATAAGATACAAAAGACGACTTTTGTCAAACATGTGGTGGGTAGGGAGAATACACCTGAAGATGCCACACAAATTCTTCGATTTGGCTCCAATCAACCAGAGGAAGACAGAATCTACAAAAAATACCTATACACAATCACCAACTAACGTAAAAATTGAACATGAAACACAAAAAAAAGATTAACACAGTTAGGGGTTTCACATTGGTTAACAAATGACATAAACAACTGGACTCACCTTCAACTATGGGAAGCGGTGGGAGATCTCGAAGAGGTCAAAAAACAAGCAGAAGGTGAGAATGCAGATGAAGAGTACAATATTTGAAATACAAAAGATGGAGGATAGAAGGTTGATGAAGAGAAGAGGGCTAGTTGAGCTTCAATAGCAAAGTTTCGGTGAAAATGGGAGGAAGGGAAAAGCTCACAAACGTGGGCAAAATGTCATCATCGCTTTTTTTTTTAACCTGTTCACCTTTTTGTAAAGAACAAAACTATGGTCACCAATGGTAGACAATTCGTTACAAATTATACACAACGTCGCCAAAACCTAATTATTTTCTTTACATTCTTAATTTTCTTAATTGATTAATATATATGAGGTATTCCTATTACAAATAACAAAATGAAAATTTTGTCTTCTGCACTTATATATAACAATTGTTCTTAATTTGCTTCATTTTTTAGAATTACTAATCTTTAATTAAATTTGGTAGATAAACAAAATAAAATTGGAAATTTTTTAAAAATTAGTATCTTCTTTTTGTTATTAGTTGACTTAATAAGGAATGCAAACCACATTTCATTTTTACCAAATTCATCACTAATATGACAACATATACCCTTTAACCCTTAATCTACAATTAACCTATTATTTTTATAAAAAGATACATTTAATTTAAATACACAAGGGTTTTTGCGACAGAGTATGTTTCGTCACAGAAGACCATTTCTGCGACCAACCACCACACTTAGTCTCAAGTGGTAGAAAATTGCTACCAAATTTCCACATCGTCGCCAAAACCAAAGCAATTTCTTTACTTTTTTAATTTTGTTAATTGATTATTATATATGAGGTATTCCTAATACATCATACAAAATGAAAATTTTATCTTATCACTTATATATGCAAGTGTTCTTCATTTGCTTAATTTTTGGGAATGACTAATCTTTAATTCTAATTTGGTAGATAAACAAAACTAAATTGGAAACTTTTTCAAAATTAGTATCTTATTTTTGTTATTAGTTGAATTAATAGGAAATGCAAACCACATGTCATTATTACCAAATGAATCAATGTTTAGTGAACATGACAACATCATTCTTGTTCCCTTCATTTATCATTAATCTTATTAGTTGAACCGTGTATTAGTCACTACATCTAACATTTGTCTACCAAATACAACAAATCGTAGCAAATTAATTAATAATACTTCCAAACAACTACAGTAAACAAGAAATGACATTATTGACCTAAATAAGAAAAACGACATCGTTTTGTATTAGGTTTTCAATCATAAGCACAATAAAAAGCTCCTCCATTCTCATTCAAGCTGTCAACATTGCTCAAAATCCTCCATCCTGCAAACCACTGTCTCCTCTCTTATGTTTGAGTTCTGTATTGTGGTCCTTATCATCGAAGAACCATCATTAATTGAATTGATATTGTTCTTTTGTTCTATTTTCATTAGTGAAGTTGTGCTAAGTTTAACTTTAGGTATTCATTGATGTATGGGTTCTATTTATAGTTGTGTTTTGAAGATGATTTACTGTCTGTCGTTCTTTGTATATGGGTTAGCTTCTTCCCAACAACCTTTAATGCTTCCCTCATCACAGCTTCATAACTATTTGATGAAAGGTCTTCAAGAGTATTTTACTTTTATTCATTTCCATTAATAGTAATATAGAGACATATAGATAATACTATATTTCTATACATCAAGAACATAGTTATGTTTATCACACGTTTAAATTCTAAATTTTGTATATGATACAAATTACACAATAAATTTTTGAAATTTTAATAAAGGTAACTTTCATATCATTACGCACATTGAAGATGTATAAGTGCTAAACTAGACTACTATCACTTATCACCGAAATTGGAGTTAAGCATATCATTATTTTATTCTAAATCGACATTTGCAGAATATACCTCTTAACATTATTAATGTCGACATGCTGACTAGTTTTGGATGGTACTAATTGATTTCGTTGGGAGGAATGTTACAAAATTGTCCCTCCTGAAGAAATAAACAATGCAGAAAAATCTCCCTTTCATACATTAATGATCATCTGCCTTCCATGGCCGATCTTCTGCTTCAAGGTGCTTAATATCATCTGAAAAATGTCACTTTCCTTATTATGTACATCTTATTTCCTTTTATGAAGCAATTACATATATTCACATTTGATGGAATATACTATATGTTTTTTTAAGCTTCCTTGAATCTCAAAGATAACATGTATGCCCATGGAGGCGGAAGCGATGTCACAACAGTCTATAAAGGATTAGGGAAATTGGTTGTTTTGGAAAATCGTCAATTCCAAATACTTCATCTGGTCATTCACGTATACATGTCACTCCAATTTCAGTTCGTTTGATGGTTTACTAATCTAACAATATCTAAGTTATATACTGATTGTGTTTCAGGTAAACTGTTTCATGCTAGCAGTTTAACTGGAGAACTTGTCTTCCATACTAAATCTGGCGATGTATCCTCTAAAAGTTTATCTATAACATAAATGTTGGTGTAAGAGGATGTGAAAAACCCTACACCTGAGGGAAGAACTATTACTATTTCAATTGGTGCCTTCAAACGTGCAAGAACCCTTCTCGGGAATCCAGACATTGGGGGACTCATTTACCTTTACCGACTCTCATGTCACTTGGAATCCAAATAAATAATTATATCATTGTCATTTATTGATGCAATCAACTGGACTCAGCTTTAAAGTTGATTTATTGTTGTATCTGTAAGAATTTGTCAAATAACCTCTCTACTAGTTAGGGGTCAAGCTGTGTACTATTGAGTGTGGACTATTATTGTACTTATTCTATAACTGTAAGAATTGTTAACCTTCTAATTCAAAGTTCGTACTACTTCATATATCATATTATTATATCGATACAATTATTAAATTTTTATAACTAATTTTTGCACTATTAGTAAATATTAATGATTAATTAACACTACTGTTTAACACTTAAAATTATGTTGTGTGTATTTTTCCAACAATACGTTGTAAACATTTAAAACAAATCTCCAATAAAACATATCTTAACTATAATAGATTATAAAAATATTAGTTTAACAATTTCGAAAAATGTGAACCCTTTGGTAATGATTTTGGCAAATGGTCACCAAATGTATTGCAAATTACTATGGAACTTTTGGTGACGATTTTCAGAAATCATCACTGAATGTTCACCATTTAGTGACAATCAAAACAAAATTCGTCACCAAATATTGATCCTTTGGTGATGCTTCTCAAATATCATCACCAAATGGTTATTTTTAGTGACAATGTGAAAAACGTAGCAAAAAACACGTAGCTAAATGTCTATGAACCTTGGGTGGTGATTTTTGAAAATAGTCGCCAAATGTCTTTTTAGTGACAATTTTACATAATCGTTACCAAATGTGAACTCTTTGATGATGATTTCGAAAATTGGTCACCAAATGTTTACCAAATTATGGTGACGATTTCTGAAAAGCGTCACCAAAAGCTCATTTAGCAACGAATGTTTAAAATCGTCTCTTATTGTGGATCATTTTGTGACAATTCCCGATTTTGAGGAATCGTCACTAAATGTTCACCATTTGCTGACGTTTTTTGCATTCGTCACCAAATGTTGATCCTTTTGTGACACTTTTATAATTAGTCACTAAATACAGTTTTAGTGACGATTTTAAGATCATCACAATATGGTCGCTTTTAGCGACGATTTTTGAAATGTCGCCAAAAAAACATAGCTAAATGTCTACTTTATTATAGTGATCTAATAATTTGTTCATACCACTATCAATTGAAATTAGATTGAAAAGTATTATCTGAAAATAGGGTATATGTTACCAAACAACGAGAGAAACCCATAAATATTCAAAAGAAAAGACAAAAATCGATTATTGTTCACACAAAAGATGAAGATGGCTGGACCGATTGGGTGATCAGTAACATAATAAGAACATCAACACATGTTTAATAGTAATATAAACATATCACCAATTTGAGATTGAGATAATGTTGAATTAGGTCAGATCACGTCCGATCTGTCGATAAACAAACCTTTGAATCAAGGATCTCGCCAAAGGAAGTAACGACCTTCTTGAGTAATTGGCGGTGACTCAAGCTAGGCCACGCACCAACGAGGCACCAAAACTCAACATCTCTAGATGCCACTATTTAGAGTGATTCCTCATTTTTTTTTTCCAAAAGTACATAAAATCTTCGTGTAAAGCACTTTACGAATGGAAAAGCATGGTGTACTTATAATTTGGATTTCAATTTACTTTTTGCACTCTTCTTCTTGTTTTTCTAGAAAGCATAGTTTTATTAAAAGGTTGATTTTATCCGCTTCTTATTTTTAACACTTGCCCCTATTGTTAGTTAGAAAGATCATTACAAAACATTCATCAGTACTCAATGTGTTGATCAACGAGAATTGGCATTTAACATAAAACAAAATTAAGAAATTAGATTATTTTTATTATTTAATTATTATTATTAACTATAAGTAAAAATTAATAACATTTTATAAATTAATTTTATGTTAATATTTTGTTAAAAATAGCCATATCACCTAAAAAAGTGATACATCCATCAAACCAACTAGGTTGTGAGAAAATAATTAATAAAATTTAATATAAGCCTAATGAAGTTAGGATTTAAGGTGATTTAAATATTATTTTAATAATATTAGACTTTTAATTCAGTACCATAAATAATGGTAGATACTATTTCAGAAATTTTGTGAAACGTTAAGGTGCAAATTATATCTTTGATTAAATACAATATCTTATTTTTTGGGCTTTATATATTCAACATAAAATTTTAAAAATGAGAAAAATATAAATTATATGAAATAAATATATTATAAAAATTAGTATTTGGTATAAATATATTTTTTATATCGTTATTACCCTTGTTAAATATATGTATTTACGATAAGGTTATTTTAATTATTCTTTACATTAATTACAAGAAATATTTGAATTTAATTTTAAACTTCTAAAATATTAAATTACAACAATTAGAACATCATATAAAGTAAAAAATATTAATATTCATTTGTAAAAAGTGAAAAATTAAATTCAAATAAAATCTTCATGTATTTCAATATAAATACATAATTAATTTATATATGCACCTATTCGAGTTTTTAAATTGACGTTTTAAGTTTGCTTTGGTGATATCCATTACTTTTAAACTTTTCAGAAGTTTCTTGAAATTATGCAATATAATTAATAGTTATAATATTTTATTAATTTTTATGTTTCTTTTTATATTTTATAAATACCATTTGTATCTTTAAAAGTAAAGAAAATAATTTTTTGCGTAAAATATTGGAAAGTTTAAATCATTAATGTAATATTTTTATATCATATTTATTATTAGATGATTATTTATAGTTATATATTTTATTAATTACATATTGTGAAAAACTGGTTTTATTAATTTATTAATGAAGTAGTACTAGAAAATTTGAAGCAAGATTATTACAGCTGATCAGGCATGTATGTTCATGTTGTTAAATATGTAAAAAGATACAAACTTTTAAATTCAAATATATTATTTTTATTTAAACTTAAAATTTATATTTAATTAATAATATATAAATTATTAATTTATTTAATATTTAATTAAAATTTTATAATAAATTTTATTTACAAATTATAAATTTAATTTGCATTTTTAACTTTATCTGAAAAACTTAAATGATATTAAATATTATATATGTAATTGAACTATAAAATTATAATGTTTGTCTATAAAATACTATACTTACTAATTTAATAAGAAACTATAAATACAATAAAAATAAAGGTACATATATTAAATAGAAATACAATTATACTAGTAAAAATAATAATTACATATTATATAAATACTTATAATAATTATATTTAAAATATATTGCATAGCACTGAGTTTTATATATATATATATATATATATATATATATGGGTAGACAGGCTCTTTAGTTCACATCATTTTGACACGTTATTTTATACACCAAGGGAGGCAGGGATGAAACCAACATTTTGAATCTCATACCGTACCGGCTAGTATCGGATGATGCAAATTGTACCGGTCAGAGAACGATACAAAATCGGAATAGGTCAATATCGGGTATAAATATCGGTCGGTATCAACCTGTTTCATTTGGTACCAACTGGTACCAACAGTATTAATAATACCTACCAAATATCGGCCAATACTGAAAATTTTAAAAAATATAAGGATTAAGTTGCAAAATTTTCAGAATTTTTTAAAAATTTATCTCCCGCTCATCAACCCCCTTTTCTTTTTTCAAAGTTTTTTTAATTAGTTATTTAGTTAATCTTTTATTGTGATTTTTTAATTTTTATTTTTAAAATAAAATAAATATTTTATTACTAATAATA
>JANZXP010000196.1:39107291-39120844 GCA_027576715.1 Erythroxylum flavicans
AATATATTTACCGACGGTATATTGTCTTTTTCCGTCGGTAATTGCCGTATGTAATTCACTATTTTCTTGTAGTGTTTGAGTAAGATCTTTATCTCATCATCGGTTAAGAATATATGTATAAGGCTTATACATTTCTCCTTCCTTTTCATAGTTGTCTTGCAAACTTTATATATACCATCATATATATACCTTAAAGATAGTTTTTCATTTGGGTCAACAATTCTCAACAACCTCATAAGTGAAGCGACAATCTTCATAATAATCATCTAAGCATTCCAAAATTTGTTATCTAGAATAATAAAATAATCCTCTTTTCTTTTTACATATTTTAATAAGTTATGATTTAAAACGTGTTTACTTCTCACTAAATTTTAGAGTACTTATTATAATCACTTTTTAAAGTTATGTGTAATTAGAAACCTAGTAGTAGTAAGATGCACAATCACAACTCAATCTTATTGCTTTCTTAACAAAAATAAAAATATAAGAAGATTATCTATAAAAAAGTTTGATTTTAGATGTACATTAAACAATATTAGAAATATAGTTCATACAACTAAAAAACTCTCTTTCATCATATCGATGTTTCATATTAATTTTTATATAAGTTTATACATGATTAATGTTGTTAAGTCTAAAGAACCAAATGAAATTCTAAATACACTTATGTTGATTTAATAATACTTGACGTTGATAATGTACCACTAAGCCTAAAAAAAGGTAAGTTTGTCAAGCTCTTTTACATGAAAGTAGATTTTAATTATTCTTGAATTTTAAGAATGGCTACTATTCCATAGTAGAACATGTGTAAACAATTTCATCCATAACAATAAGAAGGATCCTAATGCTTTAAGATGTACTTTGAATAAAAAGAGAAGTGCGGTATTGAATTTGAAAGAGTGAAAAACCAAGGAGGGTAGATCAAATTTTTAAAACATAATCTTGGTGCCTTCTTCAAACCAATATAAAGAGTATTTTAGTTTACAAACATCATTAAGTGAGGAATATACATAGTAAAGGGAATTTTGACGTAAACCTCTTCATTGAGATCACTATAGAGAAATGCTAGAATGGTTCATATAGTGGTTATTTTTGTAACTAATGGAAAAGTTTTATCATATTCTACGCTATATTCTTGTTTGTTTATAAGAACAACTAAGGGCCTGTTTAGTTGAAGGTTTCATAATGAAACGAGTTGGAACGTAACACACTTCCATCTTTTAGAATGAAGTTTTATAATGGAATAGAATGGAATGGAATATGATGGAAGCGGAGGGTTTCATGTTACATTTTGTTCCATCCTAAATAGTGAAAATTAGAAACCTCCAATTTGGGGAGTTTAAGATGGAACGTAAACTAATAAATATATATTACCTAATATACCCTCAATAATTTTTTATAATATCAATTATTTCTCCTTACCTTAATAACAACCAACATATTTGTATATATTTATTAGTTTTTTTTGTTATACCAATTATTTTTTGTAATACCAATTATTTCTCCTTACCATAATACCAATTATTTCTATATAAATAAAAATATAAATAAATTATTTTAAAATATAAATAACATAGAATAAAATATAATATAATATAATAAAATTAAAATAATTAATAATAATATTTTTATATAATTAATAATAAATTGTAGATAATTAATAATAAAATAATAAATTTTTATTAAAATTTTTATTATTTTAAAATAGAAAAATATATATATATATAATTATTTGTCACAGTTGTGAATAATTTTTTTTATATTTTCTATTTTAAAATAATAAAAATTTTAGTATTTTATTATTAAAGTCACAACTGTGACTTTTTAATTAAATATGATTTCTGTTTTAAAACCATAACGTTAAACCTCCTATAACAACCATTTTAATGTAAGGGGTATAATAGTCATTTATTATATATTACATTTCATTCCATCTATCTTTTTTCACCGCATTACATTATGAACCCTTCCTTCCCTCCCAAACAACTTTTCATTATATTGGATTTCATTCCATTATAAAGCGTTCTGTTCCATTTCATTACATCCTATACCATTCTATTAATTAACATCCAACCAAACAGGCCCTAAACGAGTGGTGTGGCAGTCTATGAACCCATCATAACAAAACTTGACAAAAAACATAAACTTGAGACCAACGACATTGAACAACATCTTATATTTAGTTTTCTGTAAGTGCAAGAAGATATGTTTCAATATCTTTTTGCTAAAGATTATGCTCCATTGTCTATTTGTAAGAAAAAGGAATATGAATAATAGATAAAGTAGTTGCCAAGGATAATTGAAAAATGTAAACAAACCTTTTAGAGGGTTTATGAACTCAAGTACTATTCATAGAGGGATGAGCTTGGTTGACATAACATGATCATCAATTATTGAAAGGTCTTAAAGGTGTTTAAGATCTACCAAAGTTTGATATGATGTGGTAATATTTTGTTGTCCATAAACTAAAAGAATTTCAAATGATGTAGGACCTGTAGAAGATTCGATAATCATAGGAGGAAAAAATAAAAGAGAAAAGGGAACCTAATGAATAGGAAAATTTTAATTTTCTAAAAAATGACAATATGAGAAAATTGAAGGTAACATAAGTTAAAATTATAACAAAGAAAATCTTTTAGGTGTATAAGGTATTAAAATATTAAGTCATCAGCTCAGCGCATTCATGTGAAAGAAAATAAATGTAACATACACAACTAAAGGTATAACGATTAGCATAGTTTAAATGATAATCAAATAACCAAGTGAAAGGAGACACATAGTTCAATATAGGAGAGGGAAATTGATTCATGAGATGGATGACAATTGAGAGGGCTTCACACCAAAAGTTCGAACAACATCATGAAGGTGCTGATTCTTTATTTTAGTTATATCATTTGGTTGTGGAGTTGAAGAACATAGCTTTTGAGTGATTATCCCATTAACTTATAGGAATTCTTGAAATAGAACAAAGAATTTTGATATTGGTAAACATTTGATTCTTAACATATGCATGAAAAATCTTAAAAATAGAAATTACTTCATCTTTAAAATGTAGAAAATAAATCCATGTGAAACAATATAATCTTCAATAAAAGTGATATAATACTTATAATTAGCATATGAAGTAATTGATGTTACATCTTATAAGTCACTATGTATCATATCAAAAGATTGACAACATTTTGTGTGTGAAAGGGGAATGGCGACGTTTTCCTTTTCCCAAATCTATAAGAATTACAATCAAATTAAAGAGCACTAAGAGAGGGTGACTTTATTCCTAAGAAAATCAAAGTTTAGCTAATTATAAATTACATTAGAATTGGGATACCAAAACATTTATGTCATACTTAGTAATCAAGAAAAGCATAATGACAAGTGATAAAATGCAGAGATCTAAATAAAGGAAGTTGGAAAGGAAAAAAATGTCCTAATTTACACCTACTTATAATCATCTTCCATGATTATTGATTTTGTAGAACATAATCAGATTAGAAAATTCTACCTTATAATTATTGTGAACCAACTGAAAGGCAGGAACAAGATTAATGGTAACATTAAGAGACGAGAATAAATTAGTTAAAGAAGAAGAAATATCTCCAATACATTAATAGGTAAATGATTTCTATCAACAATGTGAATATCGAGATTTCTATTATATTTATTTACATAAGAAAGGAAACTAGTTTTTTTTTCCATATGATCAAAAGCCACATAATCAAAGTACCAAATAGAAGATGTAGAAAAAGGTTTACTTGAGAGTCCTATATTAGAAAGTGTAAAAATAAAAATTTATATAATCATTTAAGATATGTAGATTAAAGAGGAGTAGGAGCATTTAATGTTGGCACTACATCCACAGAACCATTGATACCAAAAGAACCATCCAAGGTAATCTAGGTTATTATATCTTTCTTGGGGGATTTAGTAAGACATTCCTTAGTAATATGACCATCTTTTTTTTGTAGTAATTGCATAATTTGAAAGGATAGTCTAAAGCACAATGATTAATTTTATGACCAAAACGTTAAACAATGTTTATGTCTGTTCCTCTTGGCTTACCTTGTGTTATATTAGCCACCTAAATTTAGGTAGTTTTGTTGCTCCATAGTGGTTTGATTATGAAGACACTACTTCTAGTAAAACAATTTATTATAAGATGCACCTAAAGAGAGGAATAGATCCCAATTCACAATACAAGACCTAACGCCTCCAAATTCATATCTTAGTTTCACACAAAAAATTAATAAATTTTAATAGTTTCATGAAAGATCAAATAGATTTAATTCCTTCAAGAGGTAGTATAACATAAATAATGTATGTATGTTCAACCTAAAAATTCATGAAACTAGATTAAAACCTAAAAATACAGAGATTTTCCTATTAGAAAGTGGATAATCAATGTTCAACTTGAAATTAATGAGTAGTGTTATTTTGCCTTTTTAAACAAGACCACATTTCAGCCACAAACTTGAAGGATTTAAGATTTAAGATGATAAATCTCAAGATCCACGCCATGATTTGAGCATCCTTAACTTTTCACTTGGCAGGTCTATCTTTATTCTTGTTTTTATCATGAACAAGATTACTACGATCAATTTGTCCATATAAATCCTTACTTTTGATAAATATCTTGAGATAAGATGTCCAAACTTGATAATTAATCCATTAAAACGATCAAAGAAAATTTCACATCTATTTAAAGATACAATGTTGAGATACTAAACTTTTTTTAGATAAAAAATGGAATAATCAAATATAAAAGTTGAATATGCATAGACTATCAGTTTAACTAATTTTAAGATAAATAAAGGTGGAACAACATTTGAGATGGGAAAAGGACTATAGATGAGATTAGACAAAAGCCTATGATTTTATAACAATTTAAAGAAATTTTTTGCTAGAAAAATTGTCCTTAGTAGGAAACTTGCAATATAAAAATTCAAGTTGCAATATTGCAACTTGAATTTTTAGCTTTAAAATTAGCTAAAGTATTATATAGAGATTTGTCTACATCTAATAAATCCTATCAAATCTTTATAATTATATTAAGAACACAAGATTTGTCTTTGATGAGATATGAGATCAGCAAATCAACCTTTAATGAAGGTATATTAATGTATTAGTTCTCAATTATAATAACTAATAGTGTTGACACGATATATGCTAAAAAGACGAGTATCAAATGACTTCCATCTATTTTACACTTTATGACATTTCAATATGATGACTGTTTTTGCAATATCACAATTTTATGTAGCTTCTTAAACTCCTTTAGATATTTAAATTTCATGTCCATTTCAAATTTGAAGTTTTTCAATTCTATTATTAGGTTAAAATCTATATAAACCTTTTTTTCACTCCTTTTCTCAAATAAGCATTATTACTAATAATTAAACTAGTTAATTATTCATTATTGTCTTCATTATCACTATCCGAACAATGAGAAGTGCATTCTTGCACACCTAAATTAGTGCTATTGGTGTTAGACTTACTATTACTTTCAATTCCATCAATAAAATTATGAAAATAATATCCACTTGCCACTTTTCTAGATAATTTCCTCTCCTTGACCCTTGCTTGCAAGAATTTTTCATCATAGGTGAAAAAGTTATCCGAAATTTCATCACTTGAAGATCCATTCCTCTTAACAAGAAAGAAATCGTAATCAAACTCATGATGTTCAATTTATTAGTCACTAATGCTTGTTCATCGCCATACTTAATCATAATCTCATTATGGAGTCTACTTCTTCACCCTAATTGGTTGCATCTTTATATCCATTATCAGAGTAGATTGGTACAATTGTGTAATTTATTTTCCCCATTGTATTTACTATCTACAATATATCATTATCAATGTATATAGCCTAAGTTCTTTATTTGCACTAGTAGCTTATGTTCATACTTGTAATAAATGGAGTTCACCATATGACCAATCTCCTAGGCAGTACATATTATTTTTTCTTGATCTTACTTAACATACTCTATTCCCCAATTTTCTTTAAAACTCCACCATAGCGAAATTTGAAGGTAAATAATGTTTGTAAAATAGAAAATAGAAAAAAACAAATAAAAAAAATGAAAACAATGGTTTGCAGTAAAAAATTTATGTATGGACACATCATGATGCAATAAGAAAACTTTTCATTCACATATTATTAGCCATATTCAAAGTAATGTGGACCAAACTTTCTATAATATCTCCAACATAACTCTTAGAAGTTAATTTACATCTTACAAGTTAATCATTATGGAACTTAAATATAGGGAAGCACATAGAACTATATAAGCATAAAGACAAGCATACAAAACCTTACATATATATTAGTATTACTTTACTACTCTAATGCTTTACATATATTCTAATTAATGAGCATTGTTATTATCCTCTTAGTTAATTACATGATAGTAAAATATGGCTGTCACTTTTCCCAAATTTGATCAATATCTCTACCAACACGTAGCTGGTTTTAGTTGATGGAGATAAGACATTCTTTTGCACAACAGATTTGATTGGAGATTAATATGTTTTTTTTTTATCTTTCTTTCTAGATTTTGAAGTTCTAAAAGCACCAACCTTTACGTTAGTAGAATGGTAATCTTTAATCGATAAGTTTATGGAAACATGAAAAACTCTATATTCTTTTTTTTTTACCACCACGTACTGTCAAAGGTCTCCTATCACTAAATCATATACATAGTTTAACTTTTTTGCTCTTGGACTCATGAAGATGTGCTGTCTGGTCTGGAATTGAGAGGCCTTCATCAAGATGTGTTGCCTAGTCTGGAATTAAGGAAGTGCCTTCTTGTGCACTGTCATAGGTGCTTTGGAGCCATGGTTTCTGTTACTTCTTCAGCATTTACTCTATTCCTTTAAGAACCAGCCAGACAAGCCGAAGAAAATGCTTTTATGTCCCAATTTCAGTTAATTTGTTTTGATTCGTTAAACCCTTTCAACCCCTAAAAGTCAAATAGGAGAAGTTTCAGTTTTCATTTTTCCGAAGCTTTTACCTTGTAATTTTTTCTTTTAAAAAGGAAACACCTGAGCCTATACAAACCAAATCTATTAAGTATTAAATGAGAAATCGGAACATATAAGGATGCATATCAGTGTTTATCACTTGATTTCTGCGTACCTAGTCTATTATTCTTACGTAAATAAAGGAAAGTTGGGGGAAATATATACTCCCTCAACTTTCTGCAGAAAATTTTTGAATGCGGAACAAATACTTCTTCCCATGAATGACAATTGCTGGCAGTTTGTGGGCTACGAAAGTTTGATCAAATGCTCAAAAGCTTAACTGAATCATCTTAATAACTGTATAGACATGAAAGTTTCACTTTTCCAAACATCAGCACTCGTGCTATCATTTTAATTGCGAAGTACGACTAATTCTTTTAGGCTGTGGTTCCTAGCACATTCAAAACCATCATAACATCAATGCATTGCTCTCGGAAAAACCCAGAAAAGCAATCATGAATCTCCAAGTCTGCAGTTCCATTTCCATCTGCTCCTCTAAGGTGCATATGAACCAACCAAGCTTTAGTCCCTGCGAGAACCACTGCTACTTGCGGCAGAATACTTACCACCATACTTCTGTGAAAGACAAAATAACCCACTGTTACCTATCAGAAGCCTAAAGTTCTACGTTGAGTTGCTCCAATAAGCACAATGATAGATAGAAGGTAGGAGGAGCCCTCGTGGTAATCACATAATGGAGGGACACTTTGTTAAAAGATACAAGCAACTTACCTGCTTTCCTACATTAAATGGGACGTATTTGTACTTGATCATGTGTGCAATTTGGCGCCTCATAGTAAGGATAAAAAGAACAATCCAGTAGACAAGTAATATGGGCCAAAACACAGGAACATCAAATAAAGAAAAGAAACTCATCACAAATGCTATGCAGAAGGCCTTCGTGAAGGAGTACCTGGAAGCACAACAGGTGGAAATATGTCATATTCATACAAAAGGCATAACCTCTTCTTGAAATCAACCCCAAGTAGTTAGTAATTTATTCAAAACAAGAATCTCAATGGACCTAACTACTAACAGTTGCAATTCCAGTTCTAATTTTCAAACACATTGCCAAACATTAATAAACCAATTATAAACATCATATCCTAGTTCTACACATTTGCGCTGGCATTTTTGTTTTGGTGCACAGGCTACTAAAGTTTCTTTTCGATTAGTCTCCTAAAATATATAGGAACCTATGTCGAAAATTAACTTCGAGAAAAATATTGGTTAAAAGAAGCCTGTAACTCGGCCCATCAACAAGTAGCTTACATCTCAAACAGGTTCTCCTGCATCCAAATGAAGAACTGAACAAACAAATTAATGGTATATGCGATAATCATCAGCAACCTCATTAACCAGTATATGAAATCAGCAATTTCATGCAAATCTTTAAGAACTAAATTCCTTCCAACTTGATACGTCTGTATTTCTACTAAGCTGACCATCATATTTGATAATCAATAATTTTTACTTCAGAATTAGAAGTCTAGATCTGAACAGTTTAATAAGCTGTTTGAAGAGTACCAAGTCTGTATAAATATCTGTATAGGAAACATCATAGTTCCATGTATCTGAATTCCCACTAATTTATACCATAATGGGTTCTATGAATATGAACTTTGCTATTCCCCTCCAAATATACAGCAAAGTAAAGTCACCCGCAAAATCAAAGCCAATAACTTGTGAGAAGTCCCAATTTACCAAGATATAACATGAAAAGGGGGAAAAGAAGAAATGTTTGCTCACCAAAATTTGAACTCTGGAAGACGACGAATGAATGGTTTGAATTCATCAGAACCTTTTGTTGGCAGCAGAGGCCCATTTGAAGGTTCAAGCTCAGGATCAACCAGAGGTGACAAAAATCCAATCAACAAGTTGAGTATATAGATACCAAGTCCATAGGAAATGATGTAAAACCCCTGAACATAGTAAACCCGCATAGAGTAAATAGCCATGACAACAAGGGTTCCAATCCACCTATAAAGTGTATGAGGTGTTGTCTTATCCAAATAGTACTGGTACATCCTCCAAGCATCATGTCCCCATTGAGCTACAGGAGAAGCTACAGAGTCACTCCCACCCCCAACTCCCTCCATTTGATTCAGGTATTAAAACCCTGTGGATTTTAAAAATAACTTAGAAACCAATAAAGGATACTCTGTTCCTAAACCATCACAACATACAACCAATCCATGAATATATTGTTATGTTTCTGTCGTAGAAAACCCCATAAAAGCATAAAAAAATCCTCATAACATAACATGCAGATATCTAATCTGAATATATAAAGTTTGATAAAGCACAAAGCATTACCCTGTACTAGATAAACTGGAACGGAAAAGGAGGGTGGCCATACTATAAATAAACAACCAATCCTCATATTTGAGTAAATAGCTAGGAACACAAATTCATATGTACCACCTAATGGTTACATTCAATTAAGGGAAAATCATTACAAGTGCCACTAAATTAAAGCATTGCAATCACGAAACTGAGATACGACATTTCCATTTCCCAACCCAAATCCAGCATTTAATCTCATTTCCATGTCCAAGGTCAAATGAGCCAAAAACTACAAAACATAAGCCCATGTAAGTCCAGATACATCGTAAACAAAAGAAACCAGTTAAAGAATAACCAAGAATCCTTCGAAAACTCCAGTAAAATCACTTTCCCCCATTGTTTCAGAGAACCTCGACGCACATAAGAAGCTTATATCCAGAAAAGTTATACAATTAAACAAATACCCAAAACGAACACAAGATCTGAAAGGAGAAACCAAGGCTTTGACAACACAAAGACAAGACGTATCCTTCGAGAGAAACAAGGAAAAATCCAAGAACCAGATCTAAAACCAGCCGGAACCCAACAAATCCCAAAACTCAATAAGTCTAATAAGAAACACAACCACAGCAGATACATATGTAATCCACATGTGTGCAGGGATTAAGCTGTCAAGTGCATCATGAAATATAACACAAGACAGAAATGAAGGCAAGAGCAAAAAGGGAAAGAAATTAAAAAAACTGACCTTAAAAGGACTAGAGGGTGTCAAGCGTTGGACTCGGAGAGAAAGGGAAAGAAATTGTTTGGCAAAATTGGATTTTGACTACTGGATGGAAAAGAGAATGGAGCAGAAGTACAAGTATTACCGACAAGAGAAAAAATCACAGGCGAGTGTAATTCGTCTGTGATTTAGGTAACGTGAAACGAGGGAGGCACTTTGGGCTTGGATAGGTTTTACTTTACAAAAGAAAAAACAACAATCCGTTTAATTCTACTTTTGGTTTTTTCAGCGTGGGGTTAATTTTTAATTTTTATTTTCTACTTATATTTTTTAAATCATGTTAATCTCAATCTATTTATATTTTTATTACGGGTGATAATTATATATTAAATAAAATTTAAAAATAATTATTTTTAATTAATTAATTTTATTTTAATCTCTTGAATAATATTTATTAATAAATTATCAATAAAATTATTTTATCTTATTAAAATAAACAAATTAAAAATTAAATTTTATTTATAAATTAATATTTATTTTAACTATGAGTTAATTGTTAAATCCAATTTTTCAAAATATATATATCAAATTTAATTATATTATTCATAATTATTAATTTAATTATACAATTAACTAAATTATTAAATAAAAATATTCATAATTTTAATTAATTAAATATATAATATTAAATTAAATTATTTATAATTCTTATTAATATATATTTAATTGATAGTATATCATATTATAGAAACAAAAAAGAAAATCACTTTTTGTATTTTTCATAAAATTTGAAAAATAGAAGAATTTAAAACCAAAAAACTCAAACAAACATTTTTTTGACTAAATTTGCAAACAAAAACAGAAAAATATAAATATAAATGAAAATAGACAAACCCTTAGAAAATGATTTTTAAGAAATTGAAATTACCAATGTTTTATAAATACGTTAGTTTGGATTAATTATATTTTAAAATTCAAATTTTCTTAAAAATCATAAGCAAAAAAAGAAGTAATATTACACTCTTATAATTTTATAAATAATTCTGAAAGCGCTAATATATTGTGAGAATAATGTATGTTTGATGAAAAATCAAAATTAATTATTGTATTAATAGAACTAACCATAAAAGTAAGCAAATAAGGAATTGATATTATTCAGAAGCTGCCTGCACGAGACATGTGGCAAAATGTAGTTTAGACAGAACAAGCCAAAAACTCAGGGATAAATGTGAGAGAGAAGAGGAGAAATAAGTTTGGTATAATGAAATGATGAAACATTACATGATTCAACATAAAAAGAGAAACATATATCATTTACAGTGATTCTCATAAAAAAAGAAAAACATATATCATTCACAGTTATTCTATCATCATATGAATTTTATTTCTTCTTAGTCTCCTCTTGAATACTGCAGTTTGTAGTTGTAGGCTAAGTACCACTCTCCTTCTCGGTTGCCATATCTCAATATAAGCTTGTCATGTTACACAAAATGTAACATGGTCCTTGATGCAAGAATAGTAAATAAAAAAACTTGTTCTTAATTCATATAAATAAGAGTTAATTACAAAAAAACTCAAACTTTTATCAAAATTTCAATCATAGCCTAAACTTTAAAAAGTGTCAATAAAATGCTCAAAATTTTAATTTGTTTCAATTCTAGCTCAACTTTAGTGCCTCTGTTATCTTTGCTGACGTGACATGTGTCTAGGAACTCTTATTAAGAAGACACGTTAGTGTAATTAGCAGAAGTGAGTTAGACTATTGAAACGACATCGTTTCATGATAATACTAAAACGACGTCGTTTCAAGAAGATTAAATCATATTTGTCAATCCTCCCTCCTCCCAGATGCATGAAATCCCCAACTATTTCGACATTCTTTCATCCCTTCCTCCTAGATGCACGAAATCCCTAATTATTTCCACATTCTTTTGTCCGTCTTCCTAAACATAAGAAATCCCTAAGTATTTTGACGTTCTCCTCTCAGACGTAAGAAATCCCTAAGTATTTTGACATTCTCAGTCAATTTTCTCTCAATACCCACATTATCTTGCACCAGCAGAATTTCCAATTCTTGACACCTTCAACACTTCACAATCAGCCACGTGAAGGTTAGTTTTTTTCATGTTGTTGTAGGAAAATGATAAAAAAATGTCTGCTTTATTTCTCCTTCCAGTTATCTCATGCAATACTAAAATGTCTGATTGGAATTTAATCTCTAGTTTATATGTCTATACATACAAATCTCACGCCTCCTAATTACAAATCTAGTATGGTATCTCCAACTTAACTCAACTCAACCTATAGAACATGGTAAAGAGAGAGAGAGAGTAGCATTTTGTGAGAAGGAGGTTTTGGTGTTTGAAATATCTTGAGAGGGGCAGAAAAGTAAAGTGATTTGTAAGGTGTGTTAGTAAAGGTTGGAGAACGATAAGCTAGAAAATGGAATTTGAGTGAGGCCAAACACTCCAATTAGTTTGTGGAGTTTATAATAAGAAAAGTTACCTTAAATGCTTTTGTTAACTTATATGAAATCATGACTTCATATCTAATCCCTCTTCTAGCTTTGCAACAATTCTTACACTGTCCTATTAATAGAGACTCCTCATATTTATCTTTATATTTTTGTTTGCATTATGTTAAGGTTATTTAAATAGCTATTGAAAGATGGAGAAGGTGAATTGCTGATGAACCTACTTACTGTTATTTGCATTGTGATGCTGTTATTTAAATAGCTATTGAAAGATTGAGAAGGTGAATTGTTGATGAACCTACCTACTATTATTTGCATTACATTGCTGATGAACTTAGTGTTATTACAATAATGAATGATGTTATGACTTTGCTGATGAATTCAATGGTTGAAATCTTTTCCAATAGATTTCAAAGAGGAGTGTTTATGCTTGGTTAGGATGCATTATTTTATACCTTGTTAAGATCTTCTATTGATCTTCTAGAGGATGTAAAGATGAAACTCCATTTCAACTATAGGTTTCACGGACGAGGAGAGGAAGTTATTGACTTGTTTGGGCAAATGGAGGGAAGATTTGGAGGCAAATAAGGTTACTTTCTTAGGTTTGCCTTATGTTTGTAGTCATTAAGGGATGAAGGACAAAGGAATGAAATTATTTGAGTTGATAACTACAAAGTATGGTTGGAAAGGATAAAGGATAATAACTTGTATTTGAAACAGCTAATGGAGGACCTGAAATTGTTGGGTTACGTGGCTGATATTGGCTCATATTTCCATGATATGGATAATAAGGAGAAAAAATTAATTTGTTGCAACACAGTGAAAATTTGGCTATCGCTTTTGCGTTAATCATTATTCCACCTGGTGTATTAATAAGGGTAATAAAGAACTTGGTTATTATGTGTGATGTTTGGCGAGATTATTTGTAACATCCCCTCACCTATGGGAAGGGTATTTTGGTAAATTGGAATGGGTTAGGATTGTTTAAAGTGTTTTTGCTATATTCATGCATGCATATATGCACATAAGTAGCAAATAGTGAATTTTTGC
>JANZXP010000196.1:39129742-39153740 GCA_027576715.1 Erythroxylum flavicans
CATGCATGTCATGCCATAATTCATGCATGAAACTATCATATGAAAGCATAAAAGAACATAGAAACATTTATCTTACCTAATAAACTCTTAATTCTCCAATCTTGCAATCTTTCCAAAATTCTCTCTACTTTTCCTTCCTCACACACGGCATCATCACTAAAGTGAGAGGGTGAGAGTTTGAGTTTGGTATGGTGACTTAAAGAGGAGAAGATAAAGTGTATGAAAGTGGAAGAGTGAAGAAGGTAAGCAAAATGATCAAAGAAGAACAAAGGAGAGGAGCCTTCGGATGAACCAAAATTTCAAGCCAAAAGATACTTTCTACACTAAGAAAAGAACATACAAGAAGAAGCAATAAGGAGAGTCGTGGATGACTCAAGTGGGCTGAATTTTTTTAATAAAATACCAATGAGAGTGGTGACACATGTCACACTCTCATTGGTTAGTAACTTTCTTCCCAATTCACTTCAATTTCTCTCCAATTTCCAATGGCTCAATTCCAAAAATTCTTAATTTCATATGCCTAAGTTTTCAGTGCCATTGGACAATAAATTTCACTACCGGATGACCCCTATTCTGTCACTTAGCAATTTTTCGGGTCCAGAAACAATTCCGAAAAATTCCCGAAAAATTTCTATAATTCTCTAAAAATGGAAAAACCCCTATGACCCTCTCCAGTACCAATTCTCACTCAAACAAAACACATTTTCTATATAACACAATTATTCACACTTAAACCGGGAAAATGTCATGAATGCATGTACAAGCATTTACATGTGCAAAAATTCACTATTTCCTATTCATGTGCATATATGAATGCATGAATATGTCAATGCATTATTTGACACTCCTAACCCGTGCCAAATTACAAAATTGCCCTTCCCATTGGTGAGGGGATGTTACATGAAAGCCACACTTTAGAAGTTCCAGGGGTACCCCTCAACACTCACACACGTGATCACCATAATACATCTGAAGATAGACTCTAATTCAGTATATAATTCTTTCACAACTATAAGATTATCCACTTTGGCTTTTTGAATCCAAGTCAAACAACAATAATATCTTATATGTCCAATCAATAAATAAAATGTAAAAACTAAATAAAAAGATATATACTCTATATCTTAACAATACCCCCTTTTTTGGCATTTTTGTCACAACTGTTAAGCTCTCCCTAAATAACATAATTGGACATATGAATATTGAATTCACAATGCTCCCCCTCAATATAAGATCCAATAAAACATAAATAAATCAATCACAACTGAAATAAATCATACACAATTTTAGTTCAAGTCTTATGTTCTCCCCCTTTGGGACAACATATGCTAAAAAGACGAACTCGAGGAGCTCCGAGAAATCGTCGAACTCATTACTTTAAGTGACGAAGAGCATCACTTGCCACTTGAATAATGCCTTCAATCATCTCAATTTCAATAAAGAGAGCTACATGAAGATTGACAGAAGTTGTTCCTGAGCCATCTGAGGGGCTAGATGTGGTGTACGAAAAATTCACTACCCGTGGTTGCGTAAAAATCCTTGGAGAGATGTTTATTAAGGACACCAACTCAACTATACTCGACTCCATCCTGGGAACGTCATTTGCATATAAAAATTGAGAGATTAGGCAAGGAAAGGATAGTAAAGAATGCGGCTTCCTCTCAATGGTCAACATAGCTTCAATAATGAGATGTCCAAGATTGAATCGCACCCCAGTACCTATCTCATAAATCAATTTAGCATGCGTCAAATAGACAGAGACAACGTGTGTGCTTGGCATTCAGTTGGTCATTACTAACTTAAAGAGCACGAAATACTTTTAGGTAAGCATTAAAGAACGAAGCATAGAGCTAGACGACCATGCAATCAATTTTCCACCAACTAATACTGTAGCAATTAAATCATTTGACACATTCCAATCATCATTATAAAGTTGATCACCAATCATATTATCAAATCCTAGAAATAAATTCAAACAATCAGCATCAAAAAGGACTACCGGACCCCACACATATACTGATCTATAACTCAAAGTAGTCTTATTCAGAATATCACTAGTTAAATTATAGTAAAATTCTTTTATCAGATCTGAGTCATAGTGCTTCTGAAGCAGTGAGGCTTGACGTAAATGTCTCTCCGATAATAAAGTGTCTAGTTCATGTTGTTGAAAATCCTCTAAATTGATTGGGTGGTCGAGAATGAACCCGATAGTGTTAAGAGTCGCCCTATTTCTGTTCAGCCACGGAGGGGTAGAACTTGAAAGAAATCGCGTCGTTCATTATCAGGCGGACAGAAGAAATGAGTCGAGGTGGTCGGACTTTTTTTAAGCCCGCTCTTTTGTACGTTTCTGAGGAGCTGTAGGAGGTGCAGTAAGTGGAGTAACTGCTATGGGAGTCTCATCGAAATCTAAAGTAAAGTCTTCAACCATGGATAATATGACCCGAGCAACGTCATCATCTAGATTTGGTACTCTTTCCCAAATATAAGTAGTGTCGGGAATATCAATGGGAGCAGTCAAAGACGACCCAGTCCCGGTAAGTCTCCTTTCAGGTGTCGGGTTGAGCATTAATCAACTTGAACGATGTGATGAAGCTACTGTTTTCTTTTCTAACATTGAAGAGGACGTTTTCTCTTTGTTCTTGCCCATATTATCAAAAAAACAACAGAGACCCAAACAAAATCAATAAATGGAGCTATCGTGAAGTGAAAAGGAGCAATGCTGTAGAGAGAAAAATAAGTCTTCAATGAAGTTCCATAGATGCTAAGTCCACGGTAGAGAAGTATTCAATGCAATTACGTGGGTGCTTGGGAGCATGAGACCTAACATATATGAGAAGGGGATGAGTGGCGCAGGCGACAATAGAAAGAGCACTTAGGGATTTTGAATCCCTTAGATGAAAACACAACGTTTTGTTTTTTAAGGAAATAATACATCATTAATTTAAAACACAAAGTCCCAAAGTCCCTCGAAGAAGTTCAAACTTTAGTGCATCAAAAGGTTTCGTAAAGATATCCACCAACTGCTTTTCCATAGATACATGTGACAAAATGACAGTTTTGCTTTCCATAAGCTCTCGAATAAAGTGGTAACTTAGATCGATGTATTTCGTCCTTAAAAGCTAAATCGAATTCTTAGAGATGTCTATGGCACTCTTTATCGCATAAGATTGTTAATAGATTCTGATCAATCCCGTAATCTTCTAACATATGTTTCATTCAAAGAAGTTGTGAACAACAACTACCTGTAGCGATATATTCAACCTCTTCGGTAGATAGTGAAATTGAATTCTGCTTCTTGCTATAACAAGAGATCAAATTGTTTCCTAAGAAGAAACAACCTCCTGAAGTGCTTTTCTGATTGTCTAAGTTTCCACCCCAATCCGCATCACTATATCTAGCTAGATAAGATGTCGAGTTAGATGTATACTATATTCCAAAATCAGATGTTCTGCTTACATACCAGATAATCCTCTTAACAGCTGTCAGATGTGTTTCATTCGGATTGGCTTGATAGTGAGCACATACACCGACACTATAATAAATATCTAGCCTACTTGCAGTCAAATACAATAGACTTCTGATCATGCTCCAACATATACTGGCATTAACACTTTTACCATTCTTATCTCCGTTTAGCTTCATAGAGACACTCATAGGTGTTCTCGCATGTTCGGCATTCTCAAGACCAAACTTCTTTATTAAACTCTTAACATATTTGATTTGTGAAACAAAAATTCCATCCTTCGCTTGTTTAATTTACAAACCCAAAAAGAAATTCAGTTCACTACCATACTCATCTCAAATTCAAATGTCATAATTCAACAAATTCATCTACCATCTTCGGATGAGTATACCAAACAAAATTTCATTAACGTAGATTTGAGAAATTACCAAGTTAGATATAACCTTTTTAATAAACAAAGTTTTGTTAACACTAACTCGTTCATATCCTTGCTTGATGAGATATTGTGTGAGTCTTTCGTACCAAGCCCTCAGTGCTTATTTGAGACCGTAAAGAGCTTTCTTTAGCTTAAAAACGTGATCTGCATGGGTTGACTCGATAAATCCTTTTGGCTGCTCGACATACACTTCTTCCTATATAAACCCATTCAGAAAAGCACTCTTTACATCCATCTGATAAAGCTTAAACCCCTTCACACATGCTATACCAAATAATAGCCTAATAGACTCAAGTCATGCCACCGATGCAAAGGTTTCGTCAAAGTCTATTCCTTCAACTTGAGAATATCCCTGAGCTACTAACCTTGCTTTATTTATGGTTACATTATCCTTTTCATCTGTTTTATTTCGAAATACCCATTTTGTTCCAATCACATTAGCATCCGATTATCTTGGCACCAATTCCCATACATCATTATGTGCAAATTGAATCAATTCATCTTGCATAGCTGCTATCCAGAACTCATCTTGTAGAGCTTCTTTAACATTTTTTAGCTCAAAAAAAGAGGTGTAGCATAAACAGCCCGCAAGTTCTCAATAGTCAACCTTTTTTTTCTTCTTTCATTGATATCTCCAATGACATTCTTTAGTGGATGATTTCTTCTAATTCAAGAGGGAGAATCGGGTTCAAATCAGCTTCTCTCAAGTTTTGAATATTTAAAGGAACAATTTCCGCATTAAATGTTTTGGTTGATTCATCATTTAAAGTAACTGATAGTCTTTGATTTGCGTAATTACTTCCTCAGTAGCAACTAACTGCAAATTTGGGCAATTTTTCAATCTTGTCTCATTGCTTGTATGAGTTGATTCGGAGAGTTGATTATTTAGATTTTCTTCTGCCATTTGATCATTTAAAAAAGGTACATCATCTATCACACCATTTATGGACTCTACCACTTTCTTGGTTCTTGATTATATACTTGGTAAGCTTTACTGTGAGTTGAATAACCAATGAAGATTTCTTCGTTACTTTTTCTCTCGAATTTTTTGATCTGTTCCTGATCTCTAAGAATGTAGCACTTACTGCCAAAAACATGAAAGTAACTCACATCTGGTTTCTTTTCCTTCCAAAATTCTTAGGATATCTTGTTCAAGATTCTTCGAAGATAAACTCTGTAATATATATAGCATGTTGCATTAACTGCTTCAACCCAAAATCGCATAAACAAATTTCTTCCATTCAACATAAATTTGGTCATTTCTTGAAGTGTTCTATTTTTCCTTTCGGCAACTCCATTTTCTTGTGGAGTTTTAGGTGTTGAAGATTCTTGTATGATGTCATAATCATCACAAAAGTCATTAAAGTTTGTATTCTCAAATTCCCTTATGTGATTCGATTGAATTCTCAATACAACTTTATTTTTTAGATTCATGACCTTCACACATAGGCTTCTAAAAACCTTGAAAGCATCTGATTTTTCTTTCAAAAATGATACCCAAGTATATCTTGAATAATCATCAACACAAGTTAAAAAATGTCTCATTCCACCAATGCTATCATGTTGTGTTGGACCAACCAAATCCATATGAATTAATTCAAGTATGTGTGATGAGGTAACGTGCCTTTTTGTGTGGCACTCTTATCTGTTTACCCATTTGACACGCACTATAAATTGATTTCCCTTCTTTGTTCATTATGGGTAGACCCTTCACAGCTTCAAATTTCGTCAACTTGCTAATAAGATCAAAGTTTACATGTCCAAGCTTTTGATGTCATAAATCAATGTTATTGTCATGTGTGGCTGATTTACAAGTGGTCATGACCTGCAACATGTAGCAATTGTCGGCTGATCGCTTGCTACTTACAAGACATTCTCCTTGTTCAGTTAGCACCCTATATTCATCACTTGTAAATTTAAATAACAAACCATCATCATAAAGTTGGCTTATACTCACCAAATTAGCTTTTAGTCCATTGACATGGAGCACATTTTTGAGAGGAGGCAATCCATCCACACATAATGTTCTTCTACCAATCATTGAAGCCTTCTTTCCTTCTCCGAAGGTTACATGACCATCCATACAAATCTGATAATCAATTAAGTAATTCTTTTCCCTGTCACGTGGCGTGAACATCCACTATCAAAATGCCAACTATTTTGCAAAGTTGCCTTCATCGATTTAAGAGCCACGAGAGCTTGCAATTGACTCTTTTTAACCCAAGTAGATTACAATACTGAGGGTTAATGTTGAGATTTTTATGAGGGACGTAGAATTCTTCGACTTTGGCTTCTTTGAAACAACATCTGCAGTAACTAGTAACATCTTGGCCTTATATGTCCGATAACTCTACAAAAGGACATGTGGGTATGAATCTTCGATTCTTTCTCGATGTTCTTCTTCTCAGACAGATCTGGACATATCATTTTTTCCTCATTCACCTTAGATTACTCACCCTTATAGCCAATGCCTTGAAGATCCCTTTTAACCTTACCGATTTCCATTAACTTTTCTACATTCAATATTCTCAATCCGTTTTCGGTACTTACTAATCTTAGTCTAACTTCACCAAGCTCATCTAATGCTAACATCAATTTCTTCTCTAACTCCTGGATGGTATTCTTCATGGAGAGATTCTCTTCCTTCAACCTTTCATTCTTTCTACACGCTTTCACCCATTATTGATACATAGTTTTATAAGCCTCGAAAATATTCTCCTTTTTATCATATAGGCCACTTTCATCACTGTCATAATATGATATTAGGCCTTGAGCAGAGTTGTCTACGTTTTTCTTGAAATTTTCTGATTTTCCCCCTTTTTCGTTTTCAGTTACTTCCTTCTCAGTTATTTTTAAGCAAGTAATTGGACTTTTGCTGTATAAAGCAACTAACGCAGCACTAGTAACGATTTCTTCTTCACTACCATATTCACTCTCAGATTCATTCTCACTCCAAGTGCTCGTAAAGGATTTCCCTTTTCTCTTCTTCAAAGTATTAGCACAATCGGCTTGAACGTGCCCAAAGCCTTGACACTCATGACTTTGGATTCTCTTCACCTTCCTTTCGCTCTTTTAAGTTTTGGTTGTTGTTTGTTGAACTCCCACCATATTGTCTAAACTCTACTTTTTCATTCTTTTCAGCCATTTACCAAAATTTCGAGTGAGTAGCACCAAATCCTCATTCTCATCAGATTCATCTTCCACATCATTCACACTTTTTTCAGTTTCAACCTGTAATGCCAATCCTTCGCTTCTTTCTTGCTTACCACTTAAAAGATTCATTTCAAAATTTGTAAGAATTCTAATTACCTTATCCGATGATAGATCATTAATGTCATGGGCCTCCTCTATTACTGCAACTTTTGGAATAAATCTCGGAGGTAGTGATCTCAGAGTATTCTTGACTGGTTTCATATTAGAATATTTCTTCCTGAGTTGATGTGCCTGATTTGCAATATCGCGCAATCTTTCATGAAAGTCCCTAATAGTCTTATTTTCATCCATCTTCAGTTCTTCAAACCTCACAACTAACATTTGTAGTTTTCATGCTATCATAGTCTACAAAGCATCCCATGCTTATCATTGAGAAGCGCTCTTCATAAACAACACTAAAAATTACATGCATTGCTTGTGAGTTTCCAAGTGCACTTTCTTCTTCGGCTTTTGCCCATTCAGATGGATCTTTTTGAACTGCCTCTCCTTATCGCTAGTGATTATCGGATGCGTCTACCTATGTACTACCGAATGTCAAGCTTTTGTACCCTAAGCTTGGATGAAGACTCTCATCCGTGATTTCCATACAGGATAGTTAGAGTCGTCCAACAGTGGTGGTCTGGTAATCGATGTAGTAGCCATGTTCGTGAAAATCAGATCTGCACCAATTTGCTACCAAGTTCTAATATGGTGACCCTGCTTTGATACCAATTGAAAAATCGTATAAGTGGTTGTTTTGTAAACTTTATGATCTGTTTCAAGCAAACACAAATAATAGAAAAATTAAAAGCACTAAATTAAGCGATACGAGATTCGTTAACGCAGTTCAGCACACATTGTTTACATCTGCAGGGCCCTTACCCAGCTTAATTAATTTCACGCAAGTTCAATAGATTTACATGAGGCTTTACTAAGCCAACACCACTTAATCCTTGTAACTATCTCTCAACCTCACTTCTCGTGAAAGATTTTTACACCCAATAACATGATCGATTCGTATTAACCTCGATAGAGGATTTTTTAAAAATAACTTTTAATCGAAGATAATTAAACAACTAACCCAAGTGATCAATCAACTAAGAACAGAACAATAATACACTTGAGATAAAAGAGAATAAAAGCTTCTCGAAATAGATTCGAAAGTCATCTACACACTAAACTTATTCACGACAGTAGCACACCCAACTATTAGAACACCCACGCACCACATTCGATGTCCCAACCGTGAGCCACAATGAAAAATCAACACTCAGCTAAGACAAATAGTCAATCAACATTTACAACAACCAATCAGCCAAGTTTTTCAACGTGTACCAATCCATAAAACAACCAATCAACATACAGCTAAATGAGAGAATTTGATGCTTCAAACACAACTGTATGCTCCACACAAAAAACACACTCACGTTTAGTTATTTTTCACACAAAAACCTTTAACATCATTCATCCAGAATTCTAGCCATGCACCACCAACAGAGAACACACATGGCACAAAACAGATGCATTATACCCACTAATCAAAACAGTTGCATGTCACCAACACAGAACACCCATAATCACTTCAGCTATTTTTCACAAAAAAAATTGCACCCACCAAAGAGCACTAAAGATAGTCGTCAATCAACACACCAAAAACCCACATCGCCAAGACTAATGTCCTTTCGAAAACTTTTAGCCACACTTCAAAAATTCCATCGGTACCCGTCAACACTCACACATATGATCACAACAATACATCTGAAGATAGACTCCAATTGAGTATATAATTCTTTCACAATTATAAGATTATTTACGGTAGCTTTTTGAATTCAAGTCAAACAACAATAATATCTTATATATCCAATTAATAAATGAAATGTCAAAACTAAATAAAAAGATATATACTATATATCTTAACACTAATAATTTATAATTAAGTAATAAATTTATTTCCATCAACATTTATAAGCTTTAAGGTTTAGTGGACTATTTTTAAGATTTTAAATAAATTATGATTTATCATTTGAATAAAGTTAAAAGTCAAAGTCAAACTTAACGTTAACGTATAAGGCTCTTAATTTTGTAGGAGTCTGAAAAGGATTGATCGTATTTTTACAGCGACTTTATAATCACACAAAAAAGAACTTTATCGGTTGAAGTGAAAGTTATCACATCAATTGGGTCACATCCACGTGAAAGGAATATCATGGAGCATTTCCACTCCAGAGCGTAGGCAAGAAACAAGAGTATCTTTGGGTGTTGAAAACTGACCAATAACATAGTACTCTGCTAACTTTAGGAAGAGGCTTTTCAAGAAATGAGACGTGGACAATTCTAGGCCATAACCTTGTCTGTTTGGTGTGCAAAGCTGCTACGTGGAAATTGAACCCATCCTACATTACCGTTGAATATGTATTTTTATGTAAATACGTGAGTATTAATTGCTCAAAAAAAATTTTTTTAAAGATAAAAATGTACATGAAGCTTCTGTTTTTGTGCTTCTTCAAAACTTTAAACCCATTTTGCTTTTATATGCAAAACTTATAATCAATTTTGGTTAAGGTTGACATGATTGATCTTTTTTCATGATTTTTTTAATGAGTAAATTGAATTCTATCGCATTATTATAATTAGCAGTTGAAAGTAATAAAATATTAAAAAACATAGAGAAAAACTAAGAGCTGAGGAAAAGTGCAATTAAAAATACAAAATAAACAGCTTTGCTCATTTTCTCTCTCAGAAAACAGATGCCTTCGTCTTCTTCACCACTTACTTTTAGCTTAAGCCATTGTCTCTCAGTTTTTCTCCTTAGTTTTGGTCTAAGTATCCAACTCACAAGTCTCCATCCTGAATTGTCACAAAAAAAGGAGAATCAGTTTTAAGAAAAAGAAAATTAAAACAAAACCACCTTCATTTTCTTCTGTTCATCTCCACATCTGTGGATCTGCTGTGCTCCAAGCTCAATTGACTTCTGCACGTAAGTGCTTTAAGAAATTTTCTTGCTTGTTCTGTCCATATTCACGGTTTTTCTTTTCTGGGTTTTGGATTTTAGCTTCTTCTCTGCTCTCTTTCTCTCATATTCTGTTTTTGTTCTTGAAACGTCCCCATATCATTATGTGCATGCATAGTTATAAGTACCTGTTTATAGATTTTTGTATCTCCATACGTTGTATGGATTTGTCCATATGTTGGTCAACTCAACTCGTTATTGACTGTATAAAGGTTAAAGCTTTAAGCTTTGTTCCTAAATTAGTTCGGCTTGTGGCTTCTTTTCTTTGTTCCGGTTCCTTTTTAATTGCTAGTTGTTTCTATTTTCAAAGCGTTCTTGAATTCTGATTCTGGTAATCAAATATATAGATGTTTATCGTGAAAGACAAGATCCCATTTGGGCCTTTCTTTGTTTTTGTCAATTGTTTGCTGTTTCCGTTTTTTTTGTAGTGGTTGGTGAATGACTTTTGTTGTCTCTTTAATCCTGGCGAGTGTATTTTCTCTTCTATTGTAAATTTTGTGGGTCAGCTCCACTCCAATTTCTTATAGTGTCTTAAGTTGTTTGGTGGGTCATTGCATGTGGTAGTACCTAGAATACTACAATGATTGCAAATGGGTATAAAAGATTGGCTCTTGACACTTCTTGATGGGGTGCATCTTCAAGTGAATACTGATGAGTCTTTGACGGACTGCAATATATTTAGGACACATACTTTGGAAGATTTCTTCTGACCATGTCTAGTCGTGATGTGCAATCATATCATGAAGGGGATGCAGTTGCTGAGAAGTCTACTCAGCCTTTCGAATGTATTTGGATGGCTCATTGGAAGCTTGCTGTTTGTAAACCGGCAAGAGAAACACAGAATCTAATGTCATTAGGATGTGAATCGGGAGGAGAAAAAATCAATAACAAGAATCATCCCTTATTTTCTAGGCCAGATACAGAAGCAGCAGAGGGCTCTAGCTTTGTCAAAGAAAATAGACTGGTGAACAAGGGAAAAGCTGTGGACTCCATGAATGAAAATTTGGCAACAAATTCAAAAACTCTGGGGGATGAGACATTGGAAGACCAAAGGTTTCTAATGGTTAAATCTTCTACAAACAGAGTTGGTAAAGTTGCTCCAAAAATGGGTGAATCTTCTTGTCATCATGTTCTGAGTCAACAAATTGATTCTATTTCTGGATGTAATGTTCAGGCTAGAGCTCAGAATTGCTCATCCTCAGGATTTGGGTTGACCTCTTCTGGAGGAGTTACTCAACCAACAGGATTTCAGTTACTGCTTGAAGGCACGCAATGGAACCTAGAGTCACAGGTCAAACCAAATAAATTGGTAGAGAAGACCTCTTCTCCTGTCTTTTCACCTTCTGAATATTATCAGCCAGGATCCACTTCAAAAGTTATACCTCACCAGTTTGACAGTGGGAAGACTCACATGAATCTCCATTTTGCTAGTCATGATTATGATGGTCAATCAAGAGCAACTTTTTTTCCACATGAGGATAAAATGACCAAAAATTCAGTGTTGCTTATACGTGACCTTTCGGAGGATAGTAGTCGTCTCGGAGATGCTGCCATTAAGCGGCTTTCTGAGATGCCCAATTCTAATGAATGTCCTGTTCAGATCAGACCCTTTAGGAACTTGGAAAAATCTAATCTTGGATCTTATTCACTTCAGAGGCTGTCCCCTTCTGTTCATGATGTAGAGACTATGAGAATCTATACCACCATAGACTCTGTAAAAGAATTTGTAAAAGGTCCTGCACAGTATTCTCAGACAACTAGTCACTTCTTTTTCACAAAAAAGACTGATTTGAACTTGCTTGGTGGACACCAGAAGTTCAGAGAGTTATCCGTATCAAAATCTAAAGGAAAGGAGTTGATCAATTTCCCGCTTCAATCTCCAGAATTTGATTTCCATATCAATCAGGAAGTGAAATTGCAATCTCTGGCTCTGGATAGCTTCACTGACAGTTTCAGGAAAGAAAATACTGAAAATATAAAGGCTTCTTCATTTGATTTGAAAAATGAGTCCTCAGCTGAAACCGACGTTATGGATATGGATGCTTTCGGGCAGAATCACTGCTCTGGTACGTAGGCTTGTATCCTACGAGCTTATTTGTTAATTTGTGGTTCCTTTTAGGTTTATCGATTTACTTCCTACTAATAATTCACTAGCTGAAATTTTGAATGGGATGCTAGAAACCAAGTAATACTTGGTCATTTTGTGATTGGTATCTTTGCAAATATGATTATCATTATACATACTTAGTTCATTGCTTTTGTTGCAGGTTTGGAATCGTCCCAAGAAAACAAGGTAACATATGTGTTTCTTGAATTTCTTACTTAAATTTTTCCAAGTCACCGTTCTTATTACTGGCATGCTATCAAAATTTTATCAACCTAAAAGATGATGTTTGTAGAAGTCCCTTTGAGGGAAAAGAACTTGCCAACAAGTTTGTATGGGTTGAGTTATTACGCTACGATCATCAGAAGCTAATGTCCTACTGACTGGAGGCCATTACTTGCAAGCCTGATCAATTGTAAATTTTGTAGGACATCAAGACAGACCAAAAATTTCCAGCATTAATCACTGAATTTGATTCGGTTAGAGGAGATAGGGGGGGAAAACTTCTGAATAAAGATATACCTGATATACGCCAAAAACCTTGTAAGTTTCCCGGTGTAACAGTTGCTGCAGATGACAAGGATATGAGCACTTCAAGGACCCAGAGTTTGGATCTGGAACAGTTCCTTTCACGTGCAGAGAATCCCAGGAGTGCAAAATCTCATCCTATTGATAGTCCTTTGGGATTAGAGCCATGTAGCAGATGGGTTAAGCGACTTAAACCAAGTGTGTCAGATTCTTATGCCTATGGTACTAGGAGTTCAAAGATGGAACAAGCAACTTCCCATGAAAAAGTTAACAAGTTCTTCTACGAAATGCTCAAGTTTAACAAAACTAGTCCTGAAACAAAGGTAAACAAGAGCCAAATTCAAGGATTAACAGCAGTAGATCAGACTACCGAGTTGAGGAAGAAAGGAGAGTCTTCTTGTACCAGCTCTTTGAGGAAAAGTGAAGACATGAAACTCTTGCATACTTGGCTCCGGAGGTGGTGCCATAATTCAGATGCACCTCCAAAAAGGAAGTCTGAGACTATGGTAGTTTGTGAGCCACAGAGGTCAAAGTCAAAAAAAGATGACTTTCAGAAGAAACAGTTTCCAAGTATTGCTGCCATGGCTCTGATGGGGAAGAACATGACTGGTTTTCGCCCGTGTGAATTCGTGAGAAGGGGTTCTTTTGTTGTTTGGAATACCAAGGAGATGAAGTTGTAAATTAAGGTATGGAGTGACTGGAAATGTATAATTAAGAGAAGCTTGTCCAGGGAATGGTACTGATACTCTTTCTGGCTGGCAACAGTAGAACAAGTGGACAGCTGAGCTATCAAATCATGGATCAAGAATGTGAATTTTGTATGGGCTGAATGTTGCTTTGGTAAGTGGCTTGCCTGAATTTGTTTATAGTTTGTTTTTATCGGTCATATGGGGAGGCGAGAATTTTGGGTGATCTCTAGGCCATAGATTTTGTGTATAGATGGAGGTGAAAGGGTCCAACTTAAGGCTTATCTTGTATCATTTTAAGGTCTTGAATAGTGCATCCTGGCATCTGTCTCCAATTTAAGGCTTATCTTGTATCATTTTAAGGTCTTGAATAGTGCATCTTGGCATCTGTGCACATAAGACTGTATTTGAATGCTTAGATAGGATGGATGTGATTGCAGTTAACTGATAATTAGGATGGAAATCGGTTAACATAACTTGGATGCTCTCCGAGTGGAGGAGACATTTGAATTGAAAGCTTATGAAAATATGTGCTTGAAGTGTGGATGGTCACTCACGAGGGGATCAATCTGGAGTTGGTTTTTGCTTGCATTGCACACTAGAACACTTTCTTATGCTTTTTGTATGTCAAACTTGTTACTAGTCAATTCAATCGACTTGCTAGAAAGGGAGAAAAGGAGAAGGAAAAGAAAGGCAGGCTCTCTTGATACCATACAATCAAGAGTCATATGCCTTTAGTTCTTGCTAAAAAAAAATTGATACTGTTTCTCAATGTATATATGGCGCCTCGCAACTCATCCCACTAAAATTGGGAAGTCTATGTTTCTTGCAGATCGACTTCTGTTGGGAAAGAACGAGCCAGGAAGACGAAGATCATAAAATTCAAAAAGTGGTACGGGACCTCGTGAATTCGTTTATTTGGCTCGCGCTCTCTCTCTCGTCGTTCTCTTCCTAACTCGTCTTCGTCCCACATTGTATCAAGGGGTACTAAACCAAAATCTTGCCACCCGATATTCAGAGCGCTCATATCACCACTGCATCCGTTCGATGGCTGATGGTATTTAGGGCTAAGACGGGAAAAGAATGGAAGAAACATTATGTAATCAAATTAAGGAGACACACAAGGAAACGTAGGAAGCACGACTTGAACCTCACGAGGTGCAAATCAAACGAGGAGAAATGTGTCAGCACCACATTTCTATATGGAGCACGGAGTCTTCCGCCAGTAATGACGAACCTAAGAAACATTAAACGGGCGAGTCCCACCTGGAACAATAGGCGCACATGACATCAATACGGTTTAGCGACGCAGAATTTAGCCTTTTCGATGGTTCTGAGTTACGTGACTGGGTATTCCGAGCTGAGCAATTATTCTTGATTGATCATACACCAACATAGATCAAAGTGCGAGTAGTTGGTACTCATTTGGTGGAAATGGTGGCAAGTGGCACCAACTATTCCTAAGGTACAGACTAACCCTAGAAGATCTAATTTGGAATGAATATTTGGTGGCCATTAATCTAAGATTTGGAGAATAAGTTTGTGATGATCTGTAACAGATTTTAAGAAGTAAGGTGTTATGGACTCCTTTGTTGGGCATGTATACACCAGACGCACTGCTCAACAATTTATAAACTAGGATTTAATAAGATATTTTGCTTTATTATCTTGCTTTATCTTTTTAAGCTGTTTAGGTAGGAATTTATCTTTTAGAATTGATAGTTATCTTATCCTTTAGAATTGGTAGTTATCTTAAGGGTCGTTTGGTTCTACTTCTATTTTTCTGTTGTTATTTTTAGTTTTGATTTCTTATTTTTAGTTTTTGTTTTTTCTTAAAAAAAAGAATACATGTTTAGTTGAGATTTGTAATATAAAAATCGAAAACAAAAACCTGTTTGATTGAAATTTGTAATAAAAAATTTAAAATAAAAATATGTTTAGTTTTATCATCTTGTTTCGAATTTTTGTAATTACACTCTTATGTATAATAATTATAATATAATACATTATATTTTTAAATTAATTGTAATTATAGCTAAAATTAAAATATATGCAAGTTTTTATTTTTTTAATGAGTTGGCACAAATCATTTTAGTCATTGTGCCTTGTCCTACTTCTTAGTTGATACTCTTCTTCGAAGTTGTTTTTTTCTTGCTATCCAGTATTTGTAGGTGATTTAGTGTATTCCTGCTTAAAGCATGCTTATTGGCACTGATTTTTCTTTTCTGCCTTTTGCTTTATGCCTTCTATTCTTTGGTGGCTCCCTCTTGTCTTAGTGAGTTGCCAGACTTCTTGGGAGGCACCTGTACTTGTGCCGAGAAAGGAGGATGTCTATGTCCTGATAAGGGCCCATGGCAGAATGAAGAGATTTTGAAGGTGATTTGCAGTTCCATTTATCAGCCTAACTTTAATCGAAATTCATTGCATATGTAATTGCTAAATAAATCACTAGAAACCCACCCATTCATTGTCTCTTTGAAACTACTTAGAAAGGTTGTCTATCTCACTGTTTTAGTACTTTCCCACCAATATTCCTTCTTCTGATCTCGTTTTCTTTAATCCCTTTTAACTTGTAATTTGCTTATAAATACAATAACCCTTCACTTGGATCTTTATCTTCTCTAGGATGATGAGTACAACAAGCGAACAGATGATGAGTACAACAAGCAACTCTGTTCGATTCCTACGTTGGAACTCTCCAATCCCTTATCTCTTTGAGTTATTAACTTGCAGATGGTTCAAAATTCTTAACAAAAAAAACAAACTTGCAAATGGTTCAAGATGGCGCACATAAATGTTCAAACAGGAATCGGGATGAGAAACACAAAGCTCATATGACCACCCAAGGCTCTTCCATTAGAGAACCTCTTCATACCAAACTTACACTTGTATATCTTCATCAAAATCATAGAAACAAAAACACGACCTTTCTTTTCCAGCTCAAAGAAAGATATGAACTTTAAGAGTGGAAAGGAAACTAAAGAGTAGGTTACATAAGAGTAGTAGCTCCACCATGAGATTATATACGAAGTTTAAAAAACCATAAACAAAAAGAAAAAATAAATCAAACAAGTATAACATCGTTGCGGCTACATCTTATTGTTCACAAACATCCTTGCTGCATGAAGCCGGTCATACCCATTAGTGTTACTGTTCACGAGCATCCTTACTGTTCATGAACATCCTTACTGTTCATGAACATCCTTATAGCAGTGAAGTGACGCAAGTATGGCGTTACGCAGCAGTGGAGAAATCGCAGAAACAGAAGAACAAAATTGTAGAGAGATACGAAAGCAAGCACAGATAACGCAGTAGTGGAGAGATACGAAAGCCAGCACAGATAACAAATACATGGAGAAATCATAGGAACAGAATAACAGAGTAACAAGAAAAAAAAGCAAACACAAACCTGGAGCAGCAGAAAATCCGTAGCAAGGCTTGAAGATGCAAAAGAGTCGACGCAGAAATGAATACAAGAAAACCTGTTTTAAAATCTTACAAAAACATCTTTTTTACGTTTCTTTAAATCTGTTGCGGTTTTATTATTTTTAGAAACTACAAACGGCAACAATACTGGTCCAAACGTGTTTTAATGGGTTGTTTATTTTTTCATGAAAACCACAACCGAAAACGAAAAAAAGAAACGGAACCAAACAAGCCTTTAGTATATCTTTTAGTTGATTTATTTTAGACTCTCCTATCTGTAACGTGATAGTCCTATTTAAAGGGCAAGTACAGAGGAATAAAGATAAGCAAAATTTTCATCGTTAATCTAGAGATTGGAGCTCTCTTCTAACGAGGTCCCAGGGTTCAGCCTTCCTTTGATGATCTGAACTCTTTCTTAAAAGATAGGTCCTTCTAAGAACCTTAATAAGGGAAAAGGACGACTCGTAGAGTCGGATTTTTTGGTTAATCGCCCTGTGACAAGATCCTTGGCAAAGGAACATAACAAATTAGTATCAGAGCCAAACACAATGGGTGATTCTCACACTAAAGACAGACTATGTGCGCTTCTCAATAACACGCAAGCAGCTAGTGAGGCTAGAGTTTCTGAGGTTGAGAAACGTCTAGGAGGCCAGGTTCAAGAACTCACATTGCAAATGAAAGAGATGATGGCGGGTCTCCAGAAGAGTTTGCGTTTGGAGTTGGAAGGAACCGCGACCTACAACCCACCAAGGGAGCGAACACCACCTGGAAATAATACCAACAATCTGGTGTTAAGGGTTGGCGCGACAAATCCTGGGGTTGCGGTGCCCTGGTATATAAAGTTGGATTTCCCGACTTACGAGAATACAGAAGATCCTCTAATCTGGTTACATAAGTGCGAAAAATTCTTCACCAATCATCGCACGTTAGAGGTGGATAAGGTCGGGCTAGTAGCGTTCCACCTCCTTGAGGAGACACATCTATGGTATCACCAATTAGAGTCAGAGCAGCCCGCGATCAATTGGGACGGGTTTAAGGAGTATTGTTCCCTTCGATTTGGCCCCCCTATGCGTGGAAATCCTTTAGGGAACTAGTTAATCTGAAACAGACAGGTTCAGTTGAGGAATATCAACGACAATTTCAGGAGCGACTGGCGCGAGCAAGCCGGATGGTTAGAGTGGACCAACAAGGATCTCAGAGTGGTGGCCTATGAAGTGGTAACCTGAAAGTGTCAGTCGTGACCAACATGGCCTTGACCAACGAGGACGTTGGTCCTTATGAGAGGACCAATGTTACTGTTTGATCCAATTGCAAAGTATGGGACTTGGATCCCACATTGATTAAATACAAAATTGGTGTGGAATTTATAAGAACTTGGGGTCTCCATCTTTACAAGCTAGCTTTTGGGGTGTAACTCTCCTAAAGTCCTTATCAATTGGTATCAAAGGAAGGGAGTATGGCAAGGCAACCAGCACATATCTACGACTCACATGGGACAAACGGTGCCACCAGCTAGGATAACACTGTAAGTTCTTCCTCCCTTTTTGTTAAGAAACTCACCAGGGCTGAAATGGCAGAATGAAGGGCATGAGGGATCTGTTATAATTGTGATGAGTCGTATTCAGCGTCGCACCAATGCAAGAAACTCTTCTGGCTTGAATTGGCTGATCATAACGGGGAGGAATCGGTGCTGAAATTGGGGGGAGAATTCGAGATATCACTGCATGCCATTACGGGGCAAAAACGGGCAACGACAATGTAAGTTGGAGTGATAATACAGGAATTACCGCTACATGGGCTAGTAGATTCTGGAAGTATTCATAACTTTATCAATTTAATAGCGGCCAATTATCTGGGAATACGAGTACAATCAAAATTGGGCACTACTGTCTCGGTAACGAATGGAGAAAGCATGCATAACAACGGCTTTTTTCTAGAGGTATCCTTTTCGATCGATGGTAATAATTTTTCTACAAATTTGTTTATACTTCCCCTGGCTGGCTTTGATTTAGTGTTGGGTATTAAATGACTACAAATGTTGGGTCCCATATTGTGGGTTTTGCCACCCTCACCATGGGCTTTGAATTAAACGGGGAGCAAGTTGTCCTTCATAGGCTGCCAACGTCACCTGGACACCTTGTTCACTCACTCCAAACAATGGATGCTTGTCCTACTCAAATGAACCAGTTATTGTTGGAATTTTCAGATTTGTTTCAAGAGCCAACGGGTCTACCGCCCATTTGCAATTGCAATCATCTCATTTACCTTGTGCCAGGATTCGGGCCAGTAGTGGTGAGACCCTTCCGCTACCTACACGTTCAGAAGGATGAGATAGAGAAGCAATGTGAAGAAATGCTGTAAGAAGGAATCATTCGACCAAGTCGATCCCCCTTCTCTTTGCCAGTTCTGTTGGTCAAGAAGCATGATGGATCTTGGCGATTTTGTGTTGACTATAAGGAACTTAATGCCAAAACGGTGAAGGATAAATTTCCTATTCTAGTAGTGGATGAGGTACTAGATGAATTACATAGGTCCCAATTCTTCACCAAGTTGGACTTGAAGTCCGGTTATCACCAGGTGCGCATGCATGCACCAGATGTAGAGAAGACAACTTTTCGGACTCATCATGGGCACTTCGAATTCCTAGTTATGCCGTTCGGACTGTCAAATGCTCCCTCCATCTTTCAGGCTCTTATGAATGAGGTATTTCGGGTCTATCTCTGTAAATTTATTTTGGTTTTCTTCGATGATATCTTTATTTATAGGCTCTTTTGGGATGAACACATGAGGCATTTGTACATCGCATTTAATCTATTGTGTGCCCATCAACTGTCCTTGGAAAAGTCGAAATGCTCATTTGGGAAGACTCAGGTTGCATACCTCGGTCATATTATCTCAGCTACAGGGGTGACGGTCGACCCGAGTAAGGTTCAAGCAATCTCAGATTAGCCTCAACCACAGTCCATTATAGTCTTGAGGAGATTTTTGGGATTGACAAGTTATTATCGCAAATTTATTAAGGATTATGGACAGCTAGCAGCTCCTTTGACAAGCATGTTGAAACGGGATTCCTTCCGTTGGAGTGAAGCGGCAATGACATCATTCGCGCAATTAAAGCAAGCACTTGCTAGCTTCCCGATTCTACACCTACTGAATTTTAAATGTCCATTTATCATGGAGTGTGATGCATCCGGGGAGGGCATCGGGACGGTTGTACAACAAAATGACCACCCTATTTCCTTTTTCAGTGGACAATTGGCTACGAGATACCTTAAGTTGGCCACTTATGAATGTGAATTGATTGGGTTAGCAAAGGCAATGCAACATTAGAGACCCTACCTATGGGGTCGCCATTTTCATATAAGGACTGATCACTATGGCTTGAAATTTCTGCTTGAGCAACGTATTACCACTTCGCCACAGCAGCATTGGTTAAGTAAACTTATGGGGTTTGACTTTGCGGTAGAATACTGTGTAGGACACCTAAACAAGGTTGCCGATGCATTATCTAGGTGCTATCAAGAGGACCGACTCTTATGTGCTATAAGCTAACCACGCCTTTTGCTAGTTGATGCTATTCATGATGAAATCGTTAGCGAACCTGCCATACGGGAGTTACTAGATAAAGTTAACAATGGCGAGTTGGTTGCCCCTTGGTCTTCTCGTGATGGTATTCTCCTTTATAAGAATCGACTCTATTTGTTGCCCACATCTCCCTTGATTTCTACTGTATTGTCTAGTTTACATGATAGCACTCATAAAGGGGTACAGAAAACTCTTCACCGGATCAGTGCTGATTTCTATTGGAAGGGAATGAAGGCTGTTAGTGTCGACTATATGGCGACGAACCTAAGTCTCGCAGGTTTGCGTCAACCATTAGCTCTTCCGTCACAAATATGGGTTGATATTTCTATGGATTTCATTGATGGCTTACCTAAGGCTTGGGGTAAAACGGTCTTATTTGTGATAGTTGACCCTTTCTCTAAATATGCTCACTTCATTCCAATGGCACATCTGTATATGGTGACACAGGTTGCTCATATATTTTTTGAGCACATCGCCCGTCTCCATGGCATACCAGAATCCATTACTTCTGATCGAGATGTGATGTTCACCAGTACTTTCTGGAAGGAGCTTTTTTGATTGAGTGGAACTAAACTCGCCCCCTCTTCATCATATCACCCTAGTCCGATGGACAAACAGAGGTGGTGAATCGTACTATTGAGATGTACTTGCGCTGCTTTGTGGGGGACCATCCGAAAAGTTGGATCGATTGGGTACCTTAGGCAAAGTATTGCTATAATACATTTTTCCACTCAAACCTCCGAGAGACTCCCTTTTTGGTTGTTTATGGGTGCGATCCTCCATGCTTGTTATCATATGTTCTGGGAGAATCTCGAGTTGAGGCAGTCGACAAGGCCTTGGCTAATCGTGATGTGATGCTTAGCCAAATTAAGAGCAACTTACGGAGGGCTCAGGTGAGCATGAAGGAGTTCTGTGACAAAGGGCATCGAGACATTGACTATAACATCGGAGATTTGGTTTGGCTTCGCTTACAACTATACCGTCGGCACTCTCTCACTGATTAGCGTCACAACAAACTCTTTCCACGATTTTTCGCCCTTTTCTCATTCTCCAGCGTATCGGGACAGTTGCTTAGAAGCTCCAATTACCAGCTGACTCTAAGCTCCACGATGTCTTTCACGTCTCTCTTCTGAAACCATTCAAGGGGCCCCAACCGCTTCTTCCACCATCCCTCTCACCGGTTGATAATGGGTGCGTCATTCCCACTCCTGGTGCAATTTTACGTGCTCGTTTGAATTGCAGCAAATGGGAGTTGTTGGTCCATTGGACAGGAACTGAGATTGTAGACTCCACTTGGGAACCATTAGACCAATTCCGCAATGACCATCTAACCTTTGAGCTTGAGGACAAGCTCTTTCTTCAGGGGAGGGTGATGTTATGGACTCCTTTATTAGGCATGTATACACCAGACGCACTGCTCAATAATCTATAAACTAGGATTTAATAAGATATTCTGCTTCATTATCCTACTTTATCCTTTTAAGCTGTTTAGGTAGTTTTGATGGATTGTAAAACCTATCTACTTATTTTACGCTAAAAAATCGCAAGTGAACGGGTCTTGATCTCACAGAGATTGATGCCTAGACACTACTTAATTTAGAAAAGACTTTGTTTAAGAAATAAAATTGTTTAATGCAATTAATCTAGAAAATTAAATTAAAATTAAAATGACTAATGTAAAACAATGAACAATACCGTAAATGCAGAAAGTCTGAATTCAAGGATCGGAATGCTAGACGTTAGTTTTTCCTTATTCTGTCTCCCTCATGTTTTATTGATTGAATTGTGACTCATCCTAGATTTTTGAATGTACTAATTACCCTCTCCCAAGGTGTAACTATTTGTCCCTAATTGAATTTATAGGAATTGATTGAATGATCTCTCAACCTACTCAATGACTCTACCGATTCAACTAGTTATTACACTATCCTATGAATGATCAATTGACTAATTTAGATCTCTCTTCTAATTATTCAATTGACATAATAATTGCTAGTCTATAGGTCTCCAACTCTCGTTGAATCCTACATGATTTTCATCTCACTCACTCTCTCGATTTTTTGTAAGATGACAATTAAGAAAAACAATTATCAAAGACACTTCATTCAATTCAATAAAGCATGAGTTTTGACAAAATAATGAAAAAACAATCCCTAATATGAAATTATCCTAACATAGTCTCCATAACACTATCAACATCCAAATAATGCATCTTTACAAAGAAAGGAAGAGATTACAATGATGGAAAGTGAATAAGAAAACTCCTTCTCTTCTTTGCCAAAATATGGAATTTTGGTATTGATGTGCTATTTTTCCCAATCTTGATGATGATCCTTGTTTTCATTCCTTCCTTGATGCCCCAAACATATGTTCTTCACCCAAGGATGGTCTTTCTACAGGTAGGTGTCGTCCCCCTTGAAGATGGAGCCTTAATTCTCTTTATATAGTCCAAAAAATTAGGTTTAATGAAGCCTCACAGATTGCCTTGGATTTCAATTCCCACGCTCGTGGGAATCTGCATGATTCTCACGAGCGTGGGAATTACAGGAAGAAACTTTCTGTCTTGATTTCCCTTGTCCGTGGGAAGTTGCCCAATTCCCACAAATTGGTCCCAGATGTGATCTTCTTGTCTTCTCTTCTATGCTCTCTTATTCATCCTCTAACTTGCTTCCTCTCTTTTCCTACACAAAAATAAGCAATTCTTACCCTCAATTAGCATCAAACACACAAGAATAACAATGGAAATCAAACTTAATGAAAACATACAAAATGAATCCTAAACTAGAACAATAAACAACAATTATGTCAGAAAACACATTCCAATTACCTATAAAAACATATCCTAATGCACACCTATCAATGATCTATGTGTTTGGACTTAGGATAGGTAAACAACTTCTAATCTATCTCTATAGATCTATTTGGCATAATTAATTTTTTACTTCTTGTTGGGCCCTGAATTTTTGTCGTTGAGTTAAGCATGACTTAAATAAATTATGACGTCATGATAAAATTATTATTGAAGTTTAAATTATTTATTACAGTGTTAATAGGATTTTATTACACTCGTTAGTTAAATTAAAGTAGAAGGAATGTCTTGAGGGCAATTGTGGCATGTCACTTAAGTTTAAAAGCCTTGAAGCATTAAAGGAAGGGTAAAGTGGACATTTAGCACTCATTAAAGGTAAAATTGGAAGAGGAAAAATGTTGTCTTGGTTATTAGAAGAAGAAAAACGTGAATGAAGGAAAGGAAGGAGTGAAAAACATGAAAAAGAATGAAAGGAGAGAGGGTTTCGTTTATGAGAGAAAAGAAAGAAGACAAAGTTAGGGTTTCATCTTTTCTTAGCTTTCAAAAGTGAGTTTGAGGGTATTCAGAAAGAGAAAAAGAACGAGGAAGATAAGAGCTTGCATTTGAGCCAAACATCTTTTTGTTTGGTGAAGATTCAAAGTAATCCCATTTTTAATCCTTTGGATTTTTGGATGGGTTTTGGGTTCATGAAGCTTAGGAAATACATGTGTTTAAGTATTCTAGAATCAATTTTTAGTGAATATGCTTTTTGGGTTCTCA
>JANZXP010000196.1:39153840-39168858 GCA_027576715.1 Erythroxylum flavicans
CTTCTCTTCTATACTCTCTTGTTCATCCTCCAACTTGCTTCCTCTCCTTTCCTACATAAAAATAAGCAATTCTTACCCTCAATTAGCATCCAACACACAAGAACACAATGAAAATCAAACTTAATGAAACCTGCAAACTAAATCTTAAACTAGAGCGATAAGCAATCATTATGCAAGAAAATATATGCTAAGTACCTATAAAAAACATATCATAATGCACACTCATCAGGTAGGAACGTATCTTTTAGAATTGGTAGTTATCTTATCCTTTAGAATTGGTAGTTATCTTAGTATATCTTTTAGTTGATTTATTTTAGACTCTCCTATCTGTAATATTTAAAAGGCAAGTACAGAGGAATAAAGATAAGCAGAATTTTCATCGTTAATTTAGAGATTGGAGCTCTCTCCTAACGAGGTCCAAGGTTTCAACCTCCCTTTGATGAGCTGAACTCTTCCTTAAAAGATAGGTCGTTCTAAGAACCTTAATAAAGGAAAAAGACGACTCTTAGAGCCGGATTTCCCGGTTAATCACCCTGTGACAAGATCCTTGGCAAAGGAACGTAACATAAGGGATTATTATGCTCTATCGACAGGTAAAACTTTTGAATCCTAAAATATTATAGCAGGCATACACCTTGCCAAAAAATCAGGAGGCTATTTTCTCTCTATGATTTCCTGGCTACAAGTTGGTCACTAAACAATCCACACCAAGCCATATCGTGAAAATCACATATCCGGATGACCCACTCCTAAGGTCGCCTTCATGGCTGTTCCTTACCAAGCTTCATAAAAGTAACCAAGACAACTAAGTAACAAGGAATTTGAAGAAAAAGAAAAGGTAAAAGAGAATTTGCTTTTAGTGCAATGATAAGAATGTACCTAGGCACAAATCTAAAAGGAAGCAATAGAACATGTTTTTGGTAAAAGATGATGAAGAGTAGATAGCAGAAACTAATATAAGTTGGAAGAAGCTATTAAGGAACAATAACATTAGGAGCATCCCTAGGGAATTTTAAGAAAATAAGAATGGTGGGAATATATAAACTTATATATATTTGGTAGTTGCTAATTACCTTATATTTTTAGCATGATTTTAAAAGCATTTGTTACAATCTAATTGTCTAACATCAATAATAAGAGAGTCTAATGTGGGGTTTATAGACTTAGCTCTCCCACCCTTTAAGCTAACTTTTGGGATTAGTTCTCTTTTAAGACCTGTAACAATTAGTATCAAAGCTAACATTACTCCTACAAGTCCTTGTGCCATGCCCACGGGTGGTGACGTCAGTATTGTAATGTTTGCCAGGGCTAGAAAAGGTCCAACGCATAGCTAGCCTATGGGTGCGTAGGAGGTGACACCTGTATAGCAGTGTTCGCCCAGGGCTAGAAAAGATCTAGCGCACAGTTTGCATGTCAATGCTTGGGCTGCGAAGCGTGGTGGAATGTTACAGTCTAATTGTCCCACATCAGTAATAAGAGAGGCTGATGTGGGGTTTATAAGCTTATGCGCTTTTCCACCTTTTAAGCTAACTTTTAGGGTTAGTTCTCCCATAAGACTCGTAACAATGTTTAACTTGTACTTTGGTAAATTCTGGATGATTTGGTAGTTAATATCACTCATATTATGTTTATACACCTTATTTGAGCTCTCTGATAAAGAAGGATAGCTTTTAGGCGAGATTGAGTCAAAAGGGAGAATCTAAAAGCAATACTTAACCGGTGGACATGAGATTGGAGCAACTGCTAGTTACATCTTGGTTGGAGGAAACTGAGAATCAAAATCTAACTAGTTGCAATGTTACCAATAAAACAAGCACTAATGTGTCACTGGAAAGACAAATTGAGGAAATAGAGGCTAACTGGCGCAAAGTGATCTTGTAACTGACATCAAACTCTTCAAAATTTTCATGTACAAAGTTTTGGAATAAAACCAGCGTTGATATGGAAGTTGATCCGGTGTCAATTCCCATATATATAACTTGAAGATATGCGAAATTAAAAGTTCAATCACCTTCAGATTCTATGATGTAAACTCTTATTAGGGTTAAAACTTAAGGAGCTTCTTAGAAGTGTGTGACAATCACAATGAGTTGTAGTAATTGTTTTAGAATTCTTAATATCTATAGACGTTTTAGAGCAAGGATTAGAAAAGATCAACCTTTAACTTAGACGTAATTATTCTATCTTTCTTTTTCTTTCTTTCTTTCTTTTATGTTAAGATTATTTTGTTTTTGTTTTGTTCTCATGATGTTCATTAGCTAAGTTCCTATTTAAAGTTAAGGATGTAGTTTGTGATAGTTCTTTCAATTATTAATGTATGAATTGTTATCAATTATTTGAATTTATTGTTTTTATCTTAATTGTTGAATTTGTAACTTCCCATCATAAATTTAATCTTATAAGATTTTATGAAAGATTGAGAGGTAAAGTATAATTTATGCACTAGAAGAATAAACATTTTAAGTATAGAGAAAGAGATTTCCTAAATTAAGGTGATAACAAAATGTATTAATCACACTTAATGAGTTCGATTAAGGTTAATTACATATGCAAGAAGTGGTATTTCCTTAATTGAATATATCTGTGTGCCTTTGAGAGATGACATATATACATTATATGATAATCAAAATTTCATAAAAGTGAAATTGTTTTATTAAAATTTTGTAATTATCTTGTTTTTGTTAATTTAGAAGGTGATTATTTCTTACTAAATCATGCTTTATTATTTGAACAGAATTATTAAATATAGTAGTATACTCCTCATGAAACACTAGTTTTATAATTTATTACAATTGATTTTATAAACTTATAGAAAGATTTGATCAATGTTCTCATTGATAATGGAAGCACCCACAACTTTGTGGAAGCAACCTTAATTTAAAAAAAAAAAGAAATTTCTGAATGTTTGGAGATAAATGACCTTAAGGTGATTGTTCAATTATCTTATGAAAGTTTAAACAAGGGACTGGAATTGCAACCGTAAGGAATAATATTATTCACTGATGCCTTAATACTTCCCTTAAGAGGTTGTGACCTAGTATTGGGTATCCAATGGCTATCCACCTTTAATAATATCTCGGATAATTTTGATAAGCAAAATATATTGTTCAATTCGCAAGTTTTGCCTAAGGTTGGCCACATTCGTAACCCAAAATTTGTTACCTCTAAGAAGTTTGTAAAGTTGTTGATTAGATCTAAACTTAATAGTCAACTTTTTATGCTGAGGCTATATACCTGATAGATTACCAATTTAAGGAATTTACCATCGGACATTAGTGAGAGAAGGAGCAATAACATGAATTGAAATGTCTTTTATAAACGTTTATATGTCCCGGATAAAGTAAAAAAGGGGTCTTTACATTAAGAGTAGGTCTTATTTTGTCTCAACTTGTTCTTTATGAAGGTTAAGAGTGGACCTTATTTTACCTCATTTTATTCTTTATCAGGGTCATAAGTGAGTATTATTTTGCCTCATTTTATTCTTTAAGAGAGTTAAAGAGTGGATCCTATTTTATTCTTCATTAAAGTGGATCCTAAGAAGATGTCTTATCTGCTCTTGCCAAGTTCGAGCCTGGACTTTTAGTAAAGTTCAAATCTCTATTTGTAGAACTAAAAGGATTACCATCTTGTGGATCTTATATTCACAAGATTCAATTGAAGGGGTATAATCCACTAATCTCAGACCATATATATATATGGTATGGGATCCTTTAAAAGAATATCATCGAAGAACTTTTTCAAGATGTATTGAAACAAAGTCATTCATTCATCATAGTTATAACCCTTTTTCTTCTCCTGTGTTGTTAATTAAGAAAGACAATTCCTGGTAATTTTGAGTTGATTATATGGATTTGAACAATAAAACAATTAAGGCCAAATTTCTCGTGCTCGTTATTTAGGAGCTCTTAGATAAATTACATGAAGCTACCTTGTTCTACAACTAGACCTAGGGTTCAGAATACTATCAAATTGGAATGCATGTTCTAGACAATTGGAAGAAGACCTTTAGAACTCATGAGCAATATTATGAGTTCTTCATGATGCCCTTTGAGCTCGCTAATGTCCCTTTGCCTTGCAGAGCCTAACGATTGAATTGGTCAGAGCATATTAAGTAGATTTGTCTTATCATTCTTTGATGATATCTTTATTTACAGTCACACATTCGAGGACCATCTTGAACATCTTAAGTTGCTTTGAGCATTCGGAACTAGAACCAACAACTTTGGAGTTTCACAAGTTATAAATACTAAAGGCGTATTATATCCATTTCAGGGATAGCTATTGAACCAAAAAAGGCGAACTCATTTTGTAGATGGACAACTGTTAAAAATGTGAAATAATTGAGGGACTTTTCAGGTTTAGCAGAATATTATAGGAGATTTATAAAGAATTTGAGTATATTAAGCAAACCTTTAACTAAATTGCTCAAGGAGACAGCTTTTGAGTGGTTTGATAAAACTAAAGATAATTCTAAACCTTAAAGCTACTTCTTATTTTAGCACCATTCCTAGCTTTCCCTAACTTTTCAGAAGGGGTAACGTTACAATACTCCTTATTTCCCAAATAGAAAGCCCAGTGGACGTTCTCGACACGTCTCTTAAAACATATTTGAGGTACCATAATCCAAAGGAAGGAGTGACCATAGCATCTTGACCAATTTGTTGACATGTTTAAATGTAGCTGGTCATCTTTATTTGCTACAACAGAATGATCATATACAAAGTTCGGTCTCTCCGCAATGTATGTGTCAATTGATGGAAATGGATTTGACAACATTGGAGCTTCCAAATAGATTTCAAAGGAGAATCTTAATGAAGTGTTAAAGCAATATGAAGAAGTGTTAGAAGAATACTGTTAGGAACTTATGATCATCAAATTAGGTTGAGATAAAGGGCAAAAGCTATTAACTTAAGATCTTATTGATTTCAAGACCAAGTAAAATAATATAACAAATGCCTTATCAACAGTAGCGAGTGAAGAGCTTTATACTATGATCATCTCTATTGGCAGAGATTCAGAGTAGTTAGAAAGCTGATAAAGGAACGCACGAGTTGAAGTTGTGCACCCAACATTGGATATTTACTTGTGATGGGTGACTAGCGAATGCCCGAATCAATGACGAAAATAGTTGCCACTATCGGAATGGTGGTATAACCATTTGAAGTTTTCTTTTTGAAGTAGTGCTTTTGTGTGCTCCTTCTGTAAATTTTTTGTCTTTGGCTGGTGGCTCGAGATTGTTAGTAATCGACCAATACTTGGAAGATAGGGAATTAGGAACCAATTTCAAATGGAGAGGGCACAGAATCGGATAAAGAAGTTGGCAGATGAGATAGGGAATTTGTAACTGTTGTTAATCAGTCTTAAAGACAATTGGAAGATTGAACACTAAACATATTTTAGGTCCCAGTTAATTGGAAATTTCATTGGACCTTTCATTTCTCGTAATTATGAATAGGTATTTGGTAAAACGAGGAACTCAAAGCAGCCGTCTAGTGGCTATGCATATGTATCAGCACCAAACAACGACAAGATAATGGAGAAGCTTTCTCATTACTGTGTAAAATTCTGCGGCCATTGGCCTTATGGGCCACCAAATTGCTCCACCGTCATAATGCCTACACATCTAGAGCTTCAACTTATCCATTTATTAGTATTGAAAGTGATAACAGTAATACAAGCAGGGCAGTACCATCTGATACTTCGTACGTAGTTTTGTTGATACAAACTCTACTCAGATGTGCAATCTACAAAAACACGAAACGCCTAGCTTTTTTCATTTATTTTAACCAAGGAGAAACAGACAGAACTACCACGGGTAGGACTCTGTTTCAACCAAAAAAAAAAAAATCTTTAGGACCAGGATGATGCCATGGCCATCCTGCCAGAAGCTCAAGAGGCACTAAGAACCTGCTTCGAAATGGGCTCCTTAGCATTCTTCCAGAATTCAATCTTCCCAGGCACCTGTCATCCATTTATATAACCGTGCCATCCTCTATTATGGCCTTCTCCAATATGATGGTGATCCCAGAGCGAATGTAGAATCCTTCTTCTGGCCTATCTCCTTCTTGCACCTCCTATAGAGAACATACGTTAGATGGACATGAATGTTTCCATACAGAAACTTGATGCAGGTTGCAAGTCCTCTTTTCTATAGTAGGTTGTATGCGAGCATATTTGCACACATCACTTACATCTTTATTCCTGATAATCACATCTTTGCCTATCCTTGCATTCTTGTCAACTATGCAGTTCCTGCAGCCAAAATATATATATTCCTCTCAAAACTCACATTTGATTGGTAAAATCCAGTTTAGTTTGATTAAATCAAAATAGGGGAAATGGAGAGAAAATGGTATATGATTACTTGATTTTTGTGTTCTTGCCAACACCGATTGGGACCTGTCCCTCGGCAAGAAGAGAAGCAATCTCAGCTTCAGTTTCATAGTAATCTGCCCCCAACATCATGGTATCCTGAAAGTGGTCAACAAAACAGTTGCACTACAGTTACTATATTCTAACTGTTCTTGTAGAAAATTTCAAGTAATTCGGACAACTATTGCGGTTCACCTTTAGCTCAACACCATAATCTAAACGTGAGCGTTCACCAACCACTGAGTGTTCAACTGAGCATTCACGCAGGAAACATCCGTGGGAAATGATTGCATTTACGATCTGCGAAAGGCAACCAAGTTGTAAGAATCAGGACACTTGATGAAGCTTTCACTGCAAGTCTGCAAGCTTAAAGAATTTCAAGCATACCCGGCATTTGTCAATTTTGGTTGGTGGTAAGAAACGGGGAGATGTGTAGACAGATGTCTTTGGGTCATAGAACTCAAACTTTGGAGGCTGCACAGAAGACAGTAAAATTTCAGACATTAACATAGTCTTGAAGCAGAGGTAGAGTCTCAGCCATGATCTTGTATCGATCTTACCTGGGATCGCAAATCCCAAGTTTGTCTATAAAGAGCAGATCTAATTATATTAGTGTCTATAATTGATTTCTTCATCATTAATAAAAAAGAAATGCACTTTCTGCAGCAATTACAATGGTTGAACAAGTGTAGCAAAGTCCACTTGTAGATTGGTTTTGAGAAGAAACATCAAACTGATCTGTCTATCTTCTCATGAATTACAATTGCAAGGTGCTAAAAAGTGCAATATTTCTTTAGGCATGAGTTTTTCTTTAAAGAAAGGTAACATAAGCCACATGGAGGAACCATATATTATCTTTGGTGACATGAAATGAGACACTGTATGCAAATAGTCCTTTAGGCATTCCAATAATGCAATGGATCATAATGCATATTCCAAAAATTCATTATCACTATTCCTAAGACAAACCTCTTCAGTGAGGGCCAAGTTAGCTTCATAAAATGTCTTGATCGTTCCTATGTCCTCCCAGTAGTCTCTAAAAGTATATGCCTGTCAATGAAGAAGAAGATATACAGTAAAGTCTTTCAACCAGTGAAGAGATTTACGAACTGACTTAATACTCAACGGTTCAATTGAACACAGTGTTATTATTCATTTAGCCTTCATATAGAAATAATTGAGAAAATAATGAAAATGTTGCCTTGCAGAACAGAGGAACTAACAGAAAATAATGGAGTTTCCTTACATGTACATTATGTTCCAAAACTGCGGCAGGAATGATTTCAGAACCAAAGTCATTTGCTGTAGGGTATCTCCATTTGAGAAGCTTCAATAAAACATCAGTCTTAAATGCATAGACTCCCATTGATGCAATATAGGGGGATTTCATGGCATCTTCTTGAGACAATCCGAGACGAGTGGTGTCTACTTGCTGCAGAGATTTCCGCAGAGAAAAAGTAGTTAAATCTTAACCAGAGTGGTTTGTTAATTATTATTATTATTACATGCTGTTAACAAAATGGACCAAAAACAGGCATAAGAAATGTGCTGCGCTTGCCATTGCTCTCAGTTCAGCACCCTTGGGTTTTTCAGCAAAGTGGACAACATGCCCTCTGTTGTCTATCTTAACTAATCCATAATCTGATGCACGACTGAAAATATGTAAACAAAATATCAGATGTATTTGTAGAAGAAAAGGTAGAAGTGAAGCAAATATAGTGAGGACAAAAACCTTTCGCCTACTGCTGCACATGAAATTGTGATATCGGCATCAGTGTCTACATGATGCTGTTAAATCATAGCAACTAAGTAAGCTACATCCAAAACATGCCCATTCCAGTAACAAGTGCCAGAATTGCTTGCCTGCACAATGTCCATATAATCCATTCGGTAAAGATGGTCTCCACACAGAATCAGTATATTTTCAACATTTCTGTTCTTTGCATCCTACAAGAATCAGCAACACCTAAAGTCAGTAAATTTCAAGATCTAAGCAGGCTTCTTCTTTTTTGTTTTTCATAAATTGTTATCCATCCTATAAATGACACAGCCAAGCCAACAAACAAATGTTTTCATATTCACCTCAAAAACCCATATAAATTGCCTAACAGCATCTGCTGTCCCTTGGAACCATTTATTTCCTGCTTCCCCGGGTGTTTGAGTTGCTGCCAGAACCTGAATAAGTTCCAGTTTGAAATCAGTGACCGTTTGATGAAGATTACAACACAAACCATTGCGAAACTCTTTTTTTCTAATAAAAATGAAAGCACTGCAAGAAAAATAAACAACAAAATTCCTTTCCAATTACCAAATAACATTTATAAGAATCAACTTTTTAGCTGGGGCTTGAATGTGCGAACATCATTTTAAGTCCAACAGTTGCAATAAGTAGGACACAAATACAAATCATACCTCCACATATCCATCCCCGAAGTTGATACCATTTCCAAAATAGGTCCGTGCCAGGTGCCGGTTAAGGGAAGCCGAGTTGAATTGTGTCAGCACAAAGATCTTGTTAATACCACTGTTTAAGCAGTTGCTCATTGGAATGTCTATAAGTTTGTAGCATCCACCAACTGGTACCTGCAGAATACCATCTAACTATAGTGAATCCTCATATCTTCAAACAGAAGTATACTATTAAATCACAACTGGAGCTGGACTAGACCATTAGTTTGATGGAACATTGGATTCCTCAAGAATCGTTTCTCTCCTAATCTTGTGTACATGACATAAGAGCACAAAACACGCTCTTTGCAAAGATTACAACAAAACTATGTTCCTGGCGGCATAATCAAATTATAGTCGAGTAATTACATACTGCTGGTGTCGCAGCCCTTCTGGTAAGAGGGAAGAGTTGAGTCCCTGCACCTCCTCCCAATATGATGGATGCCACGTTTTTCATGTCCACTCTTCGTCTTTCAATTCGTGGAGGCTGAATGGTCTGATCCACAGGATGAACACGATCACCATTCCAACTTATATGAGAACATCGAGTACCGAGGACATTACAGGATCATTAATCAAATATACATACCATGGCTTCCTTGGCATTGTTTGATGTTAAAACCGCGAGGGCAACGCCAGGTTTGAACTTATTGGCCATTTTCTTAGCTCTCAACCCTTTTCCCAACTGATTGTTCCAGGCATTGTTGTTTAAACTCCTTCTGATCCTCTCACCCCAGAACTCTTTATGTCCCTTGTCGAATCCATTATTGCTAGCTTTTGCCAGATGGTTACTGGCATTCAACGCCACACAGCAGGAATCCATTGGTAGTCTCCCAGATGATCGATCCCTATTTCAAGAGTTTCCTCACACAAACTAGCCTGACACCAATCCATAGAAAGCAGGATCAAAAGCTAGTTTATCATATAGAGGTATGCGTAGGATCAAAAGGTAGAGAAAGGAATGCAGTTGTTTCACATGCTCAATTTGTTTCACATGCTCAAACAAACTTAACAATTGAATATGCAAATCTAAGCCACCCCAGAAGTGTTATTGAAGATTGTACGGACTACCCAGATTGAGGGAGAATCTAAAACACCGTGAACATCCTTGAAAAAACAAACTTTTTCATCAACACATAGAATATTAAACAAAACACACTCAAAGGTGAAATTTTTAACCTTTTAAAGAAATTTGAGCAAGCGACCAATAGAGGCTTTAGATGCTTGAAAATGGGAATCGAAACTAAGAGTGGACGCGTGGAATGATGAAGGTGGTGGCTATAGCTTTATTTCCTCGTGAGCTCTCACGGGAAATCCTCCAATTTTACGGGATACAGACACATAGCAAATGCAAACATACCACAAAAATATTTGTGCGTGTGTGACCATTCTCCACTCTGCTTCCGCGTGTCCGAAGTCTTACTAATTTAGTCTAGTTCCAGCTTCTAGGTTGCTCCCAGGTCTACAAACTAAACACCTGTCTATGTCAAGAAACAAAGTTTATTCTTGCAACAGCGTCATCATGGCGCAAGAGTAAAATCTTGATATGGGTGTTCTCAGAGCTGCTGTGAAAATTGACAACTTTATGTAGAACAGTTCCTGTTGCATGATGCAAATCAGCGTGATTGTATTGGTGATCATGAACCTAAACTGTAAGGTTAGCAATTGACATTACCAAATTTTGAATAAATCATGGTGTGAGTATATATATATATATATATACACACATACATACATAGATATTTATATATATATATATATATATATACAAAATAATCCGTAAATTGGTATACTAATAAAAAACTTTAACATGTTTAAATTTACTGTTAAGTCTCCCCGATGGTCCATGTGAATAATGAAAACGTAATATAAAAAGAATGAGCGGTCCACCGACCTCTGAACAAACTATTCAATTATACCCCAACAATCGACAGACTTTTTAACAAGTACCATGAGTCCAAAAGCAAGCATACCAAAATGGAAAGGGAAGGCTTTGCGATTGATAGTGTTTGGAAGAAAAGAAAAAATGGTTAGACTCTTCACTCATGTGTTGGAAGTTGATGTTAATCCTGAAGAAGTTTTTTACGGTTTGTTTGTTTTATTGTTAATCCGGAAACAACCTTTTTACTCTGTTAGGGTAAAGTTGTGTACTATCAAACCTCTCCAGATTCCGCTTTATTACGAAATTTCGAACTAGGTGATGATAATGATGATGATGATGAAACTAGAGGATTAGTTAGTGATTATCTATTTGTTATCTTTCCTAATTCATAGCTAGGTTTGTGAGAGTCTATAGATTAGGTTCTTCTTTTTCATCATTGTCAATTTTATGTAAAGCCTACTTAACAGGCTTTTATTCATATAAAATAATATATACGAGCAGTAGCATCGTATATTCTAGTATCACCATCTTCATCTGTTTTTTATCTAGTTTTCTCCAAAAATTCTGGTATCAGAACCAGGTTCCATTTCAGCTGGGCATTCAAAAGTGTTCTCCTTTGTTTCCTTTGAAAAAAAAACAGCAGGAAACAGAAGTGCAGTTAGCCTGTCTCAACCTCAGATTCCAATTTTCAAAGGGGACTCGTGTAAGTTTTAGAGCATCAAGATGAAGATGTTTTTCAAGTCTCAAGACCTTTGGGACTTGGTAGAGAACAAGTATGCAGAAACAAGCGATGATGAGACAAAGCCGAAAGAAAATAAAAAACGTGATGTCAAAGCATTATTCTTTGTCCAACAAACAGTGGATGAATCAATATTCTCATAGATAGCAACTGCAACCATGGCCCAACAAGCATGGACCATTTTGAGAACAGAATTTCAGGGTTCAACAAAGGTAATTACTGTTAAACTTTAGTATTTTCGACGTGAGTTTCAAACTTCCTCTATGAAGGAAAACGAATCATTTCGGGAATACTTGACACGTGTCTCATCTGTCATAAGTCAAATGCGTTCTTATAGAGAAATAATTGCTAATGAAATGGTTGTTGCCAAAGTTCTAAGAATTTTAACTCCTAAATTCGATCATGTAGTAGCAGCGATTAAAGAATCTAAAGATTTTTCTGTTTTTTCTTTTGATGAATTAATGGGTTCTTTATAAGCACATGAGGTCAGGATAAACAGGACAGTGACGAAAGAATAAGAAAAAGCTTTTTAAACCAAAGGAGAAACAGAATCCTCGAACCAACGAGGAAGAGGCAGAGGAAGAGGAGGCTTTTGAGGAAGGGGACGAGGTCACAACAGTTCTGTACAGTGCTCTTATTGCAAGAAATATGGACACATAGAAAAGTTCTATTGGTCAAAGCCTAATGAAGCCACTTATGTAGAAGAGGATGAGAATCAAGAAGACTACTTGTTCGTAGCAGACACAACCATTAGAAGGGAATAGAATGAGGTCTGGTATCTTGACAATGGTTGCTTGCATCACATCACGGGGGATAAATCCAAGTTCAAAGAATTGGACGAATCCATCAAATCATAGGTTTATCTAGGTGATAATCAGAAGCTTCAAATTGAAGGACGTGGGATGGCCATAGTTGTGATAGATAATCAACAAAAGCTTATTAAAGATATGCATTATGCTTCTCGATTGGCACATAACTTGATAAGTGTAGGTCAGTTAATTGAATGTGATTATTCTGTGGTATTTGATGGATCAAAATGTGTGATAAAGAACAAGAACTCAAGAAAAGTGCTTGCTCAAGTTGATATGTCTTCCAACAGAATGTTTCCTTTTGATTTCACTAGAAACGTAGAAGCTGTGTTGGTCAACAAAGAAATGGAGGATAGCGAGTTATGGCCCTTGAGGTATGGTCATCTCAACTATAAGGGTCTACAGTTGTTAAAAAACAAACAAATGGTTACCAGTCGTCCCTCTATTTCTGAACAAAAGAAGGCATGTGAGGGGTGTGTGCTTGGAAAACAAACAAAGAAAGCATTTCTTGTTGGAAAAGCCAAGCGAGCAATAGAGGTCCTTGAGCTAGTACATGTTGATTTGTGTGGACTGATGAAGAGTGAATCTCTTGCAAGAAGTAAGTATTTTTTGCTATTTACGGATGATTTTAGTCAAATGAGTTGGGTTTTTTTTCTGCATATGAAGTCAGAAACTTTGATCATTTTAAGAAATTTAAAGCCATGGTTGAAAAGCGAAGTTGGAAAAATTTAAAGGTGCTCAGTACAGATCGAATTCCTCTCTAAGGAGTTCATTACATTTTGCGATGAATGGGGCATCAAAAGGGAACTCATTGCGTCGTATACTACAGAGCAAAATGACGTGGCTGAACGAAAGAATCGTACATTGGTGAAGATGACCCGTTCAATGATGAAAGCCAAAGGTCTTCCTAACTCCTTCTGGGAAGAAGGCGTTGCTACAGCTGTCCATATCCTCAATCTATCTCCCACAAAAGCTGTCTAGAATCAAACCCCTTATAAAGCTTGGAACTGTAATAAACCATCGGTGAGCCATTTACTCATTTTTGGTTGTGTATGTTATGCTTTTTGAACTACGTATAAACATAAGTTAGAAGATAAGTCAAAAAAATTAATTTTTGTGAGCTATAGTTCCAATTCTAAAGCGTATCGTCCTTATAATCTGGTAAAGAATTGTATTGTTGTTAGTAGAGATGTGGTATTTGATGAGCAGACTGTGGGGGCCCATTTTCGGAGTCCAACTCCTACTTGTTCTGATACCAAAAATGTTAGACCCCGTTTTCGGAGTCTAACTATCCATACATAAATCATAATTGTCCACTCAAATTTATCCATATATAAATCATAATTCATTATCATCAAATATAAAAGTTTTTCACAAAGCCATAAAGGCATTTCAAACCACAATACATCCATATATCATAATCCCAAGATACATAAGATACTTAATCTAAAAATCCTCAAAATGAATCTAAAATCCTCATTAGTACAAAATCTAGCTTAAAATCACTTTACAACAAAATCCGAAATCTCAATACACAAAGTTTACATGAACTACAAAGTCTTCAAAGTGACTAAAGCCTTGTGTCTTCCAAAAATTATCTCAAATTACAACCTAAGCAAGCTTGGAATGATGCCTTGAATCTCTTTCACTTCATCTCTTACTCATCACCTGAAGGTGGGGACAGGAGGGGGTGAGCTTGACAGCTCGTGGGTAACAAGTTTATAATAAAAGATAAGCAAAAAATTTTGAAATCCTTTTTACTTGTCATGGAAAATTTTCATTGAATTCATAAAGTACACTTTTCTCAAAATTCTTGTTAAATTCACAATATGGCAAATCGTGTATGCATTCATCATGTCAAACATATCAAAATGCAATGCACAACATATGGCTCGAGAGTTTCATGGAACGAAACGGTGAAACTGAAGTTTACACCATGAAACGAAACGAGTCTGATTTCTCAGGATCTCGTAGCCTAAAGCAGGCAGCCGGGAGAAGGCTATACGTTGACGTGCACGTGACTAACGAAACGAATTTCTCTCTTGCCCATACAAAAGCACATATATTCTTGCTCAAATCATTTCCATGCATTTTCATATTCTCATGCTCTTTTCATAAAGCAATAACATAATTCATAAGCAACTATAATTCACATGCAAACATGCAGCACCTTATCAAAGCATTTAAGAAAACAGTTGAAAACATTTTTAAACTTTCTTGATTCAAAGAAAACATTTAATAGCTTAACACTCTATTATAAACATGTACCCACCTTGATTTCCTTGCTTATAGCCTTGCTAAAAAATGTCTCTTCTCTTGTTCCTCTTGCTTCTTTGATCCCTTTTTATAATAACAAAAACCACTTTTCAATTGAAAATCCCTAAAGTATAATCACTGAAATTTGTTCTAGCATACTTAAACTCAAACATTTCCCAAATTCTATGAACCGAAATCCTTTCAAAAATCTAAATATCTCAAAATGACCTTACCTTCATTCTTCATCAAATGAAGGGATCCTTGGCTCAAAAGAAAGCTCTCTTCTTCCTCTCCCTTTTTCTCTTCTTGGACAGTTTCAAAATCACTCTTTAAGACTAAGAAAAATCGTGACCTAGTTCAAAGCTCTTCTTCTTTTAACTCCACCGAAACTCTCTTCTTCTTTCTCTCTCTTTCTTTCATTATTCTCTTCTGTTCATTCTTCCATTCACGTTTTTCTTCTTCATTTATAAGCAAGACAACACTTCTTCTTCCAATTATGCCCTTAATGATTG
>JANZXP010000196.1:39187588-39208329 GCA_027576715.1 Erythroxylum flavicans
TATCACTCACAAAGCTTATTTTTCAAAAATCACACTTATTCACACTTATACCGGGAAGAATGTCATGAATGCATGTATAGACATTTTTCATGTGCACATATCACTGTTCACAAATGCATGAGCATAAGATGTGTTTTTCTAATTTCTCTGATTGATCTCTCATATACCCGTTTCCTTGGTCCGACTCGTTATACGGAAACGGGATGTTACACATTACTTGTTGCCCAAGAATAAGTCCTCTTCGTATTTTGTATCTTGCTCCTAGTAGACTCCCTCTGATGAAATTCGAGTCACCAAGTGAGTGTAATAGGGGAAATTTATAAAATTTTAGCTTTCCTATATAATTGGACAAAGGATAAGCAGCAGTGAGTGACTAGGCTAGTTTCTTTATTTGACCATATACTAAAATGCCAACTTTACTGATGTCTAAGCGGTAGTTTTTTCTAAGATCTCAAGAAATTAGAAGTGAATCTGTTGTGTTTTTCAATATATAGTTAAAAAATAAAATACATACTTAAAGTACAACATTAAAAGAAGTTCTTGTTATCATTGATATTTAAGACCTTTAGTGTCTTGGGTCTTTTATAACTGTGAATTATAATCCTTTCATGGAAAAATGTTTGATCATTTATAGAAAGTTACCTAAATTTTAGAAAATTTTAACATTAGTTAACAATTAGACTACACCAAGGCCTCTATAAGTAGGAGAGAAAAAAATATAGTTTATCAATTTATTTCAAGTAAAAGGGAAAATCTACTTAGACCAAAGAAATTTAAGAAATTATTTATATGTCTCAAATTTGAGAGTGTGTTTCTCAAAATTATGAGAGAGATTCTTATTTAATTTCTTTTTATTTAGATAAGAGTATCTATGAAGGAATCATTATAATCCTACTTTGATATAGTAGAAGTTTACTGAAGCTACAATCTCGTGTTTTTTTCATTTGGTTTGAGGGATTTTTTATGTAAAAAGTTTGATGCTCTCCTTCTACTTCTTTACTTACGTCCATATTATTTTTAGTGCTTACTTCAATCACATAAAGAGAAAAAAATATAACTTTCATATTATATTTTATTCTCCTAAGAATTGTATAAGAGCTTTGGTTTAGAGGATTGTTTTTCTTGTATGATTTGAGATGGATGATTTGGTCACCCATGGAGATGATATCTTCAAGTTGAAAAAAAATTAGTCCTATTGAAAGCCAATGATGGAGGGTTATTTATATTGTAAAGATTTAAATGAGCTAATTGTTAATACCAAAAAGTCATAGGGAAAGAATGATAGTGAATGGACACTATTGAATAGAAAAGTAGTGGCTATGATCTAGAAATACATAGAAAAAAGTTTGTTCTAACATATGTCGATTTACATAAATGCCTATGAATTATGGTCAAAAGTTGAATTTTATGATTCAAAATAAGATGCTATTTAATAAGGTGCATCTCATGAGATGATTTGCAAAGTTTGAATATAAAGATGGTGAAAATATAATCAAACACTTAAATAGTTTCCAAGGACTTAACAACAATCTATCAAAGGTAAAAATGTTCGTTGATGATGAGTTACAGGTGTTACTTCTTCTCAATTCATAATATAGGAGTAGGAATAAACTTATTGCCACTCTTAGTAACTCTTTTCACAAGGGAAAACTTATAATAGACGATGCAAGTAATAGTCTTCTGAATGAAAAAGCTAGAAGAAAAGATCATGAATCCGTAAAGCATTTAGGGGAATCTATCATTGAAAATCAATGAAGAACCTAGAAAGAAACAAAGTTTCAAGAAAATGTAGAGGAAGTTCAAAGTCTTGTTCCAAACTTGTTTCCTATTACTATAATAAGTAATGACATTAGAAATCTAAATGTCAAATCTTTAAGAGAGAATAAAAGAACAAAAAATTTAACCCAGATTAGATTGAACAAAAAAAGAAGAAGATAGAAATACTAATTTATAGCTACGAAAGAAGATATTTTCTTCATTGGTATTCACAATTGTCTTAATCTAACCTATAATGATGATTCATAGATTGTTGATTCTAATGCCTTCGTTCATGTCCCTCCATATACAAGTTCCTTCTCATCCAAAAAACATGGAGATTTTGGAATTGTCAAGATGGAGAATGAAGATAAATTTCATATTATTGGTATGTGTGATGTCATCTTATCAATAAAAATAAGTTATATGCTTATGCTAAAGGATGTGAGGCATGCTCTAGACATGCACCTCAATCTTATCTAAATAGAAAAACTCGATGATGATGGTTTTGAGAGTCATCATAGAAATGAAAAATGTAGGCTCGCTAAAGGTAATTTGATTGTGGCTTAAGGAAGAAAAGAAGGATCCTTATATATAAGGTGAGGAGAATATTGTAAAAAGGAGATAAATATTGTTGTTGATTATAATGACTTGAAGTGATAACATAAAATACTTGGATGTATAAGTAAAGAAGGATTATAGATCTTTGCTTAAAAGTAACATCTTCCAAAAATTAAAGGTAAAATCTTAGTACTTACACTGATATTTTCAGCTAAAAATAACATACAATTTCATTTTGTAAACTCGTACATCCTACTAGGAGAAACACATGTTTGTGATTTGGTTCATACTAGTTTTTATTTAATAACTAACAGATCATTAGGTGGTGCATTATACTTTGTTACTTTGATTGATTTCTTCTTAAGAAAAGTATTAGCATTCTTATTTAAATCCAAAAACTAGGTAATTGAAGCATTCAAGGACTTTGTATTAGGTTGAAACAAAAGACTAGTTAGAAATTAAAATGTATAAGAGCTAATCATAGTAGAAAGTATTGGGGTGAGGCTGTGAAGATTTTATCGATATTATCAATCTTTCATCATCAATCTATTTAGATATAGATATCTTAGTGGAATTTTGGTCTAGAAAGAAGGTTTCTTATAGTCATTTAAAAAAAAGTTGTTTTTAAGCATTTATTCATATTCCTAAAGATGAATAAGTGAATTTGATACAAAGGCTAAAGATTGTTAGAAGTAGAGATGTTGTGCTTTTTGAGGACTAGAATATTAAAGATATAAAGAAGCCAAAGAAGTTTAAACACAAAATTATCAAATCATTCTAATCTTAGTCCGCTTCTTATTATATGAAATGATTTAAGGGAAGTCTTGACTTATAATAATGATAATGTGAGTATTGATAATATTTAATCTCTATTAACAATAAATAGTGATCAAGAGGTAAGTCAAAATGAGCATATCAAAGAAAATATTAATCTTATTGAACTTGTAAAATCTCAATTAAGACGATCTACTAAGGAGTTAAGAGGATATGTCGATTAAAGAAGAGTCTTTATGGTATAAAGCAAGCTCTAAAATAATGGTATAACAATTTTAATTCATTTATAGTCAATCATGATTTCATGAAAACTGTCGTTAACCTTGTGTCATTATGAAGAAATATGTTGAAGGTAATTTCCTTGTATTCATACTTTATGTAGATGATATGTTGATTATCAGATATAATCATAAGAAGATTTTTGCTTTGAGCAAGTCCTTTACCATGAAAATTTTGGGACTAGCAAGACAAATTCTCGAAATTCTCACTCGAGGTAGGCCAAAAAAGTTATTATAGTTATCTCAAGAAAAATATATTAAAAAAATACTTGAAATATTTATTATGCACTAAGTTAAACTAGTGTATTTTCATTACCTACATACTATAACGAGAAATGGAGGAAATGAACAATATTTCTTACTGATCCGCAATAGATAGTCTTATATATTTCATGATTTGCTGATATTGCGACGTTATTGGTGTTATCCGTATATTCCTATCTAACATAAGAAAAGAACATTAGGCAGTAGTAAAATGGATTCTTTGCTATCTCCAAGGAACAACTATGATATTTTTGAATTTTAGTAAAGGAAAGCATATGTTGGAAGGTTACTTAGATGTAGACTTAGTTAGAGATATTAATTCTAAAAAATCGAACTTTGGGATAATTGACTACCTTTATAAGGGAAGCTATTTTATGGTAGTTCAAATTATAAAAACATGTTTCCTTGTAAACAGTTGCTGAATATATCCTGCCTATTGAAGTTTGCAAGGAGATGCTCTGGAAAAAAAACTTGTTGTTTAAATTGGGCCTATGGCAAGAAAAATATATGATGTGTTACAACAATTAAAGGGTTATTTAATTAGTCAAGAGCCCAACCTTTTACTCTCGACCAAAACATATCAATGTTCATTATAATTGGATGCATGATGCTTTGGAAAAATTAAAAAAAAAAGCAACTTAATAAACATATAAAAATGATAATTGATTTGACATGATAACCTAAGTAATATCATCAAAAAAAGTTTGAAGATTGTTGTCCATAAGTTCAGGCCTGTGCCCCCTGGTATGATGGTATTCCCTAATTAATTCTAAAAGTATGATGGTATTCCCTAATTAATTAAAAAGTATGATGGTATTCCCTAATTAATTCTAAAAGGGGAAGATTTATTAAGTCCCTCTTCAATCATAGATAACAAATATTTGTATCAATAACAATACAAATATTTGAGAATTAACATTTTAATAATATTACAAACAGTTGAGAAATGAGTTAATAATAATCTCAAAATAAAACATGTAGGTTGAATTAACATTTTAATAAAATTAAATTAATAACAAACTTTTAAAATTAAAATCTAAAAATATAATAATTAAAAAGTGTATGAGAAGGGTCTTTAAAGGTTAGAATTTAATAATTTTGTCACAGCAACGAATGGTTGAATTAAGAAACTAATTTTTATCAAGTGAAAAATATTCTAACCAATTTTTCGTTTGTCTTCAGTTTGGTATCCTACACATTTCCAAAGTCTCTGGGAATTTTGTGTCACAAAGTTCAGGCCTGTAAGACAATTGTGTATAAGAAATGAATGTGCGTCACAGTGAGTAGTGGAGGTGTACGAGCCAGAGAAGTGAGTCACTAGTCCAAGCCGGGTATGGACTGTACAGTGCCATCGTGATTGTGTCCACGAGTGGGACTGAAGGGAGGTGTGAGAGTTTCTGATTGCGAATGTGTCTGTGAAGGTGGAGAGGAAACTTTATTTACTGAAACCCGAGGTTTACGTGGAAATTCCAAAGCTAAAGAATCTATAACTATTTTTGATAGGTTTCACCTGCAAAAGTTCCCCCTTTTGGATAAATTAAAATCTCCTCCCTGTTTCTATTTTGTTTGCTTAAAACCCTACTTCTAAAACCCTAAACAGAAGCTACCAAGATATATATAAAAAAAGAAGAAGAAGCAAGCTTCCTTTCTCTATTCTCATCAATGAGGCAAATTTCCAATGACCCAGGTTCAAATACTTAATTGACTGTTCTTTTTTTTTTTTTTTTCAATGATACGTTGGTTAGAAACCGTTGCAAAAGGGATTTTTTCTGATAAATTGTTTATTTTTATACTGCAGCTGTATTGGATGATGACGATGACGATGAGGGCGAGAAGGTTCCCAGCTTCGGTTTCGAAACAACACATGAGGCTAAGCTTAGAGAAATACTGCATAAGATCAATTCTGTGGAGATTAAGTTGTGTTCAGATGCTACGAAGGAGTTCATCAAGTTACTCCGAGGTAATGCTGGCCGTGCTTTGCTCTATCAATATGTACAAATGTCTTCAAATTTCGCTGAACTTATGGGGCCTTGGAAGCTTCGACTTGGGAAACCTGGCATGTCGTATATTCTGTCATTAGTTTCTGCTATTCTTAGTCATTCTGATGGAAAGTATCAGCCAGATGATAAGAAGAGATTTGCTGTAAGTCGGGTACTCGATAAGTTTGCTCGGATGCTTGTTGCAGAGAAGCTGGAGGATGTTTATAAGGAATTGAGTAGTAAAGAAGGAAAGCGTCAAAATGCAGCTCTTTTGTTGATGACTTGTATTGTAAGACGTGGTTCAGGCTTGGCTTCTGAGGTTGCTAAAAATTTCAATTTCAAGCTCCAGGGATTCTCCAAGCTTGCAGAACACAAAAGGAGGCAGAATGAGAAAGAAAGGAAGCATTCCACTAGAAAGGCTTTTGTTGGGTTTGCGATGTCATTTTTGGAGGTGGGGAAACCAGGACTGTTGAAGTGGATCTTACAGCAGAAGGAAATTTATTCTGGTGTCCTTCGTGGGCTTGGTAGTGATGACGAAGAGACAGTTATTTATGTCTTATCAACACTGAAAGAGAAGGTTCTTACTCACGAGTCCCTTGTGCCCCCTGGTCTTCGGAGTGTTCTGTTTGGGAGTGTTACTTTGGAACAGTTAGTTGGCATTTCAGCGTGGGAGAACGGTGGACCAGTGGCCGAGTTGGCACATTCTGTACTAAAAGTTGTGTGTACTGATCCTTGCAATGGATTGATGCCAGATTTGAAAAGACATTCAAATCCATTGAAGGGTAATGCAAAGAGACTTTTAGTGTTGATGAAGAAGCTAAAAGCAACAGAAATAGCTTATCATAGAGACTTGCTCTCAGCAATCATTGTGGGCAGACCTTCTTTTGGCTCTGCATACATGGAGGAGTTCCCTTACAACCTTGAAGATTATGCCTCGCCTAACTGGTAAGATTATTTAAAATTCAAGTTGTTTGTTATTTCTCCTTTTCTTTTTGTTTGTCAATTTGCTTCTGTATATATGTGTGGCAATTGAATTATTTGCAGGTTTGCTACAATTTCTTTGGCAGCATATCTGGTGTCCTCAGTAGGTGTAGGTCTACCTATTAATTTCCTCTCTTCTGAAACCCACGAGTCACCTTCCGTAGATGATATAGAAGTGCAGAATGTGATCAATTGCATATCGCCTTGCCCATTCGGTCGATCAGTAGTCAATAGGGGATTGCTTCATTCACACTTTATTGTGAAAAATGGAATGTTAAGGCTTCTTTTGGAGATGCTTAATTTGTTTGCGTCCTTCTTGAGGGCAATAGACCTTTCTTGTTCCAGGGAGCAAAGGAAAGAAAAATGGAGAAATCTTAAGCAGGAAATCCAGAATGAAATTCGGACTCGATTACCTGATCCACAAGTTTTATTGAATCTCCTTTCTTCATTAAGTAGCCATAACAGAACCTATCATCCATGCTTGAAAAGAATGGCAGATAAAGAGAATTTTAATGACTACCATAGCAACAATTCAAAAAGATTGAAATCAAGCTTTATAAATAGTAGCACTGACGTTGTTGTAGGTGGGATATGCTCAGAATTAGACAGTGGTTGGCCTGGGGACACTGAAAAGATTGTGGACACAAATATGCCTGATGAGACGGGTGTGGACAAGGACTTTACAAATTCCATGTCAGATATCTGGGATTCTGACTTGACTTCTGTGCCTATTTCTACTCTAAAGGATGCAGAGATGTTCTTTCATTCAAAGCTGCTTGATGCTCTCAAGATCTATCTTGTAAGTTTTAGTTTATTCTATTCTAGTGACGATGATGGATGTAATTGCAGGATTAATTTTCAAAAGAAATAGTGGGATATCTGTGTACTACTAAGCTTTGGTACTTTATGTAATTATTTTATTTGAATTGGGAATCAGTTAGAGAAACAGTTCCTCATGCTTGAATCTTATGTAGCTTTGGTTACTTATTCTGCAGGTGACAATGCCTTTTGTCTTGGAGGGATCATTTGATTTTTTCATAAACCTTCTCAACAATCCTCTAGCATTTCCAATTTATCTGCAGGATTCTCTACTATCCCTTCTTGTTGAGTACATTAAATGGTCTCCAAGCAGTGGTCAAGCCATTAGAATCCCACCGCTGATGTATAAGCATCTGCAACCATTTATTAAATTGTTAATTTTTTCATCAATAGATGACATAAAAGTGAAAGCTTATGATCTAGCGCGAGCAGCTATGTTGAGTACTGGTGCCTTTGACAGAAACTTTCATGAAATTGGTGCCTGGCTGCTATATTTGCCTGGCTATGATGCGGTTAAGTCATCCTTGGAGGCTCAGGAAACAGAAGTTCTATTGAACTTTTCACCAGTTGCTATCTCATTTTTATGTGATGCAGTTTCTACAGTTGGGAACAACTTATTCAAATATTGGAATATTCTTAGGAATCATGTGTACAATTTGGAGGACTTTAAAGGTATGTGGTAGGCATGTGCTGTTTGATATTCAGAACTGAATTTGAACTGCTGATGTCCAACTATTTAGTTGTGCTATTCTTGCCCCTTTCTGCATTTTCATCTTAGGTACATTGTTTATCAATCCCCTAAGCTTTTCATTGATTATTAGATATATTAATGGCGTTTGCATTAATATAAGGCAAATTTCAATCTTGTGTGGGGTCAGAAGATGATTTTCCCATTTGCATACTTTTTATTGCATCATTGTCTTGTTCCTTGCAGATGTATCGCCTGAGTTCAGTCCTCTCATTATATGTGTCTTACAGAAGTGTTTAAGGTTACTCAAGTCTGAATCTGGAACCTTTACCTTACCTGAAAAGTCGATGATATCACTTTATGTTAGTAATACCTTGACGTACTTGTTGCAAATCCAGGTACATATAGTTACTTCTATTTTCAAAAAGAACCGACCGTACATGATATTAACTTAAAACTATTTTTTTATTCACAGAAAGATGCAGGCTTACTAGCTGCTTTAGTTAGATTGATTTTGTTTGAGGAGCTTAAGAAGCAGTTTTCCCAAGTTAATGGCTCAATTGGTCTATTGTGTGAGTGGAAGCCATTGCAGAATTTATTGCTCTTTTCTGAGAGAATATTAGATCAAAAAACTTGGAGCTTTGTCCTTGTGGAACAGCAAGCCACGACTGTTGGTAGTTCTTTTAAGCTGATGCTTGGTGAAGTAAAAAGAAATATAGAGTGTGATTATGATGGTGAAAGGACCGGAATAACAAAAGCTTTTTGTTCAGCCTTGATATGTGCCACATCTGACGAGGTTTTAGAAAATTTTCCTTTAGTTATGGAAATTTATCTACAACTTCGAGTTCCTATATCCTTATCATCAATAGTCTCTTACGACCAAAATTTTCTTGCTGGTGTTTTGAGGTTGTGGCCTAAAGTTTTCTTTTCTGGCCTAGAAATGGCCATTTCTATGTACAATCCTCAAGGGAAAAATGTTGATATTTTAGCTAAAGACGTAGACCCTAATACCCAGTTTGAAGTAGGTGAATCCGCAGCTGCAGCTGCATTTGGTGTCTTTCTGAGGCAGGTTCCTTTTCATGTACTGTTTCCTGCAATTGTAGGCACATATATTCCTACTTCATCGGATGGCTCAAAAATAAGAGACTTGCTTGTGGCGAAATTATCTGAGTGCAAAAGTGATATTCTCATTGCTTATCTGCACCTTATTCTATTTTGGTTTCATCAGATACGTTCGAATTATGAATCTAAGCAATTGGCTGAACCTAGTCAGCTTGCTGAAATTTGCTATATTTTTGTGAAGGGTCTACTTGCTCAGCTATTAGCTGCAAATCCTGATTCTGAACCTCCCATGAGTACCAACTTTCATCCTTCTGCAGGAAGTATTCTGCAAGTGGTTGAAACTATATTTTGTCACCCCACAGTGACAGCTTCTTTGGCCTTTCCTTTGAGTTGTGATAAGGTTTTCAAACAGGAAAATTTTTGGGACAGTTTGAAGAAAATTATTGGTGTTGCAAGGCAGAGAGTTCACAGGATTGATCATCTTCTGTTGAATATGTTGAAAGTATCTTTTGACCACTTGCTATCTTTATCTAATGAGACACTTTCGATACTTGAGGTGAAAAATAATGCCAACAAGCGACTTGTAACAGCCATCAATTACTTTACTGAAAAGTTGATTCTGATATTAAAGGAGAAGATTAACCTATGCTTTAGGACTGATGACTTATCACCCCTTCTTCCATCATTTAATGCTTTGTATACATTGGTTCAATTCGTATCTCCATTTGACCTTCTTGAACTAGTGCATTGGATTTTTGGTAAAGTTGACTTGAATGACTTAACAGATCGGGAATCTTGTTGGCTACCACTTCTCTCTGTTGGATTTTGCATTGCTGGTGATGCTTTCAAGAATTTGTGTACTTTTTTGCAGCAGTCTGTGACAAAGAAAGTTCCATTTTATTGGACAATGGAAGAACAGTCTTTCAATTTTGATCTTGTAGAGGAGATTTATCTTTTTGCGTGCAAGTTAGCTGTCAAATTTGAGCTGGATTCTGCTTATAGTTGTTTGCTAGATGCCATTAATGCTTTTTATATACTGAAAGTTGTGCAACAAGGGAAGCTTCATCCTTTCAGCTTGGTGTTGTCACGAGTTATTACGGGCACACCTTTGGAGATTCTTTCTTACTGCATGTCCAGGACTAGCATGACAAAAGCTAAATTATTGTTTCTTCTTGTTGAATCAAGTCCCCTGCATTTGTCAGTCTTCGGAAAGATTTATCTAAACTGTGTAAACAAAGATTCTCAGCTTAAGAGCAAGGTGGTTGAAGAGCATTGTGCTTTAACTCTATCACATGAGGACTCTATGATGCTTCTGCCTGCTGCTTTGTCATACATGAATTCTATTTTCACATCATGGGAAAAGCAACAATACGTGCATTTTGAAGTTATACCTTCATTTTATTCAAAACTGATCTTAAGTAGTTTCCATCACTGGGAGAGTTTTGGCTCTAAATTTGTACTTCAGGATGTTACTAGCGGGTTTTTTCCATCTTCTGTTGAAGAGCTTACTGTTCTTGTGAATAATAGTCTTCTTGGAAAGGCAGTTCGTATGTTACAGTATCATTTTGTCTTTAACGGACACAAAAAAGTGAAGCAGCGATTGAAGCTTTTTAATTCCATTTTTGAGTGTTTTCTTGTACAAGATAATCTTCTAGATTGTGACAGTGAGATGGAAAATTATTCAGTTAACCAGTCAATGGAACTTATTAACAGAGTTATTGCCAAAATATCTTTCTGTCGACTACTTTTGTTCCCAGAGACTGACCGGGTTCTTTCTGTTCCAAAAGAAACAGATGGGAAACTGGAGTTTTCGTTTGAAGAACTTTCTGATAAGGAGATTCAATGTAGATTGCACCTTATAAATGTTTTAGTTGGAACTTGGCAATCTGTGGTTAAGAAATTCTTATATATATTGGAAGATCGTAGATCTGAAAAGAACTGCAGTTGTTTGCAACTTTACAGATACCTTGAATTATTCATTTTAAGAACCATTCTTGAACTAGTCACAAAGATTCGTGATGGGTTAACTGAATCCCACTCCATTTCCTTCCTTGAACAATTGATAAGATCATCCCTTCTTTACAGGTTTGATGATCGGGAAACATTGAAAATTCTTCGGACTATTGTGGCTTCACTTTCAGATGGAAAATTTCCATTTTCTCTATATCTTCATTTGTTAATTGCCCACTCTCAGTTTGCCTCTACCATTCGTGCGATTGCCAAACCATTTACATCTCAGACTGGTGCTTTTGTCAGACCTATGTCCAGCGTCCTTAGATCATTGGCCATCTGTCGTCCTGGGAACAATCTGCAAATGTGTGAGTTGGACTTGAAACAGCTGGAAATTGTTAAGTTACTCAGATTACTCCTTCATCTAACCTTCAACCAAAGTGGTTCTAGTTCTGGAAGAGATATTGACATAAATCTCAAAGAGTTGTATTTGTTGCTTTTATCTTCTTATGGTGGAACACTTACTGAAATTGACCTGGAGCTATATCATGTTATGCTTGAGATTGAGTCTATTGATACGTCAATCAATGAAGTTCTTGCTGACATGGATTACCTTTGGGGAACTGCTTCTTGGAAAATAAGGCAAGAATGGGCTTTGGATCGAGATACATCTGATATTATGACTGATACAGAAGCAGTTGAAGAACGACGAAGAATTCAGTTTAGAGATAACTTCCCGATTGATCCAAAAGTGTGTGTGAGAACAGTGCTAAATTTTCGTTATGATAGAACTGTGAATGGAGACCTTCCATTCTTGAATGGACCTCAGCATCATGAATTTGGAGAATGTTGTGAGGTATGGTCTTAATTGTCCTTTCATTTTGCTCTGCATTTTTTCATTTGCCATAGTCATGATTCTCTTGTGGCTTCAATAGTCATGATGTACTTAATTGTTTTTTCATGCAGAGACACGGACATCTATATGATCCTGTTTTCATCTTGCGCTTTGCAATTCATACTTTACCAAAGAACTATGTTGAAGCTGTGGAGTATGCAGCTTTGGGTGTTCTTGCACTTGCATTCATCAGCATATCTTCACTTGATGTTGGGATGAGAAAATTGGGATATGAATTTCTTAGTAGATATAAGGATGCAATTGAGGTAAAAGTGTCAAATACCATAGCCTTTTATATTGAATGCAAGTTTGTTAGTAGATATAAGTATGCAATAGCGGTAAAAGTGTCGAATACCATATCCTTTTATATTGAATGCAAGTCATTAAATAAGTCCTGAAGTTAAGAAATGTCATCAAATAAACAACAACAAATTTGAAGGTGTTATTTCTCAGCAGTTTTTTAATCAATTTATATGTATTTCATTGACAAGATGACCTGGTCATTTGTTCTTGCTCAGCAGAATTTGTAGTAGTTCTTGGTTAGTCTGGAAGTTTATGATTTGGTTTTGATGAAACATGTTACCATTGCTCACGAGGCATATGCATTTCTTTTAACATTTAATTATTGTTTTCTGTTATTTAATATGTTTAATGCAGAAGGGCCCAAAGAAAAAGGATATAATGCGACTTAGCCTTCTGTTAACATATGTGCAAAATGGTATAGAAGAGCCATGGCAAAGAATTCCTTCCGTTATGACTATTTTTGCTGCCGAGTCATCTTTCATACTGTTGGATCCTTCACACGATCATTATGCAACCTTAAATAAACATTTGTTGCATTCTTATAGGATGAGCTTAAAGGTAAATCATGTAAATGTTTGTTTTATATTTCTTAGTTGTATTCTCTTTTTTGATAGTGGTTCTGAATTTGCATTCCATTTATTGCTTTCGTAATGAACAAATCTTACTTTTTCTTCATTTGGTGTTGCAGGGCATACCCTTGTTTAACGCTATCCTTAAAAGCAACTCCAGTAACTTTAAAAAGGAGACATTATGGATGTTACGCCTAGCCTGTGCAGGGTTAAATCTAGATGGCGACGCTCGGATATACATCAGAAACTCTGCTGTTGAGACCCTTTTAAGTTTTTATTCTTCCTTCCTTTCAGATAATGAGTCAAAGGAACTAATTCTTGAGGTAAATAACTGTGCACTGTTGTAGATATATGGATATTGTTATTGTGTTTCCCTATGATGCTATCCAATCTAACAAAGCTTTGAGTGTATACTAAAGTACCAAAAAAATCTGACTTTGTGTGCTAAAATTACTGGCTTTGGCTTCCTGAGATATGGTTTTTGCTTTCTTCATGCTTATGATTTGATGAACCTCTATTTTTAATTTTTTTTAATTTGTGCTTGTTTATAATTTGACGAACCATGCCTACCCCTCTATTTATTGTGCTCTACCTAATGGTATACAAATGGGGCGTACTATTGACCAAGTGATTTTATTGGTCTCCCCTTCTGTACTGTGCTAATTGTAACAGATGTTAGCATTCGTTGCACTCCTCTTGGTAATCGTTTTGTGTGCTTCCCTTTTTGTTTTTCAGCCATCACTCCTCACCAACTGAATCTTGCTCCTGTTTATGTTTATGATGCAGTCTTCTATCTAGGCATTATATTTTAAAAATTCCTTGGGAAGAAGTGAAGTGGTATTGTTGTAGAAGAGCATGAAAAGCTTCAATGATTGTTTAATGTTGTTTTAAATCATGAAATTTTCACCTTTTCTTTAAAGGTTTTTCTAAGAATATGAAATCTTCCTGCCATCATTGTTTGATGGAGAATCCTCCTTCCTTGAGAAAGAGAAAACTAGTGATGAGCTGGATATAAGGGTACCTAGTATCCTGAGGAGTACATTACATTGCTATGGTTGTGGCTTTTGGACAGACATCCAAAGCTTAACCTTCACATGGGAGGGGGCATGTTGCAATTGTCACAACAGCTGCAAATTCACTTCTTTTGGGCACTATATTTATCAATATGTATGTTTGTGTTTGTGTTTGTGTTTGTGTTTGTGTATGCATATGTGTATGTGTATGTGTATGTGTGTATATATAGCTTTGCTAGTCTAATTACTGTATTAAGGTTTAATGGTGGAATCTGAATGCACGTGGTCAAACAAGGGCTTAGATGGTATAGAATTACAAATGAGAGATTATCGAATAGCCCATCTTTTGGTTGGCATGAGAATGAAGCCGAGTTCCTTGACATTTGCTTTATTGCAAATTCTGTAACTTCCTATGAAAGAATAATTATGATTGCCTTGGTGGATGATTTATACACTCTTTGTATTTGAATAGTTGAAATGTAAACCTATATTTGAGCTTAGATAGTTGATCTTATTTTTATATAATCAACTCATCTACTAGGATCTTGATGAGATAATATGATTAATGATACTCATCTACTAGGATCTTGATGAGATAATATGATTAATGATTTTATTCTTTCTCCTGAACATTTTTAGCTAATGGTGTTTCTTGCATGATACTGTTGCTTGACAGCTTCTTCTGAAGCATAACGATATTCTCGTTTGCTTTTTAGACAGTGCAAAAGTCAGTTAAATTGCATAAGATGGCTCGTTATCTAGTTGAAAAGTGTGGCCTGTTCCAATGGTTGGCCTCTGTTATATCAATCAGCAGCAACATGCTCAATGGAAGTGAAAACATATTTTATTCACAGCATTTGGCTGTGGCCCTAAAGGTACTTTTTGTTGGAGTGCCAATAGAACTAAAAAGATTTGTGTTTTCTCGTTCTGTATCATCTTTTTCATTGGATTTAGGTTGTTGCTGATGTTGTGTCATCGAGAAACATCAATGAGTGGTTGCAAAGTTATGCACTTGAGCAGCTAATGGGACTTGCGTCTCATCTCTTCAGGATTTTATTTGATGGCTTAAAGTTCTCGAATGAAGATGTTGGATTGGCTGATGTGCTTCTACAGACAATCTTGTCAACACTAAAGATATCTCAAAAGAGGAAAATATACCAATCGCATTATACTGTATCAATTGCTGGCTTATTTAAAATTTATCAGGCTTGTGATGTACCCGATGCTGCAAGTTCTTATTTTAGTGCGGAGTCTGGACTTAAAACCATACTTATGAGCACACCCCCAGTTGACATTTTATGCGAGGTCTCTCTCTCTCTTGTCTTCATAGACATGCATGTGCAGGAAGTTAAAATAGTACAGTTCCAAAAAAATAGATGGATAAAGCAGAATAATATTAGATTTTATGATTATCTTCTACTGCTAATTATTCAAGAACAATGAGTTTTCTCAAAAGAAGATTGAGAACAGTGACGAAACACAATGGAAGTCATGTGAAAATAATGCATGCATGTATTGGTCTTTCTTGGGAACTTTTACTTCTCTACTGCTGTACTATAGTTAGGACTTTGTCTTTCAATCGTCGATACCTGATTAAGGAAATAAATTTTTTTAAATATGCAGAATGAAGAAAAGCTTTCAAGTTTTCTCACGTGGTCTGTTTCTACTGCCTTGGTGTCAGACTCCAGACTAGAATCTCGCTTTGATTCCCTTTTCTTACAGGAATCAGCAGCTGAGGAGTCTTTGAAATCAAAACTTTTACGTTGGCTTGTTGCTTCTGTAATTCTTGGAATGCTTTCTTCAAACTTGGGTAGTGTAAATATCAAGATTTCAAAAGGATCAAACTCGAGACATTTGGACGTCTTATTGGAGAATTTAGAAGTAGGCAGAGAAAGCAGTGAGAGTAGGTCTCATGGTGAAGGAGTTCTAGCTTGTACAATCCTTTACATTCAACAGCTTCTTGGAATGGATCATCTTGTGCTTCCTTCAGCTGTATCTGCATTATGTCTTCTTCTCTTTTCTGATGCTTCCAAATATCCAGGTGTGCTACTCTTCTTTAATTCTTGTTCAAGAAAAGTTGTTCTCATCTTCGCTGGACTAAAAAGTGTTTGTCAAGAAGTAATTAGGTTTCTAGTCATGAGAGCATTCACTTTGCTTCTTTTGGGGTCGGTGACTATGCTCCAACTAACTTTGACAAACCATGTGTCAGATTTCAAGCCTTGTTATCGAAATCTCATGATGTCACTGTCATCAAAAGTTGGTTATCCACCTGAAGCCAATCCTGGGTGGAGATGGTAAGGCTGAGCTGAATTATTGGAGTTTTGATTTGGTTATACGTAACTATGACATGGCAAGACCAATGAGAACGTAGTATTATCGTGTCTGATGGAATCGAATTGTTCTGCTGCTCATTATGCAGGTCATTTTACCAGCCCTGGAAGGATCTGTCATCAAACTTCATTGATTCAGAGAAGTTGGATCAACGCCATGCGTGTGAAACCCTTTTGGTTATAATTGCAAATATTCTTGGAAGTAAACCATTAGATTCACAACTCTTGACACCCCAAGATATAGAGAAATCTGGTATATTCGAATGGGAAAGAAGTATAATAGAATCTGGATCATAATGGGGATAAAATTTGATCTTTATAGTGTAAATACAAATAGAGTTTTGTCTGCATTATTCTTGTATTACAGGCTTAGCAAAATTTGACCAAAAAATGCAACAAATGTGATTTGTAGACATCTACAGGAGCTGCAGCGAGATGTTAGAAATGTGGAATGGTCAAATAATTCCCGACATTGGGGCAATTTTGTATTATTCATTGTACATTATTTTAGTTTGACCTTGATGGTGTTATGGCACAGGGATGATTCTTATTGTCAAGCTTTTATGTCTCCAAACACATGAATTAAGTCTGTTAGAAAATTTACGCTTATCACTTATGAAGTGAGATACACATGTACAACAGTCACGTGTTGTGCCTATCGACATAAATGAAAAGGCCTTGCACTTCGTAACCTTTTTGCAAGTCCATAATCATTCAGTGGCATACCACATGATACGTTAGGCACATTAGGTCATTACAAACTTTTAAGTTGGGAAGATTGAACTTTTGTGGTGGTGGTTCATTAAGAATTATAAGGTGAAAAGTTTGTCATAACTAAAATACTACTGGTCCTTGTACGATACACTGTGAGGAGATGTGAATGATACATTGTCCTTTTAGGATTAACCCGAGTCAATGGTTTGTTGATCTGTGGGGAACTCCCTTGGGTATGATGCATTTCTCCCGCGCACTAGCTTTGCAATAATTCCAACTTATTCCTACAATTATGCAATCATTTTCCATATAAGTTATTTACTAGCAAAGTATTTTCTCCTTATGGTACTTTCGTCGCTATTTAGTCCTTTATATTAGACTCCTCATTACTATAACGAGAAAATGACCTTTCTATCATTTCTCATAGACAATGCTCATTGATAACCCTTCTTTCCTAGGATGGAATCTTCTCTTGGGTTGCTCCTCTCTAGGCTAGACTCTCCTCTTGGACGACTTCTTTCTTTGTGCATAAGGACTTCAAACTATTAAAATAGCATCGAAGGATCCCTCCAATGTAAAACCTCCAAAGCTTAAGTTAATTATAAGCCTAAATGTATCAAATGACAATTTTAAACAAACTTACCTTATATGGGGAAGTGTTCCCTTTTTAATTTTTATACTAAAGGTGATATGTTACATATTTATGGAGAATAAGGATGTCCATAATGTAACTTGCCCTTGTACTCTGAGGTAAAGGGTGGGACTATGGCCAATAATGGGTTGAACATAATGCAATTGTCATCCAATATAGGTGTGTCAAGCCATGATTATATGCGTGACAGAGTATAGAAAGGCCCATATAAAATAAGTTGGGCCATGAAATAAGAAAACATTGTAATGGTAACAACCCTATCATGTTTAATCATTAGTCTTCAAAATTGCCATCAATGAATAACACGTATTATTAACCAAAACCATAACATACACATCTGCATCATAAAATAATTAGAATATGGTCTTCTATTTTTATGGGAGAAGATAAAGGTGGAAGAGTAATAGTCTAATTGATCAAAGTCTATTTGTTTAAGTCACTCCTCTCTTTATCCTCGAATTTCAATCGTAAAACAACACATGCAAGCATAAATAAACTAAATAAACTTTCCTTCTTTATAATATAAATAAAAACCTTTTGCTATGAAAATTTGAGTGTATATGCTAATATGGAAAAAAAGTGTTCGATATTGCATGGTTTAATTTAACGTGAATCACATTAAAAAGAGAAAGATGAAACATCTTATAATAATGGAAGACTAAAAAGAAAATACATAAAAACTTAAGCAACAAAACTTTAAGATGATTGATTTTGCAAAACTATTCTCCCAAGTTCTCAAAGAAAAGGGAAAAAAACTTATAGATTGAAATATAATTGAAGCTTTGATTATGGCTTTGTTAATGAAAGGAGTTTAAGTTTATAAATATAATGAAGCCATTACAATGTGATGCAAAGAGTTAATGCATTGGTGATGAAGCAAAGTTTGTGATTATTAGGATAAATTGCCTTGTAAACTTATAATTTTGCCTAAATTTTCAATATTAGTCAAAACTAACATAAGTAGTAATAAAATGTTAACTTTTAATTTGTTGTAAAACTAATCCGCTATTAATCCTACGGTTAAAGGTGTTGACATGACTTACCATGTTTTAGTAGGACTCTTTAGCATATTAGCATCTACATGTTAATATTTTGATTTGAATGCATTTGCTGGTTATAAAAAAAAATTCATTATTTATGCAAAATGACAACACCATTGATAAAGAGAGGTTTTCTCTTTTTTTTTGCTTCTCTTCTCATTTAGTTTCCTTTCCCAAATATTTCCCTCTGTCTTTAAAGGGATAAAGATAGAATGACATGACTATTTTGTTTTAGGTTATATAGTAAATGTCTAATAATTTTGGAGCTTATTTATGCTTTGTTCTCTTTGTTCTTGTTCGTCTATTTTCGATTTTTTTCACTTTGATTTTATTGATAATTTTTCCTAAGAAGGACCTTTTAACTTAAATGCTTATCATATTCTCTATCATCCATAAACATTTAGGGGGTTCCCTATTTGGTTGAAATACATTCAGGTTTGTCTTTATGAAATTTTCTTGTTTTGAAATACATAAATTTAGAAAAAATAAAACTTTCAACTAATTAATTTATTTTTTCTTTGAATCATTGCTATCATTTTATTGTTGTAAATCTCAATGGAAAGGTTCATCATAAAATTGTATAGATGATAAAAAATGAAAAACTGTTTATATCAAAGTTGGTCCAATTATTCTCCCTTAAATATGTTCTTTTGGTGTTGAAAACTAGAATTGTTATGCAATTTATTTTCTTAGAAGTAAAAACACGCAGTATATTACCAAATGAGAAACTTCAACCAATTTATATTCCCTTTTGTAGATTGGAAAATGAATATGGAGTAAAAAGGAAGGCTTTTGGAGATATTGGTCAAACATATATAAATTGGGCAGTCAATATGGCTATTGGATTAAATACTATAGTTTTATATCTAATGTGCAGATGAGGTTTAATAAGTATGGGGATTCAGAAGAAAGAGAAGCTTTGGCTTTTCTCTAGACTTTCCTTTGTGATTTCAAATGCTCAAGCCTCGGCATTATTGCTTCTTCTCTTTAACTTGGTTCCTGTTTTCTCCTCTTCTCTATTTGTCCCTTATTACCTATTCTTTGGTGTTCATTTTTAAGGTATTTGTATTCCCTTCTACTAAATCTTTTATGGCTTTTTGGTCACTCCTATTTATCCTTTCTTATGGCTGGTGGATTCCGTCTAGGTCACCTTACTCTATTAGATAGCCTTTTTTCTCTCAAGCCTTTATTCCTTCAAATACTTTGCTTCATCAATGTTCTCCTAACCACTCCTTAGTTTCTCTCAAGTTTCCTGCCTTAGTTTTTATTTTTTTAGTTTTAGTAACAACTTTTCAAAATATTTTGTTACCCATTAAATTTTTCAAAATTATTATTAGTTCTAATTTTTAGTCTTTTACCAACCATGTTCCACCTTGCCCCTTCTAAATTCCCACCATTAGTTCTGTACTCCTCCATATTTGGCATCCCTACCTTACCATCTCCTACCCACTCTACTCCTTCTTTGGCTCCCTCTTCTTCAACTAAGGGGACCACTGCTCAAAACCAGGTGCTTGGATGTGAGCTTAATCCAAAAGCATTCCTCCTTCCTTTAGTCCCTCTAGGTTTGCTCCTATGCTTGCCCTTACTTAAACATTAGCCTCTAATAACCTAAGCTCTTCTCAGAGTGTGAGAATCATACTTAGCTAGAAGTAGGTGGTGAGTAAGTCACCACAAGAAAAGCTTTACTACTGCCTACCATCTAATTTGGTGGGCTCTTTGATTGCTACTCCTTTCCTTGAAGTCCTTAAGGAAGGATCCAAAAAATGGAATGCAACTCTTATAGGATTTTTCTTGGGAAAAAGACATGCTTTTCTACTCATTCATTATTGGGTGAAGCACCTTTGAAAGGCATAGGTTTGAAGGAGATACTGATAACAGAAGATAATTTGTTTTTGTTCAGCTTCTTCTCGAGGGCTTCTGTAACACCCCTCTCCCGCAAAACCCGAACCCGATATCGACAGTGATACCCGGATCCGTGCCCCGCGAGGTTGGCGTGTCACATCACTTAACAAATCACTTCACAAAAGTCGGTACAGTTTTTTTTTGAAACACTTTACACTTATCACTTATGTGTACCCACTTTTTGAAACACTTTATCTATTTAAACTGAAAGC
>JANZXP010000196.1:39209140-39225413 GCA_027576715.1 Erythroxylum flavicans
CCGTGAGAGCGCGAGGCCCGAGAGGCCGAGGCTCAAAGCGGACAATATCTGCAAGCGGGTGGTCTGGGCTGTTACAGCTTCAGCGTAAAAAAAGAGGGGCCTTGGCACTTTAATAGAAGACACCTATATCTTTAACTTTGGTAGCCTAGTATGAAATTTGAGACAATAAGTAGAAATAAGTGCCGTTAGGGATCATCATACACATCATCCCTTTAGAATACTTGTCCACTAATTGACTTAGTTATTTAACAAACTACAATGGTACCTCAACTAGTAGAGATAATTACACTAACTTTTAGGGTTGAAGGAGAATGAACGAGATAGGGAATTAAAGGTGCAGGAAGGAACGTGTGAACCACTAGGACCTATTGAGGTTAGGAATGAGGGATTAAATCTAGAAGTGGAAAGCCACTCAGATAACTTGTCAGAAGGAGTAAAAGCAACCCCTCATTTACATTCTCCAAATGTTTTAAGGCTTGCAGAATTAGAGGACTCTTTAAGATTGTTAGAATCAAGGGCTACTAGAACATCATTTCATAATAATCTAGAGTTTAATGTCTTAATCCCCTCTAAAGGAGAACATAAGAAACTAGATAATGAAGGCCCTACTTAAAATTATACCTATAACCAAATTTTTAAAGAAATATGAAATTTATATAACCGTTGGCAAAGATAAATAGGTGATAGAGGAGTAAAATGTCAATTCTCCAACATTAAAAGAGTGTAAGTAGAAAAATAAAAGAAGCTATAGGAGAATGAATAAGTTTAAAGGCTCTAAAAGAGTCACCTGAACATAATGTCTATAATATCTTGAAACATAAAGGGGATAAATTACTCTAAGAAGCACCTTTTGCTTCATAATCAATTAAAGAAATAAATCCTGTCTTTATAGGCATGTTGGAGACTAAATTAAAGGAGAAAAACCGTAAGAAGCCACAATTCATTGCAAGCCATTAAAGCATAATCACTAACCACTAATTCACCATAATTGAAGGATAATAATTGCTTTTGACCCCAACAAAATCAAAGTATCCCTTTAGAAGTTATTGGTCAGATCAATCATCTTGTTGTAATTATAATTTCCAAGAAGATTGATTTTTAAATATCATTTGTTTATGAATCTAACCATTCATTTCAGAGAAATGAGTTTAGGTAGAAGCCCAAAGGAACCCATTCCTCTGTTGACTCTCTTTGGATGATCTTAGGGGATTTTATTAATACTTTGTATAAATTTAAGGTTAATGAAAAATATAAGCTTGAGGAACTTTTATGAAGATTTTATGGAATGTGTAAATCAAATAGAAGTCATAGGACTCAAGTCAGAGGGGTATTTCTATACTTAGAGTAATAAATAAAGTCGAGGTTGGCAAATAAGGAAAAAAACTAGATAAAGCTCTTCTTAATGAAACTTGGTTACTGAAATTCCTAGATAGCAAAGCCATTTTCTCCAATCTTTTATTCTTTGACCATTGTCCAATTCTACTCCAATATTTTACTTATAACGATTCAATGAAAGCTCCATTTTGCTTCAATAAACTATCTCATAAAGCTAGTGGGATTTGAGGATGTAATAGGTAAGGGCTTTGCCTATAACTTATAGGGGAACAATGCTTTTATATGCATATGGAAGTTCTATATGGTGAAAAAAGTTAAACTAGAGATATGGAAATAATGCTCAACTCTCCTTGTCTAAAGCTACTCATAATTTAAGACTAATAAAACCTAACGATCTACTTATTCTAACGGAAGAGAAAAATGCAATTATAGAATTCTCAAGAGTCATAGAGATCAGTAATTCATTACTTAGACAAAAATCAAGAGTATAGTGGCTAAAAGAGGGGAAAAAAGAATTCTTCTTTTTTTCATAAAACAATCTCATCTAGAAGGAACTTCAATTACTTAGACAAAAATCAAAAGTATAATGGCTAAAAGAGGGGGAAAAAAGAATTCTTCTTTTTTTTCATAAAACAATCTCATCTAGAAGGAACTTCAATTGGATAATAACTCTTATTAAACAGGATATAAGTGTAGCTCAATCTCAAGAAGATATGAAGCAAGAAGCTTATAAGTATTTCTTAAACATTCTAGACACTTTTATCTCTGCGAACGTATTAATCCCTCTTATTAAATCATTCATTGCAGAAAAATTATCTCCAAAGAAATCTGATTGACTCATTTAACCATTCACTCCATGGGACGTGCAAAAAAATGGTTTTTTTTAACCTTAATCTAAGTAAGTCCTTTAGTCTTGATGGGTTAAATGGTTTATTTTTAAAAAAATCTTAGGTTCAAATCAACGATATTGTCATTAATGCAGTATTGGAGTTCTTTAAAGTGACAAGCTGTTGAGAGATACTAACAAAACTTTTATATGCCTCTTCTTTAAGATGCAAATCCAAGTTCTCTTAAATATTTAGACCCATCTCTTATTGTAATACCATTTACAAGATTTTTTCCAATCTAATTGCATCAAGATTAAAGATTGTTCTAAAATCACTCATTAATGGCTACAAGGTTCTTTAATTTTTGGTAGATTGATTAGGGACAATATATTGCTAACCTAGGAGCTTTTTAAGTGTTATAGAGGGAAGAATTCCAATAAGTATTATTTAATTAAATTTGAACTTTACAAAACTTTTGATTATATACAGTAGAGTTATATCCTGCATTGGCTTGAAGTTTTTGGCTTCCCTAAAACATTCATCTTACGGATCAACTAATACATCTCAAGCAAATCTTATGGAGTTCTAGTTAATGATGAACCCATTAGCTTATTTAAATAAGGGAATTAGACAAGGGGCCATTCGTTTCTGCATCTCTTTATCTTACTGGCCAAGTTGATTGATTTTTCTATAAGGTAAGATAACAACTTTAAATTCCATTCTAAATGTAAAAAGTTAAGGCTTTTAAGCCTTGCATTTGTAGATGATGTACTCATTCTTTCCAAGGTTTAGGATAAATCAATTTATTTGCTCATGAATGCTTTAAACTCCTTTAAATCGGTTTCAAGTCTTTCTACCAACAAAGCAAAAGCTATAGGATAATTGTAGCTGGCAAAGAGCTATTGCACCATGGTTATCTACAATTGCAGACTTATAGCTCAAGAAGCCCCTTTCCTCTATCTAGGTATCCCAATCACCATTAAAAGAAACTAAGATTTAGGAATTGTCTTCCACTGTTAAAGAAGATACAAAAACGAGTTAACAATTGGTATGAAAAATCATTATCCTTTACATGCAGGATCCAATTGATCAACTCTAATCTCAACTCTCTCTGTACATACTTTCCTCTCTAATGAGATGATAAAGACCATAAAAAATGATAAAGACCATAAAAGGGATGTTGGGAAGATTTCTTTAGTCTATTGAATTAGGCAGGAGATACTTTGCCAAAGTCAAATGGTCTAAGGTATGTACGTCAAAGGAACCAGGAGGTCTAAGCTTCATTTTAGTATCATTAGCTAATAAAACTTTCACGATGAGTAGAATTTGAAGATTTTAATTAATAAAAAGGCCCTTTGGGTTCAATGATTTCATCGTTATTTCCTCAAAGGGATAAAAAAACTTATAAGAAGTTAGAAATAAAGCTACTCATTTATGATTGTTCATTCTCTTGTGGTTTGAAAACTATGGTAAGTTAGGCCTCTTTTATAGGACTAAATTATTCTTAACACCTAAACACATGTTTCCTGATTTAACTAAGGTGAAAAAGCTAATAGATGGTAATGAATGGGCTAACAATTCCATTTGGTTTAGTACTTTCATTCTTGATTATAGACCTAATCAGGGTATGAACGATCACTATGTCTGGTTGAAGCACAATTCTAGTAGATTCATTGATATATCTTTTAAAAATTTTCCATTCCTTAATATGAAAATGTAGCTTGGTATGGGATCATCTGGTGTAAGAAATTACTTCCTAATGTCTCTTTTCTAATATAGCTTGTTTATAAATAGAAATTAAGGACAATGGATAAGCTTAGATTCCTCAAGTCTTTCTAGTTATGTTTCCTATGCAAGAAAGAGCAAGAATCCCTTTAGCACCTCTTCTTCATTCATGAATTCTCAGCATACATATGGTCAGTAATAAAAGATCTTTATAAACTTTTTTTTAAGCCTTAGCTATCTTGATATACTCGAAAAATTATAGTAGGATAGGCATAGATCAATTAGAAACAAAACAATTTATAGTATTGCTTATGGTAGCCTTACACATTTCATTATGAGGAAAGAAACTCTATAATTTTCCAAGCAAAGGAAAAAATAGGGACCATGTATCTCAAGAATTAATTTGTTAAATAAGGGAACAACTTATAATGAATCAGCTTCAAATAGCGGGTAGTTCAACACTAACTTCTATCTGGTCACTTTATTTGATCAACTGGACTTCTATCTGGTCACTTTAGCTGATCAACTGCTAACTTAGCTCATTAATGAGGGTATCAAGTTAGCAATATAAAATCATAAGTTTTATGGTATATGTTTCAAGTCTTATTTTTGGTGTAGCATAGCTTGGCAAGTTAAGTAGTTATCAACCTTATTCTTATTGCTAGGGTTATGGAATTGTAGAATTTCTTTATAAGGAGTGTTTGTATTCTTGACTCAATTTTGGAATGTATGATTTATTTAATTTCCAAAAAATTGGAAATTTAGAGCCTGTAGAACATAACAAGAGCACCATTATTAAGTGTGTTACTATTTAGGTAATTTGATAATTTGGTTTTGGGTAAAATTTTAGGGTTGTTATATTATGTTTCTTTTTTTATTTCTAAAAGGGATACTAACATGTTACATGTAATATTGTTTGCCACATGGTTGTTAACATACTAGAAAGTCTTCTTTACAAAGTAGGTTCTCTCAATACTGTTAATAATAGGGTTGACGAAAAACTAATTTTATAACAAATTAAAAGTTTGAATATTTTATTAATATTTTTTTATAGTTTTGGTTAATATTATTAAATTAAGTAAAATTTAAAATTTCAAACTTAATTTGCCCTAAATCTAAAGGAGAAAAGATGAAAATTATAAAGAAGGCACTTTATAATGGTCAAATTTGATGGGAATACACTTTTTAACAAAAATTATTGCATTAAAAATTAATTTAAAGATATAAAGTTAATGAGAATTTTCTCGAGCCCTCAAAAGTAAAATTTATTAAAGTTTGTAATATAAGAAAATGATCAAGAAATTATATTTAAATTTTGGTTAAGTCCTCAAAAATAAAATTTATTAAAGTTTATAATATAAGAAAATGATCAAGAAATTATATTTACACCCAAACTACAAAGAATAAATTAAGAATAAGAGATTTTATTTGATTAACCATGGTCATTTGTTTTACTACTTTGACCGAGAGGAGTATCACCTATTTATATATAGAGTTTATTCGTTTAAAACACTAAATTAAAAAAAAGTTAAATTTGTATATGAGTTGGGTTGGATAACATTTATCTAAATTTGTACATATGTATAGGAGTTAGGTTGGATAACATTTTTATAAAACTTAACTAAAAAAAATAGAATTTTTAAGTTTACATCCTACTCAAACAATAATATAAACGTAAATTTTAAAATTAAAATTAATCTATTATACAAATTTTAAATTTAAATCTAATCCATATGTTTATATCTTATAAAATTTTTAATAACTATATAAAATATAATTACAACATTTTTATGATGTAATATACGAATTCACTTAATTTTGAATAACAATTCTTAATTATTTGTCAAATAAAGATAAGCGTGAACTTGTTTGAACATTAAGTAAAGTAGAATCAACTTGATCATCACTACGTATTGTAATAAACAATAAAACAGTATAAAAACTTCCCTAGATAATTTTGTGTCTTTTATTCTCTTTCACAATAATTATATAAATGACAAATTATTATATAGTAATTATAAGTTCATCTAAAATTTAAGATATTTATAAATATAAATTTAAACTAAAATTTTAAGATTTTTGATAACCCAAACTTGAATGATAAATTTTTTAACTCAAATTTAATTCATGGAATAAGTTTTAAAATTCAAAATTTTTAATTTTGGAACTTAACTCATCAAAACAATATAAGCCGGGTCAATTTATGCAAATCTACCATGCACCATAATTTTCATGGACTTCCCGTCAACTGTGCATGTTTATAATTTCCTACTCACTTGAATTCACCATGTGTAAGTTGAACAAAACAAGTGCATCACTTCAATAATAAACTCTGAGACATGTACATGGCTGATTACACACATATTGGACTTAGCATCCAGCTGTTTAAGCCATTTAGTGTCACTTCTAAGAAAATCTGTGTGACTATATAAAAAATATTTTTGGCTTGGAAGACATTTCCCATAAGCTTTTCCACCCTTTATATGTGAAAAGAATATATCTAGGAGGAGTCACCACAGCCAAAAATACTCGATTAAAACCATTACATCTCTTTCTAGCATTTATTTGCATGTATATGGATTTACCATTTATTTGAGGTTCAAATCTTGAGTTATTTATAGTAGTGTGGAAAATTTTCAATGGCTTGGATCATATTTTTGACACCAGTATTAGTGATGAGACATAATATCACGCCCCTCTTAACTTTACTTTCATAAACTAGATTAGATTTATGATACCATATTTAAGTATGTATAAATTTGGAATTCAGATACAAGAAAATCTTTATATATTTAGAAAATGTTAGGGAGTCATAATTTTAGTAACTTTCTAGTTATTATAATTAATATTGTTTGAATTACTCTAGTATATTATAAATTATTTATTAGTGTATTAATTATTGTAATCTTTTATATATTATGAAAATTTGTTGATATGTAAGAACGATTTAAACAATACTAATTATGGTAATTATAAAATCAACAATATCAAACTATCATTTATAATAATGATTTACGACAACTATTTTCCATCTCAGTAAATGATAATGGTTTTGTATCGTATACTTATTAGATCCATATATCTACATATAATAAAATTTAAGCACTTAAGAGATTAAGAAATTTTGATTGTTGATTATTGTGAGATATGTCTTAAATTTTGGTTAATAATAAAACTATAGAAGTTAGCTAGTGTCAAATAGAGACATACGACTTGTGTCGAACTTATACTAATCGGAGAGAATAAAAAGTCATAAGCAAACTATCACAGTTGTCAAGAGTGGATTAAGTTCCAAACTTATGACACAAAATCCAAGGATAAGCGAAAAATAAAATTTCGCCAACCTTAGGTTTATGTGGAAATAGAATTTCACTAAGCTTAGGCATTTGTAAAAAATAAAGTTACAATGTCCTTATACTTCTTACATATATCACCGGTCTATAAGTACCTTGATTGGAATTATGTATTTATGTGTGCGCTTACAAAGGTTGTTGCCATAATATTCTCCTTATATCGTCTTCTCACAATAATAAAACAAATTTATTTTCTTGCCCATAGACGTAGGTCACACATTGGTTGACCACGTAAATTTTCTGTTTTTTGCTTCATTTATTTTCTTTATATATAGCTTTCATTTACGAGATAATCGGTATCAAATCCTAAGGTTTACTATCAAGATGTCTCTTAGAAAGTTTAATATTGAGAAATTCAATAAATCAAATGAATTTACTTTGTAGAAGGTGAAGATTAGAGCAATTCTTATTTACTAGAGATATGCATCATATTGGATGGAGAAGAAAATTACCAAAAAAATTTTAAACATTGAAGAAGTAGAAGATTCTGTCAAAGGCACATAGTCCAATACTATTGAGTTTGGGAGATGAGATCCTCAAAGAAATGATTGACAACTGCTACTTAGTTATGAAAACAACATAAAAGTAAGTATGAGAAGAAATAACTTATAAATAATTTATATCAAAAGCAATCTTATATACTATGAGAATGACAGAAAGTACACAAGCAAAAGATTAAATTGATAATTTTAATTGAATCTTCTTAAATTTACAAGGTGTTTGCATTAAAATTAATGATGAAGATCAAGTTGCAATCCTTTTATATTCCTTTCTTAATTTATATGCAAATTTTGTTAATACTATGTTATATGGTAGAGAGACTATTTCTATCAATAATGTGAAGGATGCTATATAGTCCATGGAACTAAAAAGTCTTTACAAGATATAAATATGGATCAAATTTAGGAATAGTTGTTAGTAAAGGTAGGAAAAAGGAAAGGGAAACTAGAAATTGAAGAAAGCTGTGATCTAAATTAAAGGTTAAAACTATATAAAAAAGGGTCACTTTAAAAGGAGATGTCCACAACGGGAGAAGGAAACGAGAAAAAAGGAAATAGATGGAAAATCAAGTATTTTCATTGTCCAAGAACCAATGAAAAGGATAATAAAGACAGTAACATTTTTACTATAAGTAATTATGATTATGCAAAATAATGGGTTATATACACTAGCGTGTCTTATCATATGACTTTCAATAAGGATTGCTTTTATTCTTTTAATGAATAAAATAGTAATGTTAGATTGGGTGATGATGGAAAGCATATTGACAAAGACAATGGTTCACTACATATCAAACACGTTATGGGATTGTTATAATATTGAATGCCCAGTATGATTCCTAAGTTCTTAAAAAATATAATTTTCATATGTCTTATTGATAGTTAAAGGTATAAGTTTTTAGTGATAACGAGTAGCTTAAGGAGGTAAAGGATGCATTGACTATAATGAAAGGAAAATTACGCCATAGCATCTACATCACTCACTGGGGTCACTCAAGGCATAATAATGATAGTATCGCTATATGACACATGCAATTGATCATCTCAATTAGCAAGAGATGACAAAATTTCATAAGGAGAGCTTATTAAAGGGTTAAAAATATCAAAAGGTAAACTTATATAAGTTTCATATACTAAGTAAAAAGTCTAAGTCAACCTTCAAGGCTATAGTATTTGAGGAACTGCATATGTTAGAGAAAAAAATATGGAAAATATTTGTTATGTAGTGGTTCAAAGTTGGTACAAATAGAACTAGAACATCTTAGATCATGCATCGAAGGAGTTAAAAATTCTTATTTAGGAGATAAAACACTATCAAGGAGAAAATATTAGTATAATATAGTCAAAGATAAAGCAAAATGGTCCATCAAGCAGCCAAGGAGATATGGTTGGAAAGACTCTATTATGTATGCCCTTACTATCAATGATAAGGAAATAACTATCTTTCAGGGGACAAAAGAAAGCAAAGAGAAAGATCGATAGATGGGTGTTATAATGAAGCATATGAGTTTTCAAAATATTGAGAAATTAATGACATTTTGTTAGAACTTGTTGAAAAATGTTCACATTTTGGAGGGTACATATTACCTGTTAATAAAGGTATTACTTATAAAATTTTCAACTTTAGTTTGGATTGGTAAACATTTGTATAGCTTGACTCAATTAGATGCATGTATGACAGTGCGTGATTCTTTATTAGACATTATTGAATTTAAATCAAGAGAATTATAAGATATCTTAAGTTATGGTGAATGGTGAAATTACAAAAACTAACCAGTACTAAACATAGAAATAGGTTCAACATCGAATTTTTATTAGTCAAAGACAATGAGGAGTTAGATGAAAACTGACGTTAATGTTAAAAGTAAGTCAGATGTCGAACTTGAGACATAAATTTTCAAAAGGAAATAATCATATGATGGAAGATGTATTTATAATTATAGTGAAATGTTATCTAGGCAATATAATTTCAGAATTGATGACTCATAAATTGGAGTTCTAAACATTCATAAAAGCTTTGCCTAAACTCCTCTAAGTTTATTGGCTTAAAAATTTGTTTATGAACTGTGTTCAAACACATAACCAATTAGGTTTTTTTAGTCTCAAATAGGCCTCCCTAAGAGACATAGAATAAACTAGTTATTATATTTATACATCTAATTTATCGGTACATGACTACACTGTGTGTACTTTAAATAAGGTGCAAAGTGGTTTAATATTGGTTAGTTGCAAATTACATTTTGATCGTATAAATATAGATTGCAACTTTGCATGATATTATACTTCTATAAAGGAAATGTAATAGTGTGTTTTTTTATTTCAAATAAATTGCCTTCCAAATCATAGAAAAAAGAATATTAAACTGTTGGTTAATTAAGTATGTAAGGTACATTCATAATCACGAAGCTTGTTGTTTGTATGTATCTTCTTCTATGAACTAATTGTTAATTGATTATATTTAAGGTTATTTAGTTCCATTTATGTTCTTTTATGGAGTGTTTTCTTTTGCTTTAGTTTTTGTTTTTTAAACAAAAATATATTTATTTTGTAAATATTGACGTAATTACACTTTTTTTATTATTTCAATTAAATTTTAAATAAAAGATAAAAATAAATTAATTTTGTGAATAAGTATACTCACTAACTTTATTTTAATCTCTTATACAATTTATATTAATAAGCAACAAAATTATAAAATTTTATTTATAAATTAATATATTCTTAATTATAAAAACAATTTTTATTTAGAATTAAATATTTAATATTTTAAATTGTGAATTTGATATATAACTATTTTAACATTTAGATAGTCTAGAGATAATTATAAATTTCGAAAACAAAATAATTTTAAATGAATTGAATGAGTGAATTATGTTACTTATAATTTTTATTAGTAATTAATATTAAATAATAAAATAATATTTAATATTTAATAATAAAATCATTTTAAGAAAAAAATGAAAACAGAAAACTAAGAGCAAACATTTTTCATAAAGGGTCAATTCCTAAAAAAAGCCAAAACTTTCTTCAAAATTTTAATTATAGCCTAAACTTTAAAAAGTAACAATAAAATGCCCAAACTTTCAAATTTTTTTAGGAAAAATTTCTTTTTCATTTTTTTGACATATGATTCTAGCCCAAACTTTAAAAAGTGACAATAAAATTCTCAAATTTTTAATTTTTTTTATAGTCAGACATTATCAGTTGTTCTCTTGATGCCCTCAGCCCTCAGCCCTTTGTTTTTTGTTTTTTCTTCTAACACCCAAACTATTCTCGTATTACAACATATTGCATCAGTAAGTTCTTTGTTTTTGGTTTGTTTTCTTGATGCTCTTAGTGCAAGGACGTTCGGCGCTGCATAATCTGATATAGGTCATTTTTAAATAAAAACGTTATTTTAATTATGAGATTAAACGACGTTGTTTAATTAATCTTTATTTGTTGTATTAATTTTGGCTGACGTGTATTAATAGTTAGGTTTTTTGAAACACGTGGCAAACCATGTTAGCAAACTTAACGGAAATACTAACGTCGGGTTAAAATTGAAAAAAATTGAAAGTTTAAGCATTTTATTGCTACTTTTTGAAGTTCGGGCTAGAATTGAAATAAGTTGAAAGTTTGGGCATTTTATTGCTACTTATTAAAGTTCGGGCTATAATTGAAAAATTGACAAAAGTTTAGACTTTTTTTGGTAATTAACCCTTTCATAAATTATAAAAATAAAAAACCTATAAAAGAAACTAAAAACTAAGCCAAATAACATTTTCTTAAATTTAAAAATAAAAATAAAAAATAGAAGTAGAACCAAACAAATAATGAACTAACAGTAATCACTTTACTAAAGAACAATAGAACTTTAACCTATAATCTTATAAAAGGAAGAACTATATAACTATTGGATTTTAATGGCAATAATATATATATATATATATATATTTTCACAGAGGAAAGCACAACCAAATATAACTAAAAAATCCTATTAAATTAAATTTTCATTATGTGAAATATTGTTTGCTTGAATACTATGTTATATAGTGTGAAATAAATGACTATATTAAAAATCTTGAAATAATCTCTTGATTCATTATTATGGTTGATAATTGATCGAGTAAAATATATTGAGACCTTATGACAAGAGAATACTTTTTAATCAATTTTCTATATTATGAAATTAATCTTGATTAACAATTTTGTTAATCTTATGAAAATCACAAGATATATCTTAAAAACATAATAGTTTAAAAGAATATTTTATATTGATGTGTGTCAAAATATGTACAAGAAGGACTCTATTTATAAGGTTGTAAGTACCTAAAGAAAGGAAATAATCAAGATATTATTTAATATTAATTGCTCAAATATTTTGCATTAATTGCCTAAATATTATGTCACTACTATACAATCAATCCAATTTTGATAATATTAAATTATAGTTGACCAACACCCTTTTAAACTAAGTTTTGATGAAGTTGTCAGTTGTCTAATCATCGGATGATAAAAAATAAGAGAGATGGTTTCTATAATCATTCTCAATATATTTTATTCCCTCATAAAATACATCGTTATATGTAATTTGAATGACATTACATATATCAAAGTAAGTAGTAGCTATTAATGAATATTCAATTCTTGTAGCGTATAATAGTTGTCAAGAAAAATAAAAAAAAAATCAAACTTGAGAATGAGTTGTGCATGAAAGGTGACAACAAGATGCATGTTTCATTAATTACAGCCGAAATTCATGATGTGTTATTCATTGGAAGTGGCACTATGAGAGGTAAGTGGAGAGGGGCAACTTTCTTTAATCCTAAGCATTCCATTTTGATTTCACAAAATTATTGTCTAATAGGAAGCTTTCTTGTATGTTAAGACTTTATTATTTTATTCCTTTTTGCTTCCTATAAAAGGGAGCATTGTTTCTAAGACTACGTAGTTAATTGTGGAAGGTATGGACACAAAGCTGTTGATTGTAGATCCAAATCTTAGAAAATTATCAGGCTAATGTTGGAGAAAATCAATACCAACATTTTTGTGAGAATTCTAATAATATAGAAAGTTGATTTATAGCAAGCAACTCTTTTATAGAAGATGAAAATAATTGGTATTTGGATTCTGGTTGTAGTAATCATATGTGTGGGAATAAGGAGTTATTTTCCTCTTTAGATGAAAATGTTCAGTCAATAGTTAAATTTAAGAATAATTCAAATATTACTATTTTGGGAAGAGGTCGAGTTTCCATTAAGCTAAAGAACAATTCTAAAATTTTTATGTCTGATGTTTTCTGTGTTCCTGGTATTCATCATAATTAACTAATTATGGGTCAATTATTGGAGAAAGGTTATAACATACAGATTCATCATGACTTTTGCACCTTAATAGACAGGAGTGGAAGATTTACTGCAAAGGTAAAGACGTCTTATAAATGTCTATTCCCACTAAAAATTTATCATGAAAAGTTTGCTTGCTTGAATTATATGATACCTTATTTAAATTGGCTATGGCACATGCATTTTGGACAATTTTATTTTTCTGGATTAAATTATCTATCAAAGAAAGAGGTTATGTTTGGCTTACTTGTTATGAATATTCCTAACCATCTATATGAGACATGTGAGTTGGGAAAAAAAGCATAGAGATGTATTTCCAGTTGGCAACTACTATATAATAAAGAAGCTATTGAAAATTATTCATTAAGAACTGCGTACTGTTGAAGTTCCACCTAATGGAGGTATAGGTATTTTATTACTTTTATTGATGATTTTGTAGAAAGGCCTGGGTGTATTTTTTAAAACAGAAATTAGAAGCTTGTGATGCATTCAATTCATTTAAAGCGTTTGTGGAAAAGTAAAGTGGCTGCAGAATTAAAGCATTAAGAATATATAGAGGTCAAGAGTATCTTGCATGCACAGAGGTCTTTAAGCAATATGGAATTCAACATCAATCGACCACCAGATACACGAATCAATAGAATGGAATTACAAAAAGGAAAACCAAAACTATTATGGACATGGTAAGATGCATTTTAAGATCTAAACAATTGCAGAAAGAGTTTTGGGCATAAGCTTTTGCTTATGTAGTTTATATTTTAAACAAGTGTCCAACAAAAAAGCTTAATGACAAAATAAATGAGGAAGCTTCGAGCGGGAGGAAACCTTCCATTCAACATCTCAAAGTTTTTAGGCGTATTGCTTATGCCTATGTACCAGATCAGTTGAGGAAGAAGTTGGATGACAAACGTTAGAAATGTATTTTTATAGGCTATAGTACAAATTCAAAGGCCTATAAATTATATAATCTAAATATGAAAAAAGACGATTATTAGTCGTGATGTAACCTTTAACAAGGATGGAATATGTGATTAGTCTTCAACTTCCAAACAAAGGTCAGTGGTCATTTCAGAAATCTATGAAGAAGAAAATACTCAGCCAAATTTAGTATCTCAGCTAGAGACATCTAATAGACCCCAAATACCAGCCAGATTGGAAGATTATATGATAGGTACTAATAAAGATCTATCTGATGAAGAGATTATCAAATTTTCTTTATTTGTAGACTGTGAACTAGTTAGTTATGAGGAGGCATTAAATCACTTGAAATGGAGAAAAGTATAGATGAAGAAATATATGCAAGTGACAAGAATGACACATGTTAATTAACATATTTGCCTGCTGTTAAAGAGCCTAAAGGAATAAAGTGGAAGTACAAGATAAAGTACAAGCCTAATGGTGAGATTGACCGTTTTAAAACTAGATTGGTTGCAAAAGGATATAAACAAAAACCAGGTATTGATTATTTTGAAGTATTTACTCCTTTTGCGAGATTAGATACTATTCGCATGATTATCTCCCTCTTAGCTCAAAATAACTAGAAGATTTATCAAATGAATGTAAAATATGTTTTTTTAAATGACACTTTGCAAGAGGAAGTATATGTTGAGCAACCTGTAGGGTATCAAATTAGAGAAAATGAAGATAAAGTTTATAGGTTGAAGAAAACACTGTATGGATTGAAGCAGACACCAAGAGCATAGTACAAAAAAATTGATTCATACTTCATGAAATATGATTTTGAAAGAATTCTTTTTTAGCATACTTTATATATTAAATTTGATGAGCCTAGTGATATTATAATTATGTATCTTTATGTTAATGATTTATGTTTTTATTGGAAACAACTCAGTGATGATTAGAGAATTTAGGGAGGCTATGGTAAAATCATATGACTTGACAGACTTAGGTCTAATGTCTTATTTTATTAGAATAGAGGTAATTCAACATGATAATGGAATTTTTATTTCCCAAAGGAAGTATGCGAATGATATTTTGAAGAGATTTAAGATGGAGAATTCAAAACCAATTCCCACCCTAGTTGAAGAGAAATTGAAACAAACAAAAAAAGGTAGAGGGAGATCTATAAATCTAACTTACTACAAGAGTTTAACTGGAAGTCTGAGGTATTTAACTACACTCAGACCAAATATAGTTTTTGGAGTTGGATTACTTAGCAGATTTATAGAGGAGCCTCTTAGTTGTCATTTACAAGGAGCAAAGATAAATTTTTTGATATATCAAAGGTATTTTGAATGAAGGAATTTTTTTATGCAAATATTAATTATGTGAATCTTATAGGTTACAAAGATAGTCATTGGGGGTGAAGATATAGAAACAAGAAAAAGCACATCAGGGTATGCTTTTCATCTTAGCACTGGCACGATATCATGGTCTTAAACAACCCATAGTTGTGTTATCTAAAATTGAAGCAAAATACATTGCAACAACTAGTTGTGCTACACAGGCGGTACGATTAAGAAGAATGCTCGAAGTATTACATCAAAAATAAGATGTACCAATATAATTATTTTGTGATAATAAGTCTACAATAGCACTGTGTAACAATCTAGTTTTCATAAGCAATTCAAACACATAGACATTCGATTTCATAGAATTCTCTAGCTAGTAATTGAAAAGGAAGTAGTGATTAATTATTGTCACAATGAATAACAAGTTGTAGATAATTTTACTAAACCCCTGAAGTTTGAATTGTTTCACAAACTGAAGAAATTGTTCAGGATGATAAAGTTCTGCTAGCTTAATTTAAGGGAGACATTCTCTAGAAAATAAAATAAATCAATCAAGCTTGAGAATGAGCTCTACATGAAAGGTGATTTGTTGGCCTTGGGTCCCTATACAGATTTTATGACGACTACGTGTCACCATCGGGAGTTTATGAGTAACAACAATAATATATAAAATTATAACATTTAAAATTTAATTAAAGTCTAGACACGAAAAACTTGTGGTGAGATCATAAAATAATTTATTCAAAATAAAAAAAATGCTTTGAATGAGGAAGGGCAAAATGGTAAAAACATGAAAATTTGCATTAAATTGAATAGGACAAAGATGTAAAGAGTCGTGAGTTATAAGAAAAGAAGAGAAGAAGAGTCGTGATTTACTTAGAAGGAGAGAAGGAGAAAGAAAGGGAAGAAGAAAGAAAGAAAGAAGAAGAGAAAGGAAAAGAAGGAAAAGCTTAG
>JANZXP010000196.1:39250391-39261860 GCA_027576715.1 Erythroxylum flavicans
AAATGTTTTGTATTTGTAATGGGCCCAAATGGCTATTGAAAATTCTGTTGATTGTATTGTTATGTTTGAAAAAGTTTGCGAATAGAGTGGGCCCGATTTGGTTATTAATTTTCACACTTTTTGTTGTGGTTTTTAAAAAAAACAATTTGTACTGAAATTTGAATGATCGAGTGCTATAGCATGCCACCCTCGCGGGGCACGGACTCTAATATTCCTTAGGATGTCGGGTATGTGTGTTACAAGAGTGGGGTGTTACATTATGGGCATACAAGACAACTTTCAAAACACCGATAGGTACCACATCATATCGACTTGTGTATGGCAAGGCTTGCCATTTACCACTGGAATTGGAGCACTAGGCCTATTAGGCAGTTAGAAAGTTGAACATGGAATGGAAGCTAGCAGGTGAGAAGAGATTGTTAAAACTTGATGAATTGGATGAATTGACATTGAACCTTACGAAAATGCCAAGTTGTATAAAGAAAGAGCAAAAAAATGGCATAATGCTTACATCAAAAAGAAGGACTTTAAGAGCGGAGACTTGGTGCTTTTATTCAATTCAAGACTTCAGTTATTTCCCAAAAAGCTCAAGTCAAGATGGAGTGGACTCTTCAAGATTCTTCAAGTATTTCCCCATAGAGCTTTGGAGTTAGAAAATGATAGGGGTCAAGCATTCAAGGTTAATGGGCATAGATGCAAGTCATATTATGGAGGGACATATTCACAAGAAAGGGAAGTCATCCCTTTCCTTTCTTCTAATTTTTCATGAATGCATGTGGTATGGTCAAGCTAATGACCTTAACTTAGCATGTTTATCTTTCTTTTGATTATCTTTGTTTACTTTTTTGTTTGATTTATTTAGTTATGATTATGTTTGATTTGAGTTTGCTTGGTATTTATTTGGATTTTACTTGAGTTTTCACTTGTTTTCCCTTCAAATTCTTGTTGGTTAGATGATTTGGAGGTGTTTGTAGGTTGTGGGACTATTGAGAATGCATGCTAAGCTAAGAAGAGGGTTAAGAAGTTGCAAAAATTGTAGTAACCCACGACCGTGGGAATTAGTAAGTTTCCCACAACTGTAGGAAGACTCTCTAGAAAGTTTCTGAAGAATTAACCCATGATCATGGGAATGATATGGATTCTCACGATTGTGGGAAGCCCTATTTAAGGAAATTTCAAATTTCCCCCTCTTCTTCTTCTTTCTTCATTCTTCAAAATTTTCACAACCTCTCTCTCTAAAACCACGAAACCCACTCTCCTAACTTCTCTAATCCTTCATTTTACACTCAAAAATTAGTATTCTCTTCACTTCTTACATCAATCTTTCATTCCTTTACACTTATTCATCTTAATCATTCAAGAATATAAGGATTTGGTAAGATTTTCTCTCTTTCTCTCTAAAAAAAGTGCTCACCTCTCTCTTCCTTATTTATGCAAATTTTTATCATCCAATGGCTCTAAAGAAATAAGTCACCTGAAAACCAATCGACGAACTACGCCTTCAAGTCTCCGAAGAAGGTAAACCAGACATGGTGGCCACTTTTCGTGCCCCATTCGCTATTTATTCGAAAGATGAAGGTATATGATTTTGGGACTTTAAAGATAGAGATTTAATGAAGATAGAGATTTATTGCCTCTTAGATACTTTGATTTTGAACTGCTAGAAAATCTAAGATTAAGGGCGAAAATTGAGAGATTAGCTGCGAATATTGGTTAGGGTAGGTTAACTCGTTATGAAGTGCCGATTTATCCTATGATGACTGCCAAATTTTTCACCACTGTAAGCTGCATTCCTAAAATGGATATATTCTAGTTTAAGATAGGTGGCAATGTTTATAAAGTTGATTATACTGTCATTCGTGCACTTTTTGATTTATTGAACACAAAAGTTTTGGATGATCACGATGACTTTTATGTGGATGATTACTAGAAAATTCTAATAGGTGAAACCAATTTTGACTCTAGGAATGCACCAAATACTTTAATTCGTAGCATCGAACACTTACTTCTCCATAAATTTATGTGCTTAATTATTTTTAACAAAACTAAAAGTAATAAGTGCTCGACTAAAGAACTTTTCTTCCTTTAGTGCATGGATCAAAAAATCAAAATAAATACACCTTATTAGATTTTTTGATCTATTGTGGCTTGTGTTAATAAGAAGAGCTCTTATTTTGGCAAGTCATACATTATTACTACTTTGGCTTTATTTTACAACCTTGATGCGGATAGTGTACGTATGGCTAGATATGATTTTTTGATATCCTTTATTTAAGATGCTTTGAAATTTTAGAGCCCCATTCTATGGAGCTCCGAAATCCTCAGATGCGCACAGCCGTTAAGAAAAGGAAGGGTAAGGATGCAGCCACTTCTCGACTATCCACATCTCAAGCACCCCAGGAGCCATAAGAAGAAGCAGTGGAAGAGGAATCAACTGTAGCAGCAGAGGTCGACAGATCCTAACAAATCCTCAACCAGATGGCCTCTAATCATCAATAAATGATGCTACAAATTAATGAGCTCGACACCCAGATGAGATAAGTGCACAAGGAGCAGCAATACATGAAGAAGAAATTCCTCAAGGTCATCTAGAGGAATAATATTAAAGTCCCTTCGCCAACAACATTGTCATCAAAATCTCCATGAGCCTTCTTGCCCTAAACTTTTTACATTGTTTTAATTACTTTGTTAGTTGTTTTGTCTTTTGTTTGGTTTAGTTTCTTTTTTTTTATTTGATATCTTTTGTTTGGTTTGATGTCATTTTACCTTATTTTGTAGTTGCCTTGTCACATTGAGGATAATGTGTTCTTTAAGTATGGGAAGGTAATGCTTACTTTGTCAATTGCATTATTTTAGTCACTATTTGCATTTTGTTAATTAGGATGCATGTTTTAGGCACATTATGTTGTTTTGTGTTAAGCAATGGAACCACACTTGAATCATTTTGATTTGTTTTGCCATGAGATTCTATTATGCTAGTTGGAATGAGATTGAATGCATTCTTAAACTTGGATTAGGCTACTTGAGTAGAGAGTGAACCATGTTGAATGATGAAAAGTAGTTGGTTACATAAGCTTACTCACAATTTGGCACTTGAGCAATGAGGTAGTGCAAAGATGCATGATGAATTTTCATTTGAGCCAATGTGAGGATTAAACCTATATGACTCCATCTATTGTCATTTTATTTCTTTGTTGTGTGATGCTTCTTTAGGTTATTACCTTCAGAACTTGCTTTGAATCAATTTGAGTCTACTGGATGCATGCTTAATGAAGATGATTAAGGCATTTTTTGTGTTAACCCTTAGCTTAAATGACTTACCTTTTAATATCCCTTGCTACCCTATTGAGCCTTAACCATTTTGTTTCTTGAAAACACCTCAAATTTTAAAACCTAAAACCCTATCAACCTACCCATTCACAATTAGTAGAGTATTAAGTGATACATTAGTTAGGATTTTTGCTAAAAAAATTTCCGAGATGAGTTGAGTGATACTTCTGCTCTTGAATCATATTGTATTTAGTTGCTATTTTTTTCATTGTTTCTTCCATGTTATTAAAAAAATAGAAAAAGAAAAAGAAAAGAAAAGAAAAAAAGGAAGAACATTTTAGTAGCATTAACAAGTACGGAATAGTAGAATATTTACACTTGTGTACCTCAAAATTATGTTTTGTTATCTCTTTGTCCACTTATTACCTTACGAATGCTTGTGGTAAACCTTTTATCCTTTTAACCCACCTTAACCTTTACCACATTACAACCCTAAGCAAGTCCTTTTGATCTATTTATGCATGCAATCATTGTAAAGGAGAATTGGTGTATTAGCAAGCCTATGGTAGTGTGATTTCCTATAGGAAGCTTGATCAAAACACTAACCATTAAACACTTAAGAGAAATGAGCGAAACCATGAGGAAGATTCATTTTGCATCTATACTTATCTTTGAGTGATGGTGTCATAAGTTGAGTTTGCTTATATACACTAATGAAAAATAGTCATGATATGTGTAGTACCTTGATATTTAAGTTGGCTAAAATTTGAGGGATTGTATGCTTTGATATTTGTGAAAATGAAGTGATAGAATTGATTGGTTATGTTTATTTTGCTTGAGGACAAACAAAGATTTAAGTGTGGGGAAGTTGATAGTTGTGCATTAGTGTATGTTTTTTCTAAGTATTTGGTATGTGTTTCTTACATATTAGATTATTATTGTTATGTTTTAGGATTTATTTTGTATGTTTTGTTTAGTTTAATCTTCATTGTGTTCTTTTATGTTTAATGTAGGAATGGAGGTTGGTCACATTTGCAATTGAGCTAGAAACCAAGAGAGGAGAAGAGAAAAGGAGGAATTACAATGCAAGAACCCACGATTGTGGGTTTCATACCAATTCCCACAATCGTGGGATGTTTAACCCAAAAATAAACAAAGCGTTGACTTATTCTTTTAGGTTTTCATGACTATATAAGGTAATAAACCCCTATAGACGAGGGAGCTTCATGTAAGACTTACCTCCTTGAGTAAAAACATAGGTTTAGAGCTTGAGGAGAGGTAGAGATTCAAGGTTGTTCATTCACAAATGGGAAAAGAGCATACCAATGCTGGATTTTCCAGATTCGGGCCAAAAAGAGGAGGAGTTTGATTTATTTAGATTTCTTTCGTTCTTCTTTTCTAACGCTTGTATGATGGATTATTTGAATGTTGGGGATGTTATGGACATCATGAGTGGCTAGTTTAGATGAATGTTGATAACTTCATAGCTAGGTGAATTGGTGGATTGATTTTGTTGATTGAGAGATTGCTTAATCATCTCTATTTAATTTAGCTAGGGACAATTAATTACACCTTGAGAGAGGGTAGTTAATACATTAGGACATCTTAGGTGAAACACAATTCAATTAGCAAAAATAGGAGGAAGACAAGATAGGAAAAAGTGATCTTTAGTCGTGAAAATCTTGAATTCCAAGTTTCTGCATTTTTGAGTTATTATTTGTGTTTTGTTAATTGTTTAATTTAATTTAATTTTTCAGTTTATTTCTATAAAAAATTTTATTCTTAAACAGAGATTAATTTGAATTAAGTGGTGCCTAAGCATAATCCTTTTGGGATCTATATCTGCTTATTACTACAAGTCACGACCTATATACTTACGGTTTTAAGCGTAAAATAAGTAGTCAGTTTCATATTCAACATGTATCAAGAAAGAAATAATAGCTAGTAATAGGGTGTCAATTAGTTAGATCTCTAACCAAGTTGGCATCAGAGTATGCTTATAATTCCAATGGAGATGAATGAAAAAAGTGAAGATTTTGATAAAGAACACCTCTAATATACAGAGGGATACAAAGAACCTAAGAAAAATGAGTGATAAGTGTTTTTGACATTAATTGACTAATAATGTAAACAATATATGTAATATTAAGATATAAGATAGTGAACTATATAAAAATATTGACTAGTTAGTGATAGTGAGTACCATCACTAAGAAGAGTCCCATTAATAGCAAAAAAATGAACATTAGGGTCAAGGAGAGTGGTAGTAGTCTTAATGTTAGCACCCGTTTGGTTCAGCTTTTGGAAGGTAGAAAAACACTTTTTTCCACCACAAAAGCTATTTTAACCAAAAATAAGTGTTTGGCTGAAAATTTTAAAAGTGCTTTTTAAATAGAAATGGCTTTTTTAGAAGCTAAAATACAGCTTTTTAAGAAGCTCAAATTTAGAGCTTTTTTAAAAAGCCCCTCATTTTAGCTTTTTCGGGTAGACTTTACGTACCCCTCGTTTCCGACATTTACGTTTATAACAGTCGAAAAAACAAAAAGCTCCTCTCTACCTCTGCTTTTCTCTCTGCCTTTGTCTCTCTTCTCTCTACCTCTGCTCTTCTATCTGGAAAGCTAACCACTGACTTTTATCTCTCTCTTCTCTATACCTCTTCTCTTAACAAACAAGTTCGGCTTTATTCTTTGATGTTACTACTAGTTCTTGCTTTTGGGTGTTTGTAATTAACTAGTTCTTTGATTATGCTTCGATTTTGTGATGGTAGTTTATGTCTTGGTATACTGCATGACTGGGTATGCATGTTTTCCATGGCTGGTTATCAAATTCACATTTTCTTGATTTCTTTCATTGTTTGGTATGTGCGACTAGTTGATTAGAGCGTTTGCTATTGATTCACCTCCATTGATGGATACAGGGATGACTTAAGTGAGCCTTTATTTTCTTGTATTCTTTTTCCTGGATAGATATACCTTGATCGTTTTCTACACGCGTCTCTTAGTTTGCTTTGGGTTTCACTATTCTCTGGGTCTGAGTCTCTGAGAGTTAGCGTTTGTTCACAAAGGATTTAATAAGTTAGGTGCAACAGTAAGTTATTAACAGTGATACCAAAAAATACTAGCAATCTATTGTTAGTTTATGTAATAATTTTTAAGTTTGTACAAACTAGGTATTAAATTACAATATTCAACATCAGAATGTTGTTCAAACCACGTTAACATAAACTAATTAAGATTTTTCCAAATCAAGAAACCTCTCAACTTCATAAAAGAGCCTGCTTCTCACATCAGTATATTTTCAACAAGAACTTTTTTAACTTCTGGAAGCATAAACATTTGAAGCAAGCGCTCTGTTTAGCTAGTTAATGAGATATTACAAATTTAAGATGAAGACTCTTCAACCATAGATTTTAAAACAGAGATTTTAAGAAAACTACATACATGGTGGAACCATATATAATAGTATTTGGAGGTGTAGGAGAGACAAGTTTTATATGCTGCAAAAAAACACAGATGTCTCTATCTTTACACAGATATCTCTAGCAGTTAGATGTGCTTAGAGCACAAAGATAGCGATACTGCATTCATGCTTATTTGATAAGCATCATAAAGACTTGGACAGATAAGTTTAGACATATAAAGCAATTAACATGACATGTTTATGCTAACTACAGTAAAGAAGTCATTCCTGCCTTTAGAAACTAAGACAATTAACATACATGGAGTACTATCCCAGAATCACCATCCTAAAGTATTAAAACTTAGTACTGAACATGAGCCATGTCCAAAACAAAAACCAGGCATATTTACATTTATTCTCACAGTGTCAATAAGGTCCCTTGGTGAAGGAAGAATAGCACCAGTGTGATAATAATCTATACCCAAACCACCTCCAATATTTAGGTAATCAACCTCAAATCCTTGGTCTCGGATTTTGTCAATGTAGTTCACCATCTGCACTACATCCACAAGGCACTGAAATGTAGACTTTTCAGTTACAGCAATCGATGTCATAAGTAGCTGCCTTAGGTAAACTCCAAATACATATTCTCGAAAGTAAAGACTGCAAATATGTCTGCAGTTGAGATACCTTGGTGATTGTGGACCCAAGATGACAATGGGCCCCTACAAGCTTCAGCTCATTAGGGTGTGCCTTTACAGCATCCAAAAACCATTGCAATTTCTCATTTCTAATACCAAATTTTGAGCTTTTGTTTCCAGTGGCAACATAAGGATGGACCTACATGATACAAAATATAAATCAGTTAAATCAATAATAATATCATGAAGCTACCATCTTCCACGGTAAAAAATTAGGAAAGTAAATCAGCTAATTTTGTTGATTGCATAACCATTCAACAGGTCGTGGGATCTCCCATCAATAAGTTATTTCATTGAAAAATGATATTGTGCAGGCACATGTTGTAATACCATAGGAAAGAAACAATGGGAAATACAACAGTATGATCAAGTCCCCTGGATCTAGTTATAGGCCTAGTAAGACTGAAGTATGGCTGTAGTTCACCAGATTTATGACTTTCCTTCCTTTATGACCTATTTTTATAGTATGATAACTTGGGCTTGTTTAAGAGAACCCAATGATCTCCAAGAGTAAAAGAACTCAAGAACTTTTCTGAAATACACCTAACTTCTTATTGCTGTCCCAAACTGCCTTTAAGATATACAGTTTGAACTGCAAAAAAGTAACCCTTCTAAAAAGTAGCAGTTTCACATTGCAATAAACCAAACCAAAACCAACCAAACATACCCAAATTCCCGCCTAAGCAGGGTATGGGGAGGGTAAGATGTACGCAGTCATGCCCGCATCTCCGAAAGAGGTTTCACATTGCAATAACTAATAGTAAATATATATACTAAAGACAGCCATAAACTATTCCTCATTCCTTCTTCTGCTTTTGTTGCCTTTGTTGGTAAGCTTTCAAAGGTACTACTTTAGGAGCCAAGTCTGATTCTAGTTGTTTATGACTATCACATACAGTGAGAATGACGTAGAATATGTTTTACTTGAACTGATATCATGAATTATGTGCACACATCAGTAAGAGGTCTTGGCTGAGCATAAAAAAATTTGATGAACAGAACAAACTGATCAAGTTCAACCAATTTTTGCGGAAACCTTAAATGGATGGCTCTGTAACTAAGAAGCCCAAGTTCATGTCCCTAAAATCTCAAGGTTCAAATGGTTCATTCCAAGCAGCACCTACTCAATTAACAAATGCTTTCTCTGGGCGATGAATTAACTCAATCAAACAGGCAATGAATTAACTAAGTCAACCCAAAAAGCAATTATTCTGAGAATTTTGATAGGGCTTGACGTTGTGTTCCAAAAGTATCAGGCACATACCTGAGGGTCCACGTCAGGATTGATGCGAAGTAAGACATTAACCTTTTTGCCAGCTATTCTGGCAGCCGTTACAATATTTTCTAGATCAAATTCACTATCCACGTTAACAAAGACGCCTTCTTGGGCAGCTAAAACTAAGTCCTCCAAGATCTTTCCATTTCCATTGAAAATACACCTGCTCATACAGAATCCAAATTAGGTTATACAATTTCATCATAGACATTCGGTATCAATCAACCCTCCAAAAACCCGGCCAAAATAAAACCATATACTGCATATCAAAATCGCTACTTTCTGATACAACTGCTACTGATGAAATATAATATCCAATTCTTGAACGCCACCGAAAAGTCCCAGCCAAAAATAATAGTAGTCCCTAACAATGTCAGACAATCCTGACCATTTTCAAGCTGGAAGTGATCAAAATGAACCAGCATTTAACTTCCCAGTCTTCCAAGTTCCGATTGGAGATGAATAATTTACCGTAAGAGACGAGAGATTTCACATAAGCATACCTGGTGGGATCGAATCCAGCGTGAAGTGCAAGCTTGAGCTCATTCCCGCTAACCAAAACAGCCCCACAACCCAATTTTCTTAAATGTTCCAAAATCTTCAAATTATTATTGGCCTTAATCGCGTATCCAATAATTGACTTCAAACCCACCAAAGCATCCCTATAACCCTCAAAATTCCTAGTAATCTGGGGCTTACTATACAAATAGAAGGGTCTTTTCTCCACATTCTCCATGATATCCTGGACCTTGAGATTCTCACAGTAGAGGAAGCCATCTGAAGACTTGGTAAAGCAATGCTCGAATAGCGCAATGTCTTGCGTTGATGTCTTGGTCTTCGAGGCGTCTTGTGACAACACTGACTTTAAAGATAGGAACTTTGAGGTGGTTTTGGTGACTCTTGGGGCAAGAATAAAGCTTTTGGGAAATGGGTTCTGACTCAGAGAGTTAGAGAGGGTTTTGGATAGGGAAGGTGGGTGAGAGAAATGAGCACCAGCCGCCATTGTTGAGTGGTTGTATGTGCACGAAACTAAGAAGGGTTTAGTGTGGTAAAGAATAGACAAAGGCGTTGGAACATTAAGACCAATGACTTCCAGTTCCAGCAGATATGTTCGCTAAATTTAAAGCTTACCCATTGACCTTAGTAGTTTCAACTTATAGCCCCCATGCGATTTTGTTGAACTCACCAGAGGAAGGCTTTCAAGTAACAGTAAGCACTCTAGTTTTTTGCAATTGCATACTTGTGCATTCTAGGCAGGATTATTAATTGAAACATTTGGAGAACTATAACCAAAAGTTGTGAAATTAACCCAAAATTGCAGGATACTCTGTAAATACTGGAGCTTTGGTTATGATCACTTGTTATCAAATTGTTATTATTTCCGGGGAAAAAGGAGTGACTAATTTGAAACGAGACAAGGTTAAGTGACTTGCCTTCGGCTTCGAGACTCTCCAAAGTGCCTCAACCAGTCAGCCTAAACCTTTTTGAAAAGTCAGAGAGGTTAATAGTTTCGTAAATTGTCTGATTTTACTGGGTCGTCTTTGGCACAAATAAAAACAAAATTCAATCAAAAGAAAAATAACAAATGATACTACAAATTTAGTAACGCAGTTCGGCACTCCTTGCCTACGTTTGCGGAGCCCTCACCCAGCTTAATTCTTTCACTAAAGTACAATAGATTTACCCAAGGCTTTACTAAGCTGACACCACTCACCTCTTGATACTATCCTTCGTCCTCACTACCTGTGAAAGAATTTCACACCTAATAGTACGACCGCCTTGTACTAACCTCAACTGAAGATTTTTCTAAACAACTTAATGAACGATAATTAATAAAAAAACTCAAGTGATCAATCAACTAAGAACAAAACAATAATACACTTGAGATAAAAGAGAAGAACACCTTCTCGAAAAGTTTAGCTCCATTGAAATAAATCTGGAAGTCGTCAAACGTAAAACTCCAATCAGTCCAACTGTGAGCCATTCTACAAGAGTAATTGTCCAACGTTATCAACTACCACACGATTGATAAAGAACAGCGCAGAACACATATATATGCAGCCCCCATACGCAAATGTCAACACAATTAGCAATTATTTTTACAACCCATCAATTAGCACCACACCATTGTTTTCACCAACACTCACACATCAGATGAGTTATAAACAAACACTTCCAACAATTCCACTAGGTGACTCATGCCCATCACCAATCACTTCAGATTTTATTAACCCACCAAATTGCCATGGGTTTTATTTTTCACTCACGCACACAACCACCAAATTGCCATGGGTTTGTTTTTCACTCACACACACAACCACCAAATTGCCGTAGGTTTGTTTTTTTCAGTCACACAACTCCAATCACAGCACACCAATCAATCCTTCAAAATCTTACGCAGTCCAACTTGTAAGACAATTTTGGTTGCTTAACTTTTCTTCACCCACGACTACAACACATATACTGCGCATACACCCATAAACCGTGAGTCACAAAAAAGTTCTTTTCCCAAGCTGCTACCTACGTATAATTGCAGAAACCCTTAATTCACAATTGAAAATACAATAATGCCCTTCAGCTGCTTTATCTACGTAAGACCCACAACTCTTCACAAAATCAACTTCTATGCCAGATAGAATTTTATTCTATCTAGAACATTATCCAAATAACTTTTTGAATCCAAGATAATAAAAATTTGATAAGTCCAATTTATAAAAATATGCCAAAATAAAATAAGTAGATATATTCACCATATATCTAACAATCTCCCCCTTTTTGGCATATTTGTCACAAATACTAAGCTCCCCCTAAATCACATAATTGG
>JANZXP010000196.1:39269853-39286498 GCA_027576715.1 Erythroxylum flavicans
TACTAAATAATACAAGCTATCAAAAATAATTCGTCAAAAAAAGTCTTAAAAATTGTAATAAATTTAAATAAATTTGTGTATAAAAATTGTAATAATTATTAAATTAAAAATTACATTTCGTCATTAAATACTATTAGCTACCAAATGAAATTCGTCACAGAAACTAATTCACTACGTATAAAAAACGTTGGTAAAAAGTTTTTGCTACAACCAACATTTTGTAGCTAAATCTTTTTTGCTATAAAAAATAAATCGTCACAAAATCATATTAGCTACCAAAGCTACTTCGTCACCAAAGCTTTTTATTGACGTTAGCTTTTTACTTACGTTTAAGAAACGTCTATAAAAACATTTTTCTACAGGAAGAATTGGTGGCTAAAAGATTTTTGCTACCAAAATAAAATCGTCACGAAAAATAAATATCGATAAGGTTTCGTAGGAAAAGACTTTTATCGATCTACCAAAAAGAAACGTCGTGCAAAACTATTACTGACGTTTCCCTTAATCGTCGGTAATACATTTTTTCGATGAATTTTTTTCGTCGCAAATATGTTTTCGTATTATTTTGCTACCGGGATTCGGCGAAAAAATGAAATCATTACACATTAATAATTGCGATGATTTTTCCTTCTTTAGCAAAAAAGTTGTTTGTTGTAGTGAGAGATGGAAGAGTTCATAATGTAATATTGTGAAATGTTATTTGGATGAAAGGTCTACAATGTAATATAGTGTAAAGTTATTTATCATTTTACATTCCATCCTAAACCTCCCAAATCAGAGGTTTTTTCTTTTTACTGATTTGGATGGAATGAGATGTAATATTAAACCCTCTTATTTTATCTCATCTCATTATATTCTATTATAAACTTTCCTCCCAAACGATAAAATAATATTACATTCCTTTTCATTCCATTAGTAAACCCCCAACTGAAGATAGCTTTAAGGTGCTAGTTCTTTCTTTTTTCTTTTTCCTTTTTTCTTTGAGTTGCTGAAGCTCATATGATCAAACCAAACGAACACCGGTTTTTTCTAGATGAATAAACTTAAAGAAGGTATCATTAAATTCTTTAATTTAATAAAGGAGACAAAACCAAAAGTTGATGGAGCACCACTAACAAACGCTTGACTTCTGCACTACACCCCAATTCCAAAGCCAGCTCAATCCATGTTAAAAATCCAATATGAAATCTTTCACCTACCAAATCGTTCACACCATACACTCCATTGTTTCAATTATGATATTCTAAATATCCAATTTTTTATGTTCCAAGTGCATGATAAAGTAACGGAACTACAAAACATCTTAACTGGTAATATATAGGGAGTTCTACGGTTATGAGGAAGGGGAGGAGAGTCTTTGATATACTAACAAACAATACCTTATATATTACAGAAAGGAACATCATATACAATATTGTAATATTGTATTTCTGTCGGGACAAAAAACTAAAAGGTGTCAAAGATAGATACAAAGGTAGCATCTCGAACTGAAAGTCGTTGCAAATTTTGCCTGCAAAAGAAAGAGACGTTGTAATAGTTAGTTAAAGCTTTGTCTTCTGTTAAATGTTTTGCGCGTTTCTTTCATAAGAAAAGAGTGATCACAAGCAAGAATTGCTCATGTCCTAGTGCTATTTTAGACTTGTCAACATATATTCACGGAACAATCTGTTTGAGTCAACTACCAATCTTCTCTTTTCCAATCATTAATTAGGAGTGGATTCTTGTAATTACCTCTCGGTATAGGAGTCGTCAAATAAAGCATCTCTTTTGTTTCTTTCTTGTACCTTCTTGCCATAAGGTAGTCCATGGTGTCCTTCTCTCTCCAGTCTCTTTTGATCACTTCAATCTTCATTGAACATATGCATGTGCTTCCTTTTTTTTTTCCTGTTACGATCTCCATAACTATCCTTTTTGGTGAATTGTCCCTTCGCTCTGAAAAGACCTGGAATTTCTATCTTGGTTTGTTGTTTTCTTTCTGGACAGATTCTGTTCCATTGTTAATTCTAGGAGTGGTTATATTTGTGCTTTTCATGGTGTTATTGAACATTTTTCAGTCTTCCCTTAAAAACATTATGCACTCATTTGGTTACTAGTTACGTCTAATTTTCTATATATTTGTGAATTTTCTATGGAATTCTTCTTGCTTGATTATGTTTAATACCCTTTTCATATTTCGTGTTTCTGCTACTTGTTTTTGATGATCAACATTTCGGAGCTTATGTATCTGGGATTCTAATCGTTAGTTGCTTGCATGCTTGAAAGTTTGCTTATGTACCATGGGGAATGTTGGGACAAAGTATGCAAATAGATAAAGCTCCTGTTCTTCCTCAGTTTCTTGTTTAAGACCTTAACGTGATTTATCCAAACTTTCCAGAATCAACCATGGAAGTTGTTCCAGCACGTCTTCCAAAAGCTGGTAAGTTTCTAACTATTTAGTCTCTGTGGTACATGTGATTTCTGTATCAGAACATTGCCTTAACAAATATGTATAGGAACTCTCATTTCTTGCAATCACGTTCATTGAAATTTATTTTTAGAAACTGTTGGTTTTGAACCAGTGTCAGTATATTTGGTTCTATTGTTGGAGAAGAACACATGTCGTAATTTGTGGAAACTTTACTAAAACTGAAATGTGGGATAGAAAATTTCCAATATGAATATGAGCAGCTTCTTCTATATCGTAGATTGGCTTTCAGATAGGCAAAAAATAAAAAAACATGTAGCGTCAGTATGTCGTAGAACTAATATTGTAATTCTTGGATTTGACCAACGTTCTTGATTAAGCAGGTCCTGAATGTGAAATTATTGAGGATGACAGGAAAACAAGACTTGGATCTCTGAAGAAGAAGGCAATTAATGCTTCAAACAAGTTGAGGCATTCTTTCACAAAGAAAAGCCGCAGAAACAGTAGAGTTGTTGCGATTGAAGACAACATCAGTGCTGAAGAATTGCAGGCAGTCGATTCATTCCGCCAGTCACTTATTCTTGAGGAACTCCTACCCGCTAAGCATGACGATAATCATATGATGCTCAGGTTGTGAACTTTCCTTTATTCAGAAGAGTCTTCAAACAATAGATTCTGCTCTCTTTTGGTTCACCAATGATAGAAAACTACGAGAAAAGCAAATTCTTACTATTGCACTAGTTTTTTCTGGTCACTAAGTGTTTGTTCCAAGAAAAGAAGACATAGAAATCTCAGCGGAGATCACCAGGATTGAGTTGACCCAGAACACTCTTGCATTATAACCATATTAGTTTATAAAATCTAATGTTAGATAACACATGAAACTACCTGCCTGACATGACATGACATATTTCTTGTTGGTCCAGATTCTTGAAGGCCAGGAAGTTCGATGCCGAGAAGGCAAAGCAAATGTGGTCTGACATGCTCCAATGGAGGAAGGAATTTGGCGCTGACACGATCGAGGTGAGTTGAAAGAAAAATGAGTTTCCTTGAACTTGGAAGTGTTGGGAAGTAAATCACCACATCTTCTCACAGAAATGCCGTCTTGAATTCTGCATTTAGGAGTTCGAGTTTGCAGAGAAAGACGAAGTGCTGAAATATTATCCACAAGGATACCATGGTGTTGATAAGGAAGGAAGGCCTGTATATATTGAAAGACTAGGTGAAGTTGACGCTAACAAGCTGGTCCGGGTCACAACATTGGATCGTTATGTGCAGTATCATGTGCAGGAGTTTGAGAAGACCTTTGCTCAAAAGTTTCCAGCCTGCTCAATTGTAGCAAAGAGGCACATTGATCAGAGCACCACTATCATGGATGTCTCAGGAGTGGTATGCATGATTGTTATATCAAAATGAGGACGGAAAGTAGAACTAGTTGATATTTCATCTCTTAGTCCCTGAAGGTGATATCTTCTTGTTAACTGTTCTTAAAATTTATTTTATTCAGGGTCTTAAACACCTCTCAAAGACTGCCAGGGAACTCCTCATGCGCATTCAGAAGGTTGATGGTGACAATTACCCTGAGGTGGCTATTGAACTTGGATTTGCTCTTCCCACTCATGATTTTTATCAATATCTATTTTTTAATTCATGCTGCTAATTAAACTTCCAAAATTTGGGTAGACCCTAAACCGCATGTTCATCATTAATGCTGGATCTGGATTCAGGCTCTTGTGGAACACTATCAAGTCGTTCCTTGACCCCAAAACTGCGGCAAAAATCCATGTAATTATCAGTTGTATATTTGTCTTCCTACACAAATCAGAAAGAAAGGGAAAATAAAAAAAATTCTCCGTCTGAATGATTTGATCTGTCTTGTGCTAGGTTCTTGGTAACAAATATCAGAGCAAGCTGCTTGAAATCATTGACGAAAGGTACCAATTGCTAGTGGCTATCTTATCAATCATATCGTATAACCTGAATTGTATAGATGTCCTGTTCCAAGTAGTTTTTGAGTATCTCCTGTTTGAATTTCGGTTGAAACTCGTGTCATAATGTTCTTGTCTGGACGATAACAGTGAGCTTCCAAGTTTCTTGGGCGGTACTTGTACTTGCGCTGATAAGGGTGGATGCATGCTCTCCGATAAGGGTCCATGGAACAATCCAGAAATAATGAAGGTGAAGTTGATCTACGTGTGATTTGTTTTGGAGTCGTAAATTTGTTTTGGTCATGGAGCCCTGCACCTGTTGAATCTTTCATGATTTCCACTTTCATGATTTCCACTTTCATGATCCAGATGGTTCAAAATGGTGAAGCAAAGTGCCACAGATTTTTGACAGGAATTGATGAGAGGTTGATCTCTGAAGATGATAGAGCACACGCAAAGGTATTTAATGATTCCTCAATTATCCAGCTTTCAGGGATTTACAGTCTAACAATTTGTTTTCGATGGCTGCCAAACATGAAGAAAGGCGATTCTCCCAAGGCAGAAGCAGCTGTAGAGGAATCAAAAGCGTCTCCTGCTTTTGGAGTACGTTTTGTTTCTTGTATTTGATTATTAGTTACGATTCAATAGATCAAAAACTTGAGTTGCTGAAGTACTATCGCAGACTGACTTCAACAAAAAGAGCGCCAGCTTAGAGATTCCTTGGCCTGCCCCATTGCAGAATGGCAAATATGCCTTGACTGAAGGTGCTTAATTTGCTTGTAATTGTTTACTTGTGTGGCTGAAGTTCTTAGTCTGACCCATTCCCAAAATGCTGCAGAAGCTTTGAGGATGAATGATACTTCCAAGGCTCTTGTGACCGCCGATGGACTAAGAAGCCCACTGGTCAATGGCGTCTTGGCCTTGATAATGGGAGTTGTCACAATGGTACGCTTAGCGCGCAATGTGCCTAGAAGAGTAACTGAAGCTACTTTCTATAGTAGTCAGGCTTGTTATGATGAAGAGCTGACACAAACAGCACCCACTATCTCTACTTCTGATTACAAGATGATGATGGTGCGCATGTCTGAGATGGAAGAAAAGCTCAATCATCTTTGCTCAAGGCCTGCAATGCCACCTGAAAAAGAGGAAATGCTCAATGCTGCTGTGAGACGTGCAGAAACACTGGAACAGGAGCTTGCAGCCACCAAGAAGGTACGCAATCCATTTCCTTACTCCTGCTCCAACAAATTCTTGATTATATGAATTCTGAGAACCTTTTATTTTCTTGTCTTGCTATGCAGGCCCTTGAAGTTGCTCTTTCCAAACAGAATGAGCTTCTTGGTTACGTTGAAAAGAAGAAGAAGAGAAAGAAGAAGGTATGTCCCCTATCATTTTCAGTCCTACACATACCCTTTTGTTAGCTTACTTGGAACATTTTTCGACGTCAGCCTATATTGCAGTTCTTCGGATTCTAAACGAGGAATTCCTTGGCCTGGGAAGTGACAAGTACTACTTCTGCTGCAGCCGTTTGCGGGACCATTGTTGAAGACACACAGATGATTATGGTTCCAGAAAAGCTCTCTTTTGCTTTGTGTATTCCAACTTGAACTAACCACGCTATCATCATTTATATTTATAAGCTACTGATTGAATATTTTGATTCTACTGGCGAAGCCAAGAGCCAGGGCACGATGCTAAAACTTGGGCACAACTTTAAGCAAACTGATCATCTAGGTTACCAACTTCAAACGAGCATGAAAATTCATATTTAAACATTAAGTAATTTAGATTAACGCCTAAGTTTTCCAGATTATTAGCCAACGCTGCTTATAGGTGAGGGAAGACAGAAGAAACTAATTAATTACATTATATTTATTCTTAGGATTTCTTCTAAAGTGTCCAACTTATTGAAATATATTCAAGTTAGAGTCCAAGCTTTTAAATTTTTTAATCAATTGACTAACTTTTTATAATATTAAAAATTCAGTTCAAAACATTAATTATATTAGTAGTTTATTAATTTTGTTAACTAAATACTTTTTGTTCATGTACGAGGCATCCATATAAAACATTAATTGTAACTAATCATCCAATCATCCACGAGAATTATAACACCCAATCTAATGTACGAAAGAGGTTATGAGTTGGGTGTTTAGTTCACAGGAAGGATTAATTGACAATTAATTTTTTACGTAAACACTTATATATGATGGACAAAAAAATCCTACTTGTCAAATCAGCAAAATGTCATCGTAATTAACATTTTGATATAAGTTATAAAGGTTAAAAAAATTGGTTACCTAATTAAAAATTTTAAAAGTTTGAGTACTGAATTGAAATAATTTTAAAAATTGAGTATTTTAAGATTTTTTGTCCCTTTATTCATTAAAATTGAATTTAAATTTATTTTCAGACACAATATTAGTATACAAAATTTTTTATTTTTATGTTTTAAAATTTATTATTTATTTTATTATACAATTTTGTTTGTATACTTATAAGTTTTTGTTCTTTCATAATCTCAAAACATATTAAAAATTTTTTAAAATTAATATTACGTCATTTTAAATTAGAAAATAAATGAAAAACTAAAAGGCATAACAAAGATTATATGATAACCAAATATTAATATGAGAATATAAGTGATAATTTTGAAAACATAATAATTGAAATGAAAAGAAAATCAAACAATCAGTTATTTAATCCAAATTTTAATAATAAATGCTTGCATCATTTTAAAGAACTTCATGTATAGTTATTAATATAATTAATAACAAGCAGTTCAAAATAATTGTTGAAGACAACATAGGCCACTATCTTGGTTATGTGACACTATAATTGGCATTAAAAGCTCATAGTTATTTAAGTGATTAATTATGCTACTATCAACTATTTATTGATGTCTTTGGGGTTAGCAAATACTTCGTATGCAACACTTTCAAATATTCCAGCTGAAGTTTCAGGTATCCTTATCCCTTGTAGAAGTTTTTCAAGCCAAGAATTTATATCTAATCAGAGGTAAATGCCGTTGTGAAATTCAAGTTCAAAGACAAAATCAAATGATCTTCCCATGGTAGCGAACCAGACACTAGAAATGTGTTATAATGCCAAACATCACCGAGATTGAAAAGTTGAAAGCCTAAATAATCACACATTGTTAAGCCAAGATGAACATCTTTCCTTGGCAGGAAGACTATCGGTGATTGCATGTTAAGACCCTTGTATAAGTGACGATGAGCGCCAGCCAAGAAGTCATCTTTGGTCTCTCTCAGCAATGAGAAGAAATATTACCAGCAAAACCTCTTCTTCTCCTGTAGAGAGAACGACATTATCAGAAGTATGTTTCAATGATTCAATAAGTACGATTATCACAATATATAAATGAGCCAATGAGAAATCCCAACTGCATACCCGTAACTTCTCTTGTTCTTGCCTGTCAATATACGCAAGCAGGTCGTCTTGCCTCATCCAAGCTTCGTATAGAGCCTGATCAGCACGAAGCAAAAATGATAGATTGTTAAGTCTATAATATTTAAGTTGACAGCATAACAAATTCTTGTTTTAGCGTCCCAACAAAAAATTACATAATACAACAATAGCTGGTATAAGGAATGAAACACCAGCGCAAGATGAGAAGCTTGGTGCATGATGATCAAAAGACAGGTTTCAAGTAGTTGAGAAAGTAATTTATTTGTGTGAGTAGATAATGTTTCTCTCAAAAACATATCTTTTCCCTTAGATACAGTGGAAGATGAAGATGGAGCATGAGAAGAATATAATGTGTTGAAAGATTGTCGTTGTTCAAGATCCAGTATGTTAAACCAAAATATCATTAGTATAACAACATTTGGGAAACATAAACAGAACCTGTCTAATGCTCATCCCTGAATGATGTCAACTGGTCAAAACCAAAATATATTGCAGCAAAAGGAACAAAGAATAATGTTATCACAAAGCTTCAAATAAAGTGACCCATGCTCAGACGACGTCCTGCCGTTTCTGATAATACAGACAACATTATTTACAAAATAAACAATACCTTTTTAGTAGCAATGAGCTCTGCTTCCAAGGCATCTACACGGCAAACAGCAGCATTAAGCAATTCCTCTTTCTCGTAAGGCATCTTTGATGGCTTTGCTTGCAGTGTATTTACTTTTTCCTCAAGCTCAGCTAGCCTTTTCAGTACAGGAGAGAGGATGCCTGCATCCTTGAAACCAGGAGCTGATGAAGGAGGACAGAACTGCCCCTTAGGCACTGTATCTGGGTTAAGTTCAGAGAATGTTTGATCACCGTCGGACAAATTGTTTGGAAGACTCTTCGTTATGCACATTCCCAGTGTTCGGAAGAAGGTAAAAATTGTCAACAATAAAGCCATAAGTGCAGCAAAAATTTGACCATAAGTGCCTTCTGGAGTCTTTTGAGTATCAGGCGAAGGAGGTGTCACTGCATTGGATATTTGGCCATTAATGCCCACCAAAATAAATCAGAAGCACAAGAACAAAGAAGCAAAAAGAAATTAATATGTCAATGAAGAGGATTTGTAGGTGTGCACCCGCAGAGTGTGTGACTGTTGGTTCTGCATCAATTGCATCATTCAAAAAATTCATCAGTAAGACAAAAGGTCATCATAGCGTATAACCACCAATTTCAAGACTTACGAGAATAAACAAATGACTCACACAGTTTGGTGTTAGAGATACAGAGAACAGTTGTTGAAAAACTCATTGTATAATGCAGCATACCTCCATTTATCTAAATGTGGGATCACGACAAGTATCCTTAGTAACACAGAGATCAGGACTGGATGATCCAACTGACATCACCCATTTACATGCCACAATTTTGAGCCCGATTTAAGGCCTTTCATCTAGATCTATGAGCTTGAGTGTAAATGAAGCTCCTATTTGGTAAACCTAAGAGACCATGTCAGGCATTCTTATTCTTGCCAATAGTCAAGCAAAAAGTGTAACTTTAAGAACATAAGCATGTAATCACCAACATCAACCAACAGCGTGAGGAAACAACTGGCCAAATGTAACAGACTAAACATGAAACATGCTCACCGACCTTTAGAAACAGGACTCTCAAGTAATGGTTGCTTTTTCCAACCAGAATCAACAGCCTTATCAATCATAGGGATATACTCATCATACCCAGATAAGTTACCAGCATAATTAGCCTTTCCAACAATCTTAGTCTGCAAATGCGTGGATGAAGAAACGATCAGCCTACCAGAAACACAGTGCTCTAGATGACAAACACCACATAGCACCTTTATCCAATATCAACTTGCCAATAGATTGTTACATTGTAAAAAAGATTAAAAATTTCACATAAATGAGCCTTAATGTAGGCATCATAAGAAAAAAAGGTGATCTATAATCCACTTCAAATACCAAGGACTTAATACAGTAATCTTAATAGCAGAGGATCATCAAGTATGAACCTACTTCCTCACGGACAGGAGTAAGGCGAAGATGCGAGTAATTCTTGAGAGCTTTAGGGGAAGCAATATCTTCAACTTCAGATCCTGACTCGGCAGTGGATGTATCACTACCTCTGACCTGATTCAATATGCCCAGTACATTAAAGCTAAGCATAAGCATACCAAAAATCTTGGATATTTTAGGTGAGGAGGATGATGAATTTTACCAAAGTGTAACGTGGCTTTGCATAAGCAAGAACCTTGCCATCATTGTCCAAAACTTTCACCACTTGTTTGGCACGCCTTGCTTTACCATTAAGAACCATCTGCAATTAACATATGCAATCTGTCACTTATTACAAGCATGAAAGAGCCTGGAAGGTCGGATGAAAAACAATTACACTAACCTTCAATATTTCTGGGTTTTTCCATGGACCTTTATCAGACAGAAGGCAACCTCCCTGATCTGCACAGGTACAATTGCCACCAAAAAAATCTGGCAACTCACTGTATTTGGTACATTATTCTTGTAAGTACAAGTTCCACTAGATCAAGTTAGATGGTAACAAAGAAAAACAGATGAAGAATGATGGGATCAAAATTACACGATACAATCACAAACCAGACAGAAAGCTCCAGTTACCTGGCATCAATTATCTCAAGCAATTTACCATGATACTTGTTTCCAAGAACCTAAATTGGTCCACCAAAAGAATATGAGTGCTCAGTAGATTATCCAACAATTAGACAAGAATATGCTTCTATGTATAAAGAACAACAATTTTAACATACATGAATCTTGGAAGTGGTTTTTGGATCCAGAAAACTCTTCACAGTGTTCCACAAAAGTCTAAATCCTGGACCAGCATTGATGATGAACATTTGGTGGAGAGTCTGTATTAGTCAACTGTGAATATCCATCTCGACAAAAACCTCTAATTTGCAAATGATAAAAGCACATTTATCTCAGTGAAAGAGAATGCATAATAACCAATAAATGAGATTGTAAACCTCAGGGTAGTTGTCACCATCAATTTTCTGCAGCCGCATAATAAGCTCCCTGGCAGACTTGGTAAAGTTCTTAAGGCCCTGAAAAGTTATCAAGAAAGGAGTAATTAGATATTGTAGAACCTCTAGTAGACAGTCTCGTGAATAGAACAAACGTACCACACCCTGAACATCTAAAATTGTTGTGCTTGAATCTATATGCCTCTTTGCAGCAATTGTACAAGCTGGAAACTTTATTGCAAAGATTTTCTCGAACTCCCGCACATGGTATTTTATGTACCGATCCATAGTCGTAACGTGCATAAGTTTGTGAGGATCAACCTTTCCCAGTCTTTCAATATACACTGGTCTTCCTTCCTTATCCACACCATGATTGCCCTGGGGGTAATACTTCAACACTTCATTCAATTCTTTAAATTCAAATTCCTGTAACGAAGTGTGATGAATGCAAAGTCATCATAAGAAGTAACAGGCCCAGAAATCCTGAACAAGTAGTCAAAACATTATACCTCCATAATAGTATCCGCACCAAATTCCTTCCTCCACTGGAGCATATCAGCCCACATATGTTTAGCTTTTTCAATGTCAAACCTCCTTGCTTTCAAGAACCTAAAAGACAATAGTTAAATGGTCACCTGCAGAAAAATGTAAAACCATTGCAATACTTTGAATACCAAAAACTAGTTAAAATGATAAAAATAGCACTATCAAATATGAAGTAACTCAAAGAGAAAATGACTACATAAATATCACTGTATCAATAGCACAATCAGCACACCAATAACAGTTACAAGCTGGAGCTTCCACTAAAACAAAAACACCATCCACAATCATTACAGCTCTCCAAGCTGCCCCAGCAATCATGATCTAATCATAGCATGTTCATTTATCCTATAAACTGATCGAATCTGAGGAATAATTGAAATTTTTAAGAGAGGACCATAAGGTCAGATGATTACACCTCAACATCATATGATAATCATCATGCTTTTGTGGAAGTAGTTCATCCATCATCAACGCCTGTCGAAATGCATCCACAATCTGCAGTTCCTCGACATCCCGAACATCCTCGATAGAGACAGAGCTAACCCTGCCATCACTCTTCCTCCTACTGCTCTTTTTCTTCAGAGAATGTCTGAACTTAGTTGATGCATTGATAGCTTTCTTTTTCAAGGATCCAATTCTGGTTCGCCGCTCATCCTCAGAATTCTCAAAATCAGACTTCCTCTCTCTCCTCTCTTCACCTCCTGAGAAGCCCTCAAAGCCTGCAACCCAGAACCAAGAAAACAAAACAATATGAAAATCCCAATCGTCATTCAAAATTAACTAACACAAACTTCAAAAAGACCAAATATTTATGTTAGTAAAGAAAGCAAGCATCTCTAGAGCTCCCAGAAACAAAAACCAACTTAAAACCCAAGAGGAATATTACTTTTCCTTTGAGGTCCCCAGATTTTCCTCAAGAAAACCCAAATTCCAACCAAGAAACAACACTGAAACCCAAGAACCAACGATAAACAGTAAAAACTTTTTTTTTTTTAAAAACAACACACACCCACAACCACAAAAACCAACACCAAGATCAAAATCAAAGCAAACAAGCACTAAGAAGAAGAACATAAAGAGAGTTCCAAGAATCACTTACAAGGCCGCGCAAATCGATCAAGTGGGCCCGACATTTTCCGAACTCAAATCGACCCTCCAACTTTTTCTCTTTCACTTCCAATTTCAAACTCTACCAATCAACCAATCCACCAACTGAGACTACAATGCACCAACAATAAATCAAATAAAAACCTCACATTACTATTAAAATCAAAATCACTTTAACCAAGTACTTGAAAGAACTCGAATTCCAGCTAAATTTGCACAGACACAAGATAACAACAACAGCAGCAGCAGCAGCACCAGCGGTAGAAATCCCGCCGGAAAATGTCGGAACATTAAAAAAAAGCAATTATACCACAACAAGAGTCGCTAAGATTTATCGGCACGGACGACGAGGAAGATCAACGGTCGCCAAATCACATATGTGGCAAAGAAGATTGAAGGAAATTTTGATGAAATTTGGTAACGGATATAGAGAAAAAAAAGTCTAAGTTTGTTTTGCGAGAACACTTGTATTACTATAATACGAAAATAAAATAAATAAATAAATTTATATTTTCACCGACGGCGAAACGAGCGCGTTTTTAGTGTGTGTGTGAGAGTGAGAGTGAGTGAGAGAGAGAGAGAGAGAGAGAAGGTGGTTGGTTTATAACTTTATATGTACAAATAAGAGGGTAACTTGGGGTTGAGACTGGGGCCAATGTTTTCCGGCCTTTTTTGACTTTTCCGGAGAATGCCACGTGCCAGTTGGCTGAAGATCAATTAAAAGCACCGACTGCTGTGGGTGGCGGTGGCGGGGACGGTAGTAGTCAACCGTCGGAGGGAGGAGGATTGATGGAGTGAATTGTTAGGGCACATGGGTGACTCAAAGTTTTCGTTAATATCTATTTACCAAATAATTTAAAATATATAGGAATTAAATTTTAAAATTTTTACGAAAATATAAATGGACACGTAACATTTAACAATGTATAAGTTGATATTATTTTAAAAAATTATTTATATAAAATTGAATAATAAATATCTTTAAATATTTATTATATGAATAAAACTTTTTTTATCATATCAGTACAAATCGTTAATAAACATTTTTATATTACAAGTAATGCTGGCAAGTTTTTGTGCCTAGATCAAGCAATAACTAAATCAAACACATAACCTATGCAAGAATATGTGTGTTAGTGGAAGCAACGAAACACTTGCCAATTGAAATACCAATTATGAAACTAAATGACAGACTAAAACTTTTGGAGGATACAGTCCAAGTGTCATACGCCTGGAAAACTAAATTTATCTAAAAAGATTTGGAAACTAACTAGCAAAATTTTTAAAACTAGTGGGTTTCAAAAGCTGTTGGGAAATCACGAGAACGAAGACCTCAATGCACTTTACGATTATGATGTGAGTTGAAATTGAGAATTCACAAATTTAGATATGTCAAAAAAGATTCGGCCTAATCTAATTTTAGTCGGGATTGATTAAACTACGAGCCAAGGTTAGGCGGGCCATGAACTACTATAATTTGGAATCGGGCCAAGCTGGGCCCTACATAAACTAGAATGTAAAATAGTGAAATAATGGAGGCCTTAACAAACCAGGAATATGCAAAAGATTTAATACACAACCAAAGGGATCAATTAAAAGAACTTACGTGTGAATCTCCTAGCAAACAGTGAGCACAAGGGCATAAAAGTTGTAACAAGACGGATGAGAACCTCACATCATAAGCAAGACAAGATGAATTCAAAACCCCGAGCAAAAGAAAGTCCAATAAGAACAAGAGAAACTCTTCTTCCACAACACAAATATGACTATAATCGCCAGGGGAATGAACTCCCCAACAAAACAATTAGCGATTAGGAACTCCATTCTTGATAATAAGCCATATGAGTTTGGCATTTCAGAATCAAGATTTAAGAAGGAGAATTATAATGCTCTCATCTTTGTGATTAAAAATTGGAGAATGCTAGACAATTACACTTGTCACCACAAGGGAAGAATTCTGGTACTATATGATAAGCAGAAAGTAGAAAGTCGAAATACTCAAATATTGAATCAAATGATTCACGTGAAAGTCAAACTAAGACAAGAGCAATGCACTGTCTGTATCTCCATGATTTTTGGATACAATCCTATCTTTTAATGAACTTCTCTTTGGAACACACTTAGAGAATTGTTCCCATCCACGACCAGTCGCATGACTAATCCTTGGTTGTTTCAACTTTATGTTACACCCAGACGAAGTTGAAGGCAATAGCTATTGAAGAAATTACAGCTATGACTTGAAGCTCTATACAAATGATGTACAAATTGCAGATCTCCTTTATATTGGTAACTTTTACACGTGGAGCAACAAACAAAAAGGATGCTGGTTTTGTAAATAGAAATTAAACAGAAGTGTGGCTGGCTTGGAATGGTTTCCAACATTTCCTCATAGTGTATGTATCTTTCTTCCCTAACACTGTGTGTTTGGATCACTCTCCCAACGAAACTTCTAGAGTCTTTAACATCTAAACGAATGCCTCCTTAGTTATTCAGTTCATTCTTAAGATCAGCGACAAAATTAAGCACTCAATCTCTTATAGAATTTGTGATGGAAATAGTGTATCCTTTTGTAATGACAATTGGACATGTTATGGAGTACTAAAGGAACAGACTGCCCTACAACCTCTGAAGACAATATACCAACAAAATGCCATTATTCATCAAGTCCTGTCTAATCAAGCCTTACTATCAAGAATGACAACAAACACAAGATTATTTTTGCATCTTACCAACATCATTCTAATCCTTAAAAGAAAGAAGATGGTGTAAAATGGAGTGGCAATTCTTCATGTGAATTCTCTAATGCTACAGCTAGAAGATTATCTTAGAACACAATTTATGTTATTTCTGTAATAAAAAATAAATAAACTAATCATGTGAAGTTGCTATGAGGCATTCAGAAGGAATTGGCCACAGTTGGAAGCTAATCCAGCTGGCTCAGGAAAAACCATGAAAAGAGTAATAGAATAATATTATGAAGAAATTAATTGATGCTTACAAAAAGTTGGTCAAAAAGATTAAAATCAATAGGGACAGACTCTTTTTAGTCATACTTTGAGGCTGTTGAGAACTTTGTAAACACTTTTAGATGTCCAAAACGGAATGTTTTGATAACTATCAAGAAGAGGAATTTTTTATATGTTCTCAAGTTCAGCTAATAATTTCTTTTCATTTTTCTCTTAATCCCAATTAAAAATTAACATATTGCTTAGGCTACTATGATATACATGTCAAATAGCAATGCCAAACTCAGTTACTTCTTAATCATTACCAATTATGCATCGTCAGCAATCATAGTAGATTGACTAAGAACAATGTTCTTCTTATTGACTTTGAACTGCCAAACTGTACACTAGAAGAAAAATGACATTTAGCGACGGATATTACCGATGGAAAACCTACACATTCCGTCGGTAATGTCAGTTAGCGACAGTATTTTTTTCGTACTGTACCGGCCAATAAACGGTACAAAAAGTAATGTTCTGGTATTAGCCTTGTGTACCGGTCTATTTCGATTGGTATCATCCGGTACGTTTACCTGCATCTTCTTCATTTTTTTTCTCTTTTATTTTCTCTCTCACAAACTGACACTCTCACTCTCTCTTTTATTCAAAAAATCACTCTCTCACTCACCCCCTCCCTCCGGACCCTCCCACACCACCCCGAAATAGATTTTTGATTTTGTGGGTGTATTTTTTGCTCTTAAATTTGAAAAACAAATTCATTATATTTAGTTATTTGTGTATTTTTGTTGATGGAAATTGTTGGAAATTATTGGTATGTTTTGTGATGAAAATTGTTGGAAATTATTGGGATAAAATTTGTTGCAAATTATTGGAAATGAAAATTATTTATGTATGTTGAAAAATAAATTCATTATATTTGGTTATTTGTGTATGTTTTGTGATGGAAATTGTTGGAAATTATTGGTATGTTTTGTGATGAAAATTGTTGGAAAGTATTGGAAATGAAAATTGTTTTTATATGTTTTTGTAATTGATGAATTGAAATTGTTGGAAATGAATTTGTGATAGTTGAAATTGCTGGTTGTTGGAAATGGAATTGTTAGTTGTTGGAAAGAAAATTGTTGGAAATGAATTTGTGATGGTTGAAATTGATGGTCGTTGGAAATGGAATTGTTAGTTGTTGCAAAGAAAATTGTTGGAAATTTGGAAATAGAAATTGTTTATATATGTTTTGTGATGTTTGAAATTTTGAATTGAAATT
>JANZXP010000196.1:39312299-39322945 GCA_027576715.1 Erythroxylum flavicans
CTTTTTAGACAAAGGGTCAAGGTCCATCAAAACCAGATTTGTGTTTAGGTTTCTTGGGATCATATAATCAAATTCTTGTGGGTTTTCTAGGGTTCATCTCTATTGGGTTCACATCAGAAGGAATATGAGTTTTGGGCTCCAAGAAGCCACGGACAGTGGGAATGTCTTCTATATCTTAGATTCTTATCTTTCTATTGTCACAATACAAAAAACTTGTATGATTATAGTCCCTTAAGAGAGAAATTGGTATAGAAAAACTACATTGTAGAGTGTCATTCAAATACAACATAACTTACCGCCAATCATGTCTTCCGTTCTGGCTCCAAGCACTTTGAACGCGAATTACAATTTATTCGCGGCAAGGTCACCAAAAAGGATTTCCAAGTCGTGATTTATCTACCAAAGATATTTGTACCAAGTCCCTTATAATTGCAGCATCATGGTTCCACTTCCATACATATAGAGATACAAGTTGACTCTGGGCAAGGTAGATCTTTATCCACCAATCAAAAACCACTTAAGAATAACCCTAGGGCGCAGGTGAGTTAGTAAGGGGCTCTTCTGGCTTAAGTGAGGTCGTGGGTTCAAACTTCACTCATGTATGCAGCCGTTTAAAACTTGGGGCCAGAGCTTTGCCTCCCGCAAGGGACCTACCCAGCTCGAGTGAGGATTAGTCTGGGTGTGGATGGCTCAAAGGTGCCTTCTCATAGTTGAGACTCGCTTAGGATACTTCGTGGGCAACCAAAAAAAAAAAACCACTTAAGAATATCCCCCTTCCCTAGATCTGACAATCAATCAAGTCAAGACTTTAGGGAGCGTTAACCGTTCCATGTTGTATCTTTAATCTGTAACCTTGGTAATGCCTGTGAATTCTGTAATCCATAGCTGTATTTATTATACGATACCATAACCAACAAGTTGTCTTCCTCCTCATTTGACTTCTTTAGTAACCAATCAATAATGTTTTAAAAGCCAAATTCAGTAGAAAGTAGTGTTCAAAGTTTAAAGTCCTAATCATTATTAAATCCATATATAATGAATAAAAATAAATAGTAAAAACCTCATTTAAGAATGTTAATATTTTATCTAAATAAAATCAACATATCGAATATTGGTTAAGTTCTATAATTTAAAGCCAATAAATAAGTATGGCATAAATAAGTTCTACCATGCTTTTGGAAATTAGTATGGTAGGAAGGCATCATGGTCAGAATTAAGGGTAGACCATGTCAAAATCCTGCGCTTAAAATTCACGATTTAATCATCTCTAGTAACCAACTAACTAACTACTAACAATAACTATTAAGTAAAAATTCCCCTAAAATACATGATTCGAGCATATCTTATAATACGCAGCTTTATCCCTAATTAATAAAGAGGTTGTTTCCGATTAATTATATCAATTATATCTAGTAATGTAATGTTAGTGCATATATGTACCTTTGGGTGCAATTTCTTGAACAAATTCATCCTTAATTTATTGAACAAACCCTATCTGATGGAATTACTTAAGAGAGAAGTTGAAGCAACAAGTTCAAGAAAACGTAAATGTAAAATTCAAAAGTAGCAATCACAATTTCTAACTTCTGTATAACTGAAGTTGTTTATAATAGAAAAGGGATAACAAATTCAGGGGCTTAACTGTGTAAAAAGACATTTAGTTTGAAAAAGCACTATATCATTAGATAACATCAACTTAATTTTGAGAAGCACCCTTCGAACAAGAAAACTATAAAAGCGTAAAGCAAAGTCCCGTTTTCTACGATCACTTGGGATTGATAAGCCATATCTGTGACTGCGTAAGTGAGAATGTGTGGTGAAGTGGGTGCAAGCAAAACATGTGTGAACTAGTGAATGAGAAAAAAGATCACCAGAAAGTTAAGTGGCTACAGAGACATTATATTTATGGCTTTGCCATTATTAGAGAGAATGTTGGAAAGTAGTAGAGTTTAGACGATAAGGAAAAAAGCGTTCTCTTCGACTAAATCCAGATTAAGAAATCATATATAAAATATTTCCACAAGAAACCAAAAAAAAAAGAGTTTTTGATGGAGCCGATGAAAACAAGCTGCGAGATAGGAGAGAATGGCTGTTACAAACACCGAAGAGATTAAGAAAGAGTTAAAAAACCAGAAATCGGATCGAAGGAAAAAACAACGGGTCACTGGGGATTTTATATGAAGGAATTTTTACAAGTAACCAAACTGAAAACGAAAAAATTACTATCATCACAACTCAAATCACAACGAGTAGTGTTTTCTTGTTACTTGATGGCAATTGACATTGGTGGTGGCGGATTTTCTCCGCCGTCAAGCACACAACTAAGGTCACTCAATTTTGAAAAACCTCTATATCTTTTAAGAAAACATCGTCATATATAAATATATGAGAAGTTGGTAAAAACCTCTAGATCGTTTAAGAAAACATTATCATATTTAAATATATGAGAAGTTGGTTAAGTGTCTGTTTTTGCTTGTTCTGCCCTTGTCACTATATTATGCATCTCAAGCACTGTATCATTTGGAGTGTGGAACTGCGCTCATTTTCTCCGACCAATGTGATTCCTGAACCATTTGGCATGGTGTAGTACCAAGAACGGAGTTCAGCTGCCCTCTTGAACGACTGTATTGTATTTATTGGTGAATGTATCAATCAGTAACCCAATATTGAGCATCAAGAAGGAAACTGAAGTTCCTAAGCAAAGTGTAAGGCCCTTCTGTGACGTCCAAGAAGCCTTTAGTTTCTATCAAATTCGTGTTGCAAGCGTGTTTATAAGGAAAAACAAACATAAATGAGGTGGATTGGCTAACGGCAATAGCAGCCATTGATTTAATTGTTACTACAGTTAGGCTCCATGAGAATATAATTGGAGTCCAGAGTCCATGTCTCCAATCCACATTGGATCATTAACCGTTGCGTAACCAGAGGAGCCATAGCTAAGAAGAATGTGGTGAGCTCGGGCGTAAAGAGTTTGGAGTTGAAGAATCAGGAAAATACACGAAAATAACAGAAGAATATCCATGGAGGTAAGCGATAGTTAGGAGATAAGGAAGGAAGTATCAGAGTTCTTACGTAGGGCGATAATTGGAACTTTGAAGTCTTGGTCTTAGTAGAAGACCTCTTCTTGCTTGGTTTGTGCCTAGCAAATTATAATTTTCTTAATATTTTCTTAATAGAAGATGGGATGGAGCATCATCTTGAATGAAAATGATGCCTTCAAGCAGAATCCTACAATTTTATCATTAGCCAAAAAGCGTGAATAGTGTTTCCATGTGTACTTCACAATTTGTCAAGGACCCCTCAAACGAAGGATTTATTATAATTACCGTGAATTATTTTAATCCTCTCAATATGGAAAATCTCGAGAAATAATCTTTTGATTTTCATATGTTGTCAATACTTTAGTCATGACGTCAAAAATTTACTCCATGGCCAAAATATGTTGAATAGAGAGAGCATGTTTGGCAACCAAATTTCAAACAAAGTAAATGTCAATTTTAATATGCTTGATTTGAGCATAAGAGACCGAATTGAAGGATTTTGCAGAAGCCTGGGGGAAATTGGTCCGGATTCAAGTGAGCCCATATGTAACTAGGAGCGAACTAACTCCCCCTCAACCCATAGGTCATACGAAGCCATTTGAGTCACTCTGAACCAAATCCATAAATCTCTATTTCCAATGAAAGGTTCTGAGGGGGCCTGGGACGAAATTTGATTGGATCTAAGTGAGCCCATATACAACTAAGGCATCATATCTCAACCCAAAACCTTAAGGCATTATGTTATGAGTCCTATCTTTGTATATAACTCACTTTATCCATATGTCTCTTTCTGATGTGAAATGACTCTACTTGTAAATTTCCAACACGAATCAATAGCAAAAATGTAGCTCCTAAGTTATCACACCATACAGTAGGTTTTACATGAGCTAATCAAATTTCTCTAAGTAGCAAGTTGATCAAACAAATTTTGATAGTCGTAAGTGTAAATGCTTATATAATCAATTTTTGTACTAGAATGATCAAAAATAAGTTGTTTCTTAGTACTCCAAGAGATAATATTTGATCCTACATAAATACAATAATCAGAGATGCAGCCATGATCATCAAGACAACTGGCCTAGTCGACATTGAGTATAAGGTTATTGGCTTTGGAGAGGTGTATGCCATGTGATAGGTAGATTGCAAGTATTGAAGAATCCATTTGATTGTAATCTAGTGAATGATGGTAAGGTAATGAAGAAATTGAAAAACTTTATTTACATCAAATTAAATGTCAGGCAAGTGAGACAAAGGTATTGAAGGTTACCAATAATGTTACAGTATTCAATGGGATTAGTTAGACGTGTGTTATAATTTCTAGAGAGAGGTAGGATAGGAGTTATGTGTATAGGAATAGGTTTAGAAGAATCAAGATTAGTGCAGGGGAGAAGGTATTTAGTGTACTTGGCTTGGGGAGAAAGAGGCCATCAGAGGTGAGGGTGGCTTCAGTACCAAGGAAGTAATGAAGAAGGTCAACGTATTTAATAGAAAAGGTGGTGTTAAGGTCATATATAATTGAAGAGATAAAGGTCTGTGAATAATCAATAATCAAGATATCATCCACATATACAAGAATGCAAATAGTGTGAGTGGTGGTAGAGTGAATAAAGGAGGAGGTATCAAATTTTGAGAGAGTAAAATAAAGCTCTAGAAAATTTTGACTTAAGTGATAAATTAAACATATGGGACATATTTAAGGCCATAAAGAGCTTTTTAAAGACGACGTGGTAAGGATGATGGTGGTGATGAATGCATAATTTCATATCTTTTTCTTACTTACAATTAGTGTATTAAGGATGCTGAATGTCTTATTATGCTCACTTATAACCATTTTCATGTACAAGACGTTATGGGAAAACAATTGATAAAATATATCTTTATTTGAGAATTTTCAGCAACTTCTCTAATTGACCTCCTAGGATGTTTTTAGGTTTTTAACATAGATAAAGAGTCCAAATCTGAACGTGTTCTTCAGAGAATATTTAGAAGACATCCCAAGACTTTCAGGAAGCTCGGATTCATAGCTGTTTGAATTCATATGGACGAGCAACCATTTGTTCAAAATAAAATTATTTCTATATAATTGGCAGCCTGACTGTAGCACCCCACTCCTAAAGGGCACATTCCTGAACACACAGACAGTATTTGAGAATACACTCTACAAGGGTGGTGTACTAGGAGTGTTAGTCAATCACACTCATTGCAAAATTTGTTTTTTTCTACACGTATCACACTCATATTTTGGAAAACCAATATTCACTAATGGCCCATTTTACTCATAAACAATTTCAGTTGTAAATGTTACAACCAATAAACACATCATCGTTGATTCTATTAATCATCTGAGCCCATTACAATTACAAAGCCAGTTTAGTCAAACTGAATTCATTTGTACAATAAACATCAATTGCGGAATACAATGTTTAATACAAAAATAACAAAAATCATATGCATATGTCAACTCATCCTGACCTCAGGCTTTCATCCGAACGTAGTGGTTATACTCCAATTGGTTTAACTGGGGTATCCCTGAACCTAAAAGACAACGTTGCAATTTTGGTGAGTTTTGTGAACTCGGTGAGTTAACTATCCTCGATGGTTCACTTATATCACATAACGTAACAATTCACACAATCACATTATTCGCATCATTTCATTTATCATCATGCAGCCTCACAAAACTCTTTGTTCACAATTTTCACATTTCTCATTCAACACAATTCAACAATACATTTCAATCATTCAAAACATACATATTAAATGTATATGCAATGCTCAAGAGACTCACATTCAATTATTACGTTGTTATGACTGAGTGCTTGTATCTATCTCGTATCCATTCTGGATACCGGGCTCATTAATAATTGTCCCGTATCCATTAGGGATACCGGTCTCATTATACACAGTGAGTCAGAGGCTCTTACCACTTTCTAAGCTTTAAGCTCTTTCTCGGTGGCTACTTCGGTTACAACAGCCTTTATGTTATCATGCATTCATGTAGTGAAATGCATCACATGTATTCGATCAATGTCTAGTGCTCAATCATTCACATTCGTACTCATGTTCATATTTTTCATCGGACCTTGGTCCGACATTCAACAATTAAGTTAAGTATCACTTATTCAGTCAAATTCACATATAATGAACACTTCCAACATGTTTTTCATGCATCAAATGTCTTGGACATTTATTGTCTGGAATCAACACATTCACATCACATAATAATTCAATACAAAATGTAAGCAAACAATAATTCAATGTGAGGCCATCTTAGGTTACTCACAGTACGCTTCAGATTAGCATTTGCTTCTATAATCCGGAAACGTCTGAATGCGGACATTCTATCCTATATATCAACATCATGTAATACACATATTGCACACGCATTATTAATTACACAATCACATAAACATTCAATTATACACATATGTATATGTGTAATGTATAACACATGCTCAAATTGACTATTTCGGATGTGTTTCCTTAATCACATCTCTTGATCATTCAAACCTTATCATTTGTATGTTTATTCTTAGGTTTACACCTTAAGAACACTTTGTTATTTTAATATCATAAATCAATCACTCGTCATTTCTTTTCTGGCATTATATGCTCTCATAATGTCCAATTCTCTTTCACCTTTACTTAATACATATTACTCAACTCCTTTAAATCAAAACTACAATCATATGAACATCTTCATTCCCATTATACTCATGCTTTTGGTACTTTGATATCAACAATTCATTCACTAAGTTATAACCTTAATTATCACCTCACATGTTGGACCCGAAATTTTTCTTAGAATTTATTTTAATAAATCAGTAAGCATGAATTGAAAATTTGAATTCTTGGATTAGAAATTTTTTTGGAGTTAGTATATGTGTTTGCATGTATTAAATGGAAATGTTAAAATAAAGTAAGGAGTTAGTAGGAATTAGATTAAATGTGGAAGGGTAAGTTTGGAAGATTAAAAGTTTATCTTAAAGAAATAAGAAAAGAAGAGAAGAGAGTCGTGCATAGTAAGAAAGAAAAATAGAGAAATTCGTATAAGAAACTAGAAGAAGAGAAGGAGAAACCCAAGTATAGAAAGAAGAAGAAGGAAAGAAAGGAAAAGGAGGAGGAAGAAGAAAGAAAAAGTTCAGCTGAAAATTTTTAGGTATTCCCTATCTTTTCTTCTTGCTTTAGTAGAAGAAGAAACTAGTGAAAGTAAGTTTTATGTTGAAAATGAAGAGAGAAAGAAGAGAAACAAGAAATTCGTTTTCTTAGATCTTTATGGATTTCTAACTATATCTTAGTTCTTCTAGCTCAGATAAACTAAGGGTAGATTAAGTCTAAGCTCATTCTTGGATATTAGAACTTTAGGATTTTCTATTTGAATATTAGTTTGAATGGAAGTTTGTTTATTTGTTTGAAGGGAACCAAGAAAGTCGAAGGCAAGAACAAGAGGAAATACAAACTTGATCTTGGAGTTAAAAGTAAATAGGTGGGTAGTATGTTTATAGCTATTGTGATGATGAGCTAAAATATTTGCTTGTATGTATGCTAAATTACTTGTCTTGAATCATTATGAATGTGGGAAAAATGTTATGTGAATTTGCTATTATGTTTACTTTGAAAGATATTGCATTTTGTATTGATGAAAAATAGAAAAACTTTAAAAAGCATGAAAATATGAATATGATATGAAATATGTAAGCGTTGAAAATTTGCTTGTGTGGGTAAGAAAGATACCATTCTGTTTATCACGTGCACGTTGACCTAAAGCCTTCTCTCGGCTGCCCATTTGTGGCACATGAGCTCCAAAAAATGGACTCGTTCTGTTCATAGTGTAAATTTCGGTTACGCCATTCTGTTTTATGGGATTCTCTTGAGCCATTATGTTTATGCATTGCATCTTGAATTGTTGAACATAAAGCAAAATTGAGTGTTATGGTTTGATTATTAAATGATTATATGATCTGATTTGAGTGATTTGCTAAGACTAATATGAAATGAATGTGTGTGTGTGTGTGTGTGTGTGTGTGTGTGTGTCTATATACTTGATTGTGTGTGCAGTTCGTTACCATTGGCTATAAACGTATTAGCCACTGAGCTTCCCAGCTCACCTCGTTATCTCTCGACTCCTCAGGTGCAGAAATAGCATATCGACATTGAACCTTGCAAAAACTTCAGCTGACTCCAAGAATTTCTATCTTTGTAACTAAGTTACTTCAAAAACTTTTGGTACTTTAGAAGTATATAAAGCATGAGCATTCATGTTGTATTTTTGGATTATGCCACTGAGTGGCTTTTGATATGTAACTAAAGCAATGTACACACTCTGATTGTTTGAGAAATGAATGAAAGTAAGAGTTGAAGAATTTCTTTTATGTTCATGTTCAAATCCTCTTCTCTGTTAAGTTGTTAACTTCGATTTGGAATACAAGTGTGAGATGTTTAATGGTTTTTGGATAAATTATTCTTAAGTAAATTGTTAGGTTGGAAGTCTCTTCTGTTAGGAGTCTTATGTGTATGGATTGTGTTTGTTGGATTAGGGTCTTTTGATATAGGTAGAAGCTTTTATACGTAGCATAAAGGAAAAAGGGGATAAAAATGTATTCTGAATCTTCAATAAATAAACTGTGTTGATCTAGGCAGAATTTGACAAAGTCGTCTACATGAAAGTTGTAGCTCATTCTCTTAGCTTTTTAACGTCATAAAGTTTAAAATTTTTAGACTTCAAGATTAGGATGATTTGAAATAGGGGAGTATAGATGAGGTTGCACGATCGTGCATATGCACGATTGCGACAACCCCAAGTTCATGAATGTCACGATCGAGCACATGCACGATTGCGACAAACCGCTACTGTTCACTAAAGTCACGATTGTGCACATGCACGATCGTAACTTTCCATGTTTTTAAGCACAGTCATGCATTGTTTAATGCACGACTATGAGAAATGCACGACCATACATTCCCAAATACATGCCCGTGCATTATTATTATTTGTTTATTTTTTCCCGTGCATGATTATTATTTGTTTATTTTTTTTACTCCCACCATGAATATAAATTCTTTTTATCTTGATGATAGTTTTATATATCTTTTATTTTAAAAAGTCCCTAAATTTTGATGCCTTATTACCTTGAAATAAGAACCGAGACCCGGGGCCAACATCTTTGGTATCAGAGCCTAAGGTTTCTAAGGATTCCTAAGCTTAGAATATGTTATACTATGAAATATATGATGTGTGATAAAATGTTTCTATTGTTAAATTGCTAAATTACTTGTTTGCATTGTCGAGTTTATTGTATGCATTAAGTGACATGCATATCATGCATACATATAGGAAATAATATTAAAATGAAAAGTAAGCTAAATGATAATATTTTATTAAAGGAGTAAAATGCCACCTCGTCGAAGAATACAAGGAGTTATGCAAATATCTACTACATTTGACTCTCCACCAAGAGAGGAGGGTACTGATGAGTCTAGAGCCCCAGTGATTATTGTGGCGACCGTAGGGTATGAAAATGAGCCCTTTTAACCATAAACGCAAGAGTCTCCTCTTCCTCCAGAGCAAGTGCCTAATCCATTTGATGCTAGAGTGTTCCAAGCCTTTGCTCAGGCTTTTGTTCAGGCCACGAGCCAAATTCCATCAACTTCTAGCCGAACACTGGCTAAGAAAGGGAGACAATTTGATCAACTGAGGAAGTATGGCATAGTAGACTTCTATAGAACAACCGATCCTGAGGAAGCTGAGACTTGGTTGAGGAAGACATAAAGAATATTGGAATAAATAGACTGTGAGGATGATGAAAGAGTTGTGTATATTGTAAGCTTGCTACAAGGAGATGCCTTTGTGTATGCTGCAAGCTTGCTATAGGGAGATGCCCTGCATTGGTGGAAAGGTGTACTAGGGAATCAAACTAAACTGCCAATATTGATATGGAAGGACTTCTTAGTGGCTTATAAAAAGAAATATCTATCTGAAGTGTATACTCAGCAGAAGTAGAGGGAGTTTTTAAGTCTCACCCAGAGGGAGATGACGGTAAGTGAATATGAGCATAGATTTACACAATTATCCAAATATGCAGCTGAGTTGATGATGAGAGAAGCAACTAAGCGTCAAAGATTTGAAGGGGGATTGCATTTGGCTATAAGAGAAAAAGTGGTGATGCAAAATTTTTACGACTTTCAACAGCTAGTAGAGGCTGCTTTGAGGGTTAAAAATGTGGAAAACATAAAGATTGCAATGAATAGAAAGAGGAAGGGAAGAGAACAGCTTAGCAAGGGAGGTAGTGCACCTATGCTAAGAAGGAGTGCCAAGACTTTTCCTACACCGTCTGAAGATAGGAGCAGTGGTTCAAGTAGGCCCAAATTGACAAGAACTACTTCTCTTCAAGCCTTGACTCTTAGAGGTAGGGAAAGAGGAGAAGGGGAAAAGCCATCTTTTTCCAAATGCGATCATTGTGGCAAATTCCATAAAGGGGAGTGCTATAAACTAACTGGCGCTTGTTTTAAGTGTGGAGAAAAGGGGCATATGGCTAGGGAGTGTCCACAGTATGCAAGACGAGAGGGAACTCAGATGCAAGCTTCAAGAAGGATTAAGATTGTGGG
>JANZXP010000196.1:39326667-39346382 GCA_027576715.1 Erythroxylum flavicans
AGATTAATATAAATACATATATGCATAATGTATATATTATGTAAATATGAAAAATAAAATAAAAAGTTTAAATTGAGATGTTTACAGTGAATAATTATGACAACATTATCATTGCTATATATTTTTATAAACATAAATCGGTTCGTATTTTATATAAATATTTTTGTATAATTTATAGATAAGTTCATCCTACATTTTACTATAAATGATTATGTTATAATTTATAATTTATGAATTTAAACAAAAACAATTACATTTTTTTAAAATTGTGTATATATTTAAAAAAAATTTTAAAATATATTAAACACTTGGGCCGACTCAAACCCGATGGGCCGCCAGTGGCTCGAGCGGGCTAGGCGGGCCGAGCCATGGGCCTGACCACGGGCTGGTTGGTCTCGGCCTGCGGACGGGCCCTGGGTCGAACCATTCCGGCCTGCCCGCAACATTTTTCCTACAGGCAGGGTCGGGCTATCGGTGGCCCGTGCTCAGTCCGGCCTATTGACATCCCTACTGTTAGCTGCTCTTTGCCTCCATATTTTGAGCCAACAGACAGATTCTGAATATTTGCTGTGACATGGTTTGTAGCACCACTGTCTACAAACCATGTGGTATCACTTGTAGGTTCTAAAGCAATGTAGGACTGATTGTGAGCAAGAAAAGTCTGAGGAGAGTTGTGTGTAGACTGAGAGTTACCCTAAAAATTAGGCTATGAATGTTGAGGTTTCCAGGTAAATTGTGTGCCTTGCCATGATTGATCGAAGCGCTTATAGCACTTTAGCGCGTCATGGCTTGGCTTCTGACATAACTGGTAGAAAATACGAGAGTTGTCAGACCATCTACCTCCTCTGCCACGACCTCTCCGACCTCTAAAACCAGAACATTCTCCTTGAAAGTTGTTTCTGATTTGATTGTTATAGGTAGCCATATTGGCAGAAAGTGTTGGGATATTGGTTTGAGAGACTGTTTTTAGTTGATCTAGTCGGGTTTCATGCATCATCAAAGAGAATTGTGCTTCTTGGAGAGTGGATAAAGTCATAGTGTGAGTTAAGAGGACAACCACAGGGTCATATTCATGCCCTAGGCCGTTTAATGCACTGAGAATTAGCTCATGTTCAGTCACAGAGTGTCCTGCCAAAAGAAGAGCATCCCCTATTGATTTAATTTTCTGCATATACTCACTGATTGTTAATGATCCTTTCTGAATGGTTGATAATTATTGCTTTAGCTGCAGAACGCGAACCATGGATGTCTAAACATAAAGCTTCTCAAGGATTTTCCAAGCTTCAAGAGAGGTTTTAGATGATTAACTTGTCCAACAACCTCCTCTCCTATTGTGGAGAGTAACTAGCATAGAAGAAGCTGATATGATTTACGACAAGCCCTATAGTCTAGGTTTATTTGAGCAACAGTTGATAATGATCTTGAGAGAAACTGCTGAGGTGGAATAAATTCTGCAGAGATGAAATCATCAAGCTCAAGTGCTCTAATGGCAGCTAAAACCTGAGCTCGCCAGTTGATAAAATTTGTTCTATCAAGTTTGATAGGAAGATTGAAGTTAAGTGTTTTTGCAAGGGCTGGAAAATCAAGTGAAGTTATAGGGTTTTGTGTTTGTTGTGATGAAGAATGGTTGGTAGAAGATGATTGATTTGTTGTGTCAACCATTAGACATTTGTCTATAAGAGCTCTAATACCATGAAAAGATGTAAACTTGTATATTTTGTAAATTTTTAAAAAATTGAAGATTACATGTACCTAGAGGTCTCAATATATACACAAGATTTTCTAACTGATTTTACACAAAAATGACAGTTCATACAATCGGATAAATATGCTGCAAGAGAATTTGTTATAACAGTTTCTGTCTTTTAGAATTCTTTAGACCATGCTCTCCTGTGTGTGGATGTATGATAGCCTTTGATGGACCTCTCTTTATTGGACTTTCATTTTGTGTTGATGGGCTTGAATTGATATTGAGTGATGTGAGCCCATTTCTTTGCACACTCAAAGTCACTTTGTAAAATACTTCTTGTAACAATATGCATTATTAATGCTGCGTGTGGTTACTGTGATCCATATACTGAGACGGAACGAAACAAAAATTTAGAGACAAAACAGAACAAAAATTGGAGACAGTAAGATGTTTGGTTGAAATGGACAAAATAGATAAAACTGTGTGTCTCGAGGATAGAAATGTGTTTGGTTATGGTTGACAGAACATAGAAAACAGTGCCAATGATCAAAGTACCTCTGTAGCATAATATGATTGGAAATATATAATTCATTGATTATTTTAAAACGAATGATTTGTATTAGTATTTTTTAATTGTATCTATAAATAAGGAATTAAAAAATGAGGAACTTAAAAATTTAATGAAATGAGATATTGAATAGTAAAAAATTCATATAAGTTAACAATAAAATAAATTACGTAAATATTTTTATAATTGTATCAATATTTTTAAAATTGTATTTGTATTTTTTAATTACGATGAAATAAAATGAAGAAATTAAATATTTAATAAAATGAAAAACTTAAAAATTTAATGAAATAAGTTATTGAATAAAAAAATCGAACAAGTTAAAAATTCTAGTACATAATAATTTAATAAAACATCTAAACATTCATGGAATTAATTACATAATTGGTTAAAGATACATTTAAGTTTTATATTTTATTAAGAATATTTTTTTGTTATTTATAGTAATAATATAGGGATATTTTTGTCCAACAATTCGCGTGTTTTGTTTATGTAACAAATACAAGAAAATTGTGCAACAATTTTGGAGCAAAAAATTTATATTTTTGTAAACTAGGGTCGAAATAAAATTAGATAGTGTCATCAACTAAATACTACTAAATACAGGACTTTAGTGTTATGTTTTCTGTGTTCACCAACACCCACGTAGACATCAACACGCTGTGTAAACGCAGTAACAAATACAAAGGAGACTGAGCAGATCATTCACAGTTCAGAAACACAGCACTTCTCACGGCTTTCTAATTTTTTCTTTAGGAACAACAGTAACGAACTTTGCTCTCTGTCTTAGATAAAGCTTTCAGGGTGATTCTGGGTTTTTTGCTCTCTTCTGTAACTAGTAAGTCTTAACCTGTGTGTCTAATCTCATTTCTTCAGTTTCTGTCATCTTTCATTTGATACTTCCTGTTCTGGTTACAATTCAGCTAGATCTGTATTTTGTCGGTCTTACTATGCTGGGTATTAGCTAAGATGTAGATTTGGAATCCCATGCAAGTAGTCTGATAAAAACTGCTAATAAAAAGCGTGCCTTTTGTTCTAGTATCGGATATGATATTTTCCGCTTCTCTGTTTCTGATGTTAGCAACCTTGTTTCTCGTCCGCTTGTGGGCATATCATTCACCTTTTGTTATCTTTCGAAAGCTGTCATTTGTACGTTTGGATGATATTAAATTTTTTTTTGGTTTTTTGTCATGATTCACTGCTTGATTTGATCATTATGGTGATTAAGCATTTTATTTTTGATCTTTTATGGTGTTCCAATCTTAAAAGTTGCGATCTTTAACCAAAACTCAAGCCAATGGTGAAAGATACGGCGTATTATGACGTATTGGGTATCAATGTGGATGCATCTGCGGTTCAGATTAAAAGGGCTTATTACCTCAAGGTTAGATTTCAATTCATCCTTAAGTAATTATTTGCACTGCGCATTTGCTGCAAAATATACTGCCTCGATTACAAGCACAAACTGCATCTTAATTTTGTGTCTTGTTTTGTTGTGGACCGTATGCATACTCTTTTAAGTACCTAATGCTGCCCACTGATAGGGAACACTTGTTTTGTAGCGTAACATAGAAGAAGGAAATATTTTAAATGGTTGGTTAAAACTGCTTAGTGATGAGATAGTTTTATGTGTTCTTTGCAGGCAAAAGTAGTTCATCCAGATAAGAATCCTGGTGATCCTAAAGCTGCAGAAAATTTTGCGGTTAGCTTCCAGACTGAAATTGATCCTTTCCTGTCCATCCATCTATGTAAACTGACATTGTTTGAATGAGCTTCTCTCTTGTTTTAAATTCTGTTGTAGTGATAGAAACAAGTTCAAAAACCTCTTCCAGTTATTTTTGGCAAATTTTGATTCTTTCCTTTACTGTAGATTCCTACACTATAATTAAATCACATGTATACTTGATGATTAGCTTTAGGATGAAATACAGGAAATAAAAGGATTGTCACTTCACATTTTCTTGAAGCTTATCATGTAATTTTATTGTTTTTGTTGTTTATGTTGAAAGAAACTAGGTGAGGCATATCAGGTCTTAAGTGATCCCCAAAAGCGTGAAGCATATGACAAATATGGAAAGGAAGGAGTGACACAGTAAGTTTGTTCTTGATGAGTATAATCGATAGTGTTTTCATTTATATGCTGACTTAGGAGAAAAAATGTATAGATGTCTTGCAAAGATTCATAACTCAAACTCAAGAAACTAGTAGTTTTGACCAATGAAACATATGTTTGATATTATATGGTGATAATCTGTTATGTATTCTAGCGTAGGATCTAGTCATGGGTCGAGACATGGGGAAAGCTCCCTCTTTTTCTCTGGCTGTGTGCACCCCTTCCTCTAAAGAACTTATACCAAGACAAGGAAGAGACTTGTCCTTAATAGGGTCTCGTACCTCTGTTGTTTTTTAATCTAGCGATTGTGTTTTTGTGATAAAAGTCTACTTGCCTCTTTATTAACCATAGCAGCTTTTAAATAGGCTTAAGGATAAATTAACAACCCTAATTAGGACTCCTAATTAAGTATAAAGTCTAAAAATAGAATCCTAATAGAAATAGGAAATATTATCTGTTGAAAACAAAATCATCAAAACAACATGAAAGCAGACTTGCTGACGGCTATCCTGTCAGCCATTTTTCTTGTATCGTTAGTAAACTTTCCCACAAAAACATCTTCAACATTACTCTCCTCCTCAACTTTGAGCTTGTCCTCAAACTCAAACTTTGGATAAACTGCCTGATGAGTGGCTAAATCTTCCTATGTAACATTCTCGTCCGAACTGTCCATCCAATGCTCCAACACCTCTTGTCTACCTTTGTTAATCCTGGACCGAGCAACGGAGTGGGGAACAGGCACCAATTGCCATCATGGAGGACTAGTAGTGTGGCCACTAAACTTGGAGTATCGCCCTTAAACTTCTTCAACAAGGACACATGAAAAGCATCATGGATATGACCCCTCTAATAGCTCCACTCTGTAGGCTACTGGATCAGTTTTTTGTAGTACTTTATAAGGATCAAAATATTTTTGAGACAACTTGTGAGGCTCTCTATTCCTTACTAAAAGTTGTTAGTAAGGGTGAAGCTTCAATGATGAGGGCTCTATTCCTTACTGAAAGTTGCTGGTAAGGGTGAAGCTTCAACCAAATCGAATCATCCTCTTCAAAGGAGATCTCTCTATTATTACCATCATATGTAAGTTTCATCCATTACTGGGCTTGCAGTAAATGCTTCCTTGTTGACTATAAAATTGTGTCCCTCTCTTGAAGAGTGTGATCCATTGCCTCCACTCTAGTGGAACCAACTGATAATCATGCAAACGTAGAGGATCCCTTTCATACACAACCAGCAAGGAAGAGTTGAAAGATGTATTGAAACAATATTTCACTCACAAAACCCATTTGACGCATCGCCTTGGTCTATCTCCAATAAAGCAATGCAAGTACCTCTCCATGGTGTGATTTACAAATTTAGTATAGCCATTCGATTGTGGGTGATAAGGGGAAGAAAAGGCAACTTTGTTCCCGACAAATGAAACACTTCCAAAAGAGACCCGTAAAGACTTTGTCTCAATCAGAAACAATTATCTCAGGTAACCCATGCAAATGAAAGACTTCTGTAAAAAATACATGAGCCACAGATATAGTAGTGAGAGGATGAGCAAGTGGAACAAAGTGCACAGATTTGGAAATTTGTCTACAACCACCATCAAAATTGACTTCTTTTGAACCTTGGGTAATGCTTCGATAAAATCCATCGAAATATCAGCCCATACCTGTTGGGGCATCGAATCAGGTTGTAGGAACCCTGCAGGATGTAAGTTTTTCCACTTGTTGCGTTGACACAATAGGCAACTCTGCAATTCAGCCACTGCTAATTTCATTCCTTCCCAAAAGAAATCTCGATACACCCTTTGCAAAGTCTTCTAGACCCCTTCGCTGGTCATATTATGAATGCCTGAGAGGTTGGTTTGCACTAGGGGAGAAGTGGACAACAAATAAACCTTCCCTTTGAAAAAGATCATGCTATCCCTCACTTCCCAAGCAACTTCGATCTTCCCCTTCTCTATGTTGTCCTATCACTATTTCAAATCGTTTGAGGCTTCCACTTCTTGCCGAAGGGCATACAAAATGTCAGCTCGTCGCTTAGAAATAGCAAAGAGTTGGCCATCCTCCTTATCATGTTGGGAAACTGCGTTATAGCTCAGTTGAGTCTCGCTGCCTTGTTTTCCACCCTAAAATAAAAACCATTAGTTTACTAATCCAATTTTGTTGAGGTTAAGTGGTTAAACTCTGATCAAATAGAAACTTAAGGCTGAAGTGATCAGTCTCTAGTAGGTCATAGCTTTAGCAAGGCAGATAATCTCTTTTTCATACGCTACGAGCTTCTAATGGTGATCTGCCAATTTTCTACTGAAAAATACAATTGGGTGCTCTTGTTGTCGGATCACCTCAGTACCACTACTAGAAACATTACACTCCACCACAAACTTTTCCTCAAAATTGGCCAACCTCAGAACAAGGACTTCAGAAAGAGCCTTCTTGAAGTTAGAGAAGGCTAAATGGGCCTCATTCCCCCATTTGTATGCATTCTTCTTGGATAGACTAGTTAGAGGTGCTGCCACTTGGCCATACTTTTTTTTTATATTTCTTTTAGTACCTTGCTAACCCCAGGAAGCCCCAGAGAATCTTAGCCAATTGTGGTATTGGCCAATCGACTATCGCGTTAATTTTACTTGCATCTGCTTACACTCTTTCACCATCAAGAACATAACCCAAGTACGTCACTCCAGTCTCCCCAAATGTGCACTTGAATTTCTAAAAAAATAAAATGATGAGCTTGTAACAATTCAAAAACAAAAGGCATATGTTGAATATGCTCAATCTAAGTCTTGCTATATATTAAAATGTCATCAAAGAAGAGTAGGAAAAACTTACGTAAATAAGGCCTAACACCTCATTCATCAAACTTTGAAAAGTAGAATGAGCATTGGTCAACCCAAAGGGCATTAGCAAGAATTTGAAATGCCCATGGTGTGTCCTGAAAGTTGTCTTCTCTGTATCCCGATGATCCATTCTAATTTGATGGTATCCTGAATAAAGATCTAATTTTGTGAAATACTGTGCTCCATGCAGCTCATCTAACAACTTTTCCACTATTGGGATTGGAAACTTATCTTTTATCATTTGATCGTTAAGCTCCCTATAGACTACACAAAACTTTCATGTCCCGCCATGTTTCCTCACTAGTAGTACCATTAAAAAAAATGAAGATTGACTTAGCCTTATTATTCCTTGTTGTAGCATGACCTCACATTGCTTCTCTAGCTCATACATTTTAAGGTGAGGATAAAGGTAATGTCCAGATCCTGACATTAAAGGAATTTCGTATTCATGACTTCGACTCGATAATAATCTTAAAGGTTCCACAATCAAATTTGAAAATTCTGCCAACAATTTCTCTATAGCGATGGAGGTTGAATGCTGTCCCATCATTAATGCCACTCTCGGTTCAACACTCAGAACTTGCCCTTTCCATTGCACCTTCTTCCTATCCAGATAAAAACTCATCATTAGAGATGCAAAGTCCTAGAGTATAGGCCCTAACATACGCAGCCATTTGACCCCTAAAACCATATCAAAACCAGCCAAGGGAATAGAATAAGGGTTAGTGGTAAAAGAATTAGAATCAACCTGCAGTCCTGGCTGCTCCCTCACTGTAATACAAATCTTAGGTATCACTCCCTTCAAATGAAATTGTGGGTGCTCCCCGAATCCACCAATATCCACATCATCCACCCACTCTTGGTCATTCTATGAGTTTGACACTTCGATCCAAAAATGCCTCTTGCAGTTATGTCCCGTTGTGTATGATTCATCCAGTTAAAGCACAGCCCCTTAACTCTTCTTTTCGCCATCCTCAACCTTGAAAGCCTTTTGAAAAACAGGGTTGGGGTGTTGCCTAAACTGCTGGCAGTTGACCCTATCGGTTTTCCTCCTCCACTCTCTCCTTTGGTGCTTTGATTCCCAGCAGAGGCACCGTTAGTTGCTACTTATTTAGGGGTTGTCCATCCAATTGAAAATTTGGAGTTGTCTTGTAATATACACTGATGTTCCTATCTAAAGCATGTGTCATATTCATTGCAACTCCCAAATTACCTGGCTGTTGCATCTATGCTTCGATTTTAAGGCTCTCCACTGACCTTGCCATAAATAAATTCACCTTTTGATGGAGGTTCAGGTCTATAGTCCTTTCTAACAGGGATTGAAATTGTCGCTAGTAATCTTCTATCGTTCCTGTTTACTTAAAATTTGCCAACTCCCCTAAAGGATTATTGCTCGTGCGTGGTCTAAACCTCACGAGACAATGCTTTTTAAATCCATCCCATTCCAATTGCAATTACTCCTGCTCTAATTGATAAAATCATAGCAGCGCTTCCCCCATCAAATGGAAGGCTGCCAATCCCACTTTTTCCCTCTTTGGGATTTTTTAATTCCCATAAAATTGTTCGCACCTCATCAACCATATCAAGGGGTCTTTTGACCCATCATAGGGCAAAAATTCAAGCTTGGAGTACCGTGGTACCAATTGACCCCTAACTTGCCCTTCTGATCTCTCCTCTGTACAGTTTTGGCTCCCTCAATTGCCACTGCTAGAACCATCAGCATTGTCCCTTCCTAAATCCTTTCCCGATCTACGGACATGGTGTGTCAGCTTTTCCATCTGTTCCTCTAATGCCTGCTACCGCACGACCATATTTTCATAAAAGCCTCCAGCTTGCTGACTTTGCTTTCAGAGTCACCCATGAGAGATGACTCTGATACCAAGTTGTTATATCCTCTAGCATAGGATCTAGTCACGAGTCGAGACACAGGAAAAGTGGCCTCTTTTTCCCTGATCACGTTTTCCCCTTCCTCTGAAGAACCTATACCAACACAAGGAAGAGACATGGCTTTGACAGGGTCTTGCACTGCTGCTGTTTTTTAATCTGGCAGCTGTGTTTTTTTGATAAAAGTCTGCTTACCTCTTTATTAACTATAGCAACCTTTAAATAGACTTAAGGATAAATTAACAACTCTAATTAGGACTCCTAATTAGGTATAAAGTTTAAAAATAGAATCCCAACCGAAATAGGAGATAGAATCTGTACAAACCCCAAAGTACGAAAGAAAAATCAAACAAAACAAAATAAAAGCAGACTTGCTAATAGCTGTCCTGTCAGCCACTTTTCTTGTGTTGTGAGTAAACTTTTCCCATGAATGCATCCTCAACATAATCATTTTGGTTACAACGCAAAGTATTTACAGAGGATCAATGAACAAGAAATCATTGATAACTGCATTTTCTGGAATTGCCTTGTAGGACACTTAAAACTATCTAAATTGGCGATCTGAAGTGGGACATATGAGAAAGCAAAGTCGACTAGGTCATGGAAGCTATAGGAAGAAATGAAAACTTAAGAGAGGACTAATTAAACAACAAAATATTGTTAGTACATTCATCAGGAAATGGTAATTAAATACAAGGTAAAAGGGGCCTAGTTGTGAAAACACGTTGAGTTCATTCAACAACATCCTCGTCCCAGTTTCAGTTTGTTTAGTAACTACGTCTTTACTAAATCATGTCATGGATACCCCGAGAAATTAATGCAGTAATTAAAAGATAGCCCTTTAACTTGATATTAACAGATATTTAGCAAAATTTAACATTGGAGCTAATGCCACAGCAAAGTCGGGAAAAATCAAATAGTTATGTGCAGGAGAGAGGGAAGCGTTTATTAGATTACTGTCGTATTAGCAATATTAGTTCCACTCAAAGATGTGTGTTGAAGAAGATGTTGGCTTATTGTTTTGCTCCAACAGATTTACATGTTGATTTTTCGTTTGCATCTTTATCTACATATTGTTGGTCTCATTTTCCAGAGATGCAATGGTGGATCCTTCAGCTGTGTTTGGAATGCTATTTGGGAGTGAGTTTTTTGAGGACTATGTTGGCCAACTAGCCCTGGCTTCCTTGTCATCTGTTGAAACTGAAGATGACTTGGCTGATGTTGAAATCCACAGGCAGAGAGTTCAAGAACGGATGAAGGTACGATTGGCACTAATGATTTTGTAACACAAGTGTCTCTTATAGTTTTCTACAGTTGCTTAGTGTTCTTAATTCCACAGGTCTTGCAGCAAGAGAGGGAAGAAAAGCTCATAACAACCCTAAAAATTCGCCTTGAACCTTTTGTGGAAGGACAAGTTGATGAATTTGTGAAATGGGCAAATTCGGAAGCACAGCGCCTCTCTGCAGCTTGTATGCACATTCTTATACTTGCTAGAATATTTTCTTTTTTTACTAAAAATTGCTCAAACCGCGATAACTGCCAATTAGAGACAATTGTTTCTCTTTTTCTTGCTAAAACAGCTTGTTATGAGGATTGTCCATTTTATGCGCACTTCCACAAAACCACAACATATTATTGAAGCTAATGTAAACTTTTCATTTATTTGTTGCTGGAGCCACTGTTGAACAACCACCTCAAATCTTTCTCTGGAATATTTTGAAGTTAGAACAAATTTGTAAAGCTAATGAGTATTATGTTCCAATCGCCATTTTTTTTGGTGATTGATCAATCCAGTGAATAATTTCTCATTCCCTGGAACTTACTGGCAAATGATGTGTAAATTTACTTGGATGTATCCTAAGAGATGATTATTTCTGTATATCAATATAAGTTTTTTTTTCAGAATTTATTTAGTTGGATAGTTTAACCATTTTCATACTAATTTAGTTTATTAATGCCTCTCAGATTATTTCAAGATGATTTTGAGTGCCCTTTACTTAGATGGTCAGACAATGCAGTTGACAGCTTTTTTATTCATTGCCATTTTTTCTTCTCATTTTGTGAATACTCCCTTTTATTTTAAAGAAAAGCTTGCCATATCTTCACTTATGACTGCTAAAATCTTCAGCATTTGGTGAGGCAATGCTGCATACTATTGGTTACATTTACACTAGGAAAGCTGCTAAAGAGCTTGGAAAGGACAAAAGGTACATGAAGGTACCATTTCTAACAGAATGGGTACGAGATAAAGGACACCAGATAAAATCACAAGTGATGGCAGCTTCAGGTACTATTTCTGCTATCGGGGAATTCATATATACTGTAACGTCAGCTTTTTGAGGTCATTATTCCATACAACTTGTTATGAACTTAATAGAATTTTCATTTTTTGAGCTTTTTAGGTGCCGTTTCTCTGATGCAAATACAGGAGGATCTGAAGAAGTTGAACCAGACAGAAAACAAAGAAGAGGCCCTGCAGAAAGCCATTGAAGAACGTAAGAATGCTATGCTTCAGTCCCTTTGGCAGATCAATGTGGTTGACATTGAGAGTACCTTATCTCACGTCTGCCACGCAGTAAGTGGATCCATTTTTCTTACTTAGCTGATGAGTTTTTTATCATATTCACTTGCATGATCTTCTTGGAAGTGTCAAAAATGTTGGGTTATCTCTATCTTAACTATGTGGATGGGACTGCTTTAACGTTTCTAGTGTTAGATCTCAGGTCAAAATTTTAAAGCAGTTTGAGTATCATTGCTTAAAATTGTGGAACCTTGAGTTCCAATTATATGCAAACATAACGGTCAAACTATTCAGTGTTCATAAGAGGATTAATCATCCATGATTATTATTTAATCTTTTCACTGGCTGATAGCAGGACAGTGGCCAATTCCAGTTATTTCCTTCGTTGACTGACTGCATATTCTGTTTTCAGGTACTTAAGGACTCTAGCGTGTCAACGGATGTTCTGACACAGAGGGCAAAAGCATTGAAAAAACTTGGAACAATATTTCAAGTGAGTATAACTTTCCCCTTCTGCATGGTCCTGTATATGCTAGTATGTCTCTTCCATTATGTTGAATAAAGTAGAGTTTCATCAAATTTAATTCTCCATTGCTTCTCAGGGAGCTAAAGCTGCTTACACTAGGAAGAACAGCTTGCGCCGTGAAGAAGACACAAAAATAGAGACCGGTTCTTCATCGTAGCTGAATTGATGCATGTCAACTCTTGAAATCATAGTGTTGTGGAATGTGCTTGAGGTTTGATGCTTTCATCGCCATTGAGGTGCGAATGGTTGCTTACTAGCTGTCTAGTTACAAGGGCCTACCGAAAAAATGGAGGGACAAGTTGCCAATCCACAGCATGGATTAGTAAAATCCTCATAGTGATGGTAGCTTTTTCTTTTTCAGGGATAAAACTATTTGTAGAACGTGATAAAACTACAAGTACTGAATAGTACTCTAATCATCCTTATTGGAAAGTTCAGTATTTGCTTGTTACGTGTGGTGGCAAGTTCCTGTTAAAAGTTTGGTTTGTCAACTCTGCCTTTTTTCTGTCCTGTATAGGCTAGTGGAGTCAAGTCCTATATGAACAATCCCCATTTTTTGGAAATATTTATTTGACATAATACCATTATGATGAATTAAAAAGTAGTATAGATGGTATTTGTTATTTATTTATTTATTGGTAAGCAAGAGATTTGCATCGGTAAAGAAAAAATATTTACACAAAAAAAAGTTATTTAGAAATGAGTGATTTAAGAAAAAATATTTACACAAACAAGAAATAAGTAATCTAAGAGAGAGTTGTTGGGATTTATTTCTGTTACTCTGTGCCTATTGTCTTCCTGTGCAGTTGGCAATTGTATATTAGTGGCTAACGGTGGACACCTTTTGCCACCAAGAATTCTCTTATTTGTACTTGATTTAAGAAGTCCAACGGCGTATTGACAATTCCTTTGAAAATGTGTATTGAACTTTTATCTTCTTTTTTAAATTACATCTTGTGCAGAAATCATTTGAAAAATTAACCAAAAAAATATATAAACAATTTAGAGCAGAAGAACTCGATATAAAATATAGAATATGAAAAAAAAAGATGAATATTATTACTCAATCAACAGACAAAAACTGAAAATGCTGTAATGCAGAAACAAAACTATAAACAAATTTGACCAGAAAGGATCTAACCTCGTAACGTGTTCCTAAGCTCATAACCCTAACAAAAGGTTAATTCTACAGATAAAAATTCTAAAAAAGGAAAATAATAACAACATTTTATAGAATATAACACTGAGTTGCATTAATTTGCAGCACTCTCTCGTCCAGCTTAATATTAAGTTTACAACACTCTCTGTTAGCGCAAACCTACTTTCAACAACACAAAAACTGTACGAAATGCTTCAATTTTAGGTTTGGTATCAACAACTTGATTTTCAGTTTGTATTTTTTGCAGGTCAATATCTTGAGTTAACACTTTCTCTAGGACAAAGTCCATATGAGTTTTAATGTGTTTTTGTCTAGGCATGGAGCATCGGATTTTTAGAAAGCTTTATTGGTTATTGCAATTTCATTATCGTAATAAATGAGTTAAGTAGTTTAAGTTAGAACCTATTTTTTGAATGAACCTCTGAAGTCAACTACACTATCAAATGATTATAGTAGCTGCTATATATTCTTCTTTACAACTTGAAAGAGATATATTATCTTGTTTATTTCCACGTCATTTTCTTCTTCACAACTTAAAAGAGGTACAATAGCTTGTGTTTTACTGTGCCGTGAGATTACAACTAAACCTATAGTGAAATACAAATATATTATGAGCATATGTCATTCATGTCATCAACCCAATCGAAATATATAAAAACCACTCAAATAAGAAAAACATTTCTATACATGGATATATATTGAATGCGTGCTAAAATTATTTGGGTTAGCCTCAGATCTATAAGCCTATTAAAAATAAATTACTGAAAAGTTAGGGATATTTTTGGTAAAAATACTGTGACATTCAAGTTAGTAAAGTTAAGGGGTGTTAATTGTATAAGAAAATCTCTAGTTGAGCTTTGTGGTCGTGATTTTCAAAACTTACCTTAGGTTGTCTCCCTTTTACAAGTAATCCGTTAAGAAATATACTTGGACCCAAACTACTCCAATAGAGTTTAGACCTAACTTTTAATAGAAAGTTTGGTTGATCTTTGATTAGGATTCAACTCTTTATATAGATGAATCCTATTTCGAATGAATTTACCTTTTTTTAGTAATTGAACCTCTTATATGTGTCGTTATCCCACATGCTTAAAGGAGGGTGTTAGGTTGTACTAAATAAATTGGGTCCACTTTATACAAGCACTAGGTGTGTATTCAACAATCAATAAGTTTTGATCCAATTCAAGTCAAAACAAATTTCATAAATAAGTTTTATACCTGCTAAAGATAGAATTAATACAGTACCTTTGCTATTTATTTTAAGTATGTTTCATTTTCAAATTTTTCATTGTTGTAAAGGCTTTTATCAAGTCTTCAAAATATTGATTCATCATATGCCTATTTGTAAGTGCATTATGATTCCATAAGCTATTGATGATTACTAGGGCCCGTTGATAGTGATATTACAATAAAGAGACACTCTTCAGTTTATGGTTCTTTTTTATTCTGCTACTTTTGTTTGCCATTGAGGTTCTTTACTTTTTTTTTGCATAAATTTCTCCACTTTTCAATAGGCTTACACCAATAAAAGTCTGGTCCACTTTTCAATAGGCTTATACAAATAAAAGTTTGGAGAATAGTTTTTTTTTTAAAGAAAAATTGAATTAATAGCAAAAAAATAAAGTACAAGATGTTCAGGGCGAACCCATTCACACAATCAGATCAGTGAATAAAACACACAACCAGATCCATGAACAACCAATAGCAGTAAGCTTGCGAAAGAGGCTTGTTAAGGCAGAGAAAGAGTGGACAAGGAAAGGATCTCCTGAACGCCTTTAGTAATGGCAACTGTAAGTTGGTCTGAGGAACAGCTCCTATCTTGAAATCGTCGCACATTCCGCTCTTGCCAGATGGTCCGAATTGTCAACCCCAAAGCAATGGTGAAGGACTCCCGTGTAGAAGACGGAAGGGATGCATTGGTCATGAGGAAATGAAGTGCACCATCAAGAGAGTCGTCGGCCGTATTTCAGCCAGAAAAAGACCGGACCTGTGTCCAAATCTATTGAGCCATGGGGCATAAGAAGAATAGGTGATTACGTGATTCAACATGTAGTGAACACAGAGGGCATGTTTGGGAAAGGTCAATAAATGATAGTCGATCAGCGGTTGCAAGGCGATTCCTGACGGTTAACCAGAAGAGAAACGACACTTTGGGAGGAAGGCGCGAGTGCGAAACAATGTAGCTCCAATCCACGCGAGGAAGCCGTACTCGCAAGGAGTCCATCGTCCATTTAGTAGTCAGCTGATGAAGAGGTCGGTTCTTCCATAAGAAAATATCAGGGCTGGTGGAAGGGAGGTATGAGGGTGTAAGTGATTGGAGATATTCAGGAAAGTCCCAAGTGTTGTCCCGGATAAAGTAACTCATCTTCGTGTTGAGAGGGAAGGAAAGGAGAGTGGGATTAGAGAGTTGGCGGTGGTGAAGGGAACCATCTCCAGTCCAATTATCAAACCAAAAGGAGATCAAAGCCCCATTACCAATTTTGCAGGAAATGTCGGGTTGGATGGAGTCCTTTAGGAGGATCAATTGGTTCAGGAAGTGAGAGTGAGAGGAGCATACCTGAAGCTCCCATATACTTCCGCCTTTGAGGAAGTAAGAGTGAATCCAACGGAGCCAAATGGATTGCTTATCTTGGAGGATCCACCATAATCTTCGAAGTATGAGAGAGAGGTTTGTGAGCTTAATGGGGGTGAGGCCTAAGCCACCTTCAGTTTTGGGAACACAAATGTCCGACCATTTAACCTTGGCCATGCCCCACGTGCCATCACTGTGATTCCACAGGAAATCCCGGAACATGCGCTCAATCTGTTTAATAACACCCTTGGAGAGAAAAATATGGGAGTTCTAATATAAGTGGAGAGAGTTGAGAATGGATTTGATAAGTTGGAGCTTGCCCACATAAGAGAGAAATCGGTTGACCCAAAAGTTCAGGCGTTTCTGTATTTTTTCTATAAAAGGGAGACAGTTAGAGAAATGTAACCTTTTAGTAGAGATGGGCAACCCCAAATAGAGCATTGAGGGGGTCTGCATCACCATACCAGTGGCTTGAGAGATAGCTCCTTCTAGATGCAAAGCACGATGGGAGAGAAGAAATCGACTCTTATGGAGATTAATTTCTAAACTCGAAAGAGAAGAGAACCGTCACAGGGCATGCATGAGTGTAGTGATGGAGTCAAGCTTAGCTCCACAAAATAGGAGAAGATCATCCGCAAACGAAAGATGAGTTAATTGCACCTTCTTTGTGCGGGAATGATAGCTGAAGTTGGTGTTAGCCTGGACTTCCTTTTTAAGAAGAGAGCTCAGTGCTTCCATACAAAGAATAAATAGGTAAGGTGACAGGGGGCTCCTGACGTAACCCGCGAGCGGCATGGAAATAGGCCGAGGGGCAGCCATTAATAAGCACCGAGAAACTGGCAGTAGATATGCATTCCTTAATCCAAGTGATGAAGAGAGGCGGGAAGCCATATGCTTCGAGCAAGGCCCAAAGAAAGTTCCAACTAATGCTATCGAAAGCCTTTCGATAATCAACTTAATAGCATAATTAGGCATGGAGTGTCTGCGAGTGTATCCCTTCAGGAGCTCCTGAACAATGAGTATATTATCACCTATTTGTCTGTTGCTAACAAACGCACCTTGGGTATCACTAATGAGGGAGGGGAGAACTTTTATGAGTCGCCTTGCCAAAATCTTCGAAATAATTTTATAAAGAACATTGGAGCAGGCAATCGGTCTATAGTCACTGAGGTCCAAAGGAGCAGAGCATTTAGGAATCAGGCAAAGAAATGACTTATTGATTTCTTTGAGTAGTCTCCCATTAGAGAAAAACTCGTAGATAGCATCTTTGATAAAAGGTCCAGTAGTCAACCATGATTTCTGGTAGAAGCAAGCATTCAATCCATCTGGACCAGGTGCTTTGCTTTCTTTCATGGCGAATAACACCTCTTCGATCTCCTTAGCACCGACCATTTCAGTAAGCGAAGCAGCCTCCCCAGAGGAGAGCCGTGTAGAGATAAAGTCGGATAGCTCAGCAGGAGTAGTAGAAGCCAAGCTAGAAGTGCTAAGTAAACTAGAGTAGTATCGAACAACTTCATTTTGCATATCCTTAAGGTCATAGAGTTGTCTACCATCGGGCAAGGTGATAAAGTGCATGCGATTCTGATTTCTCCGAGCTAAGACAGAGTTGAAGAAAATTTTGGTACATTTGTCACCATCTTTCAACCAGTTAACTCATGCTCGTTGTTGGAGAAGGGAGGAATGGGCATGCACTACATGCATGTATTTCAAATAGGCAGATTTCTCCTGGTCTTGGATATGCAAATTTCTCCTGTGCCATTTATGGCTATGTATAGCCATAAATTTCTGTAGGTCCCAGCAAAATTTGTGGCTCTGCATATATGGAACATAATTGGTCTTGGATAAACGGAACAGAAGAATTGGTTCTGAAACAAGGAATAGAGCCATGCTTCGTCGGGCATACAAATATTATACCTTTTGTTTTGTCCAAGAAGAGATACACTTCTCGCTGATCAAATTTGAGAATATTATATCCAATTTGGCATCGGATTAAGTTTAGTTTTGGTACGATACTGTATCAATATTAATTAATATTGGGTATCATTTCCGGTTAAATTTATGAAATAGTCTATAAAATTTTTTAATATTTGCAAAATAATTTATTGGTATATTTTACGATTGTAATGTATACTTTACAAGTTTACATCAACCTTATTTCTAAAAATCATAATAATAACTAATAATAACAATTATTATGAAATAATAATAATTTTTAAATATTTCATATATAAATAATAACCACAATTAATATAAAAACATAATCATCATAATATAAATATAATTAAACAAAACAAAACCAAACCCAACATACCTAGATTTTCGCCTAAGCAGGATATGGGGAGGATAAGATGTACGCAGTCATGCCCGCATCTCCGATGGAGATACAGAGACTGTTTCCTTATAAATCCTCAGCTAAGGTAAGAGTAAAAATAAATAATAACAAACAAACAAACCAACACACACAAACACAAACAAACACACACAAACAACAAAAACAAACACAAGAACAAACTTACACAAACAAGAAACAAACATATCAGACCAATGCAAGTACATCGCTGTATAAGTATAACAATATATTTATATGCATGGGGACTAGAACCTATAGAATGCACATGAAACTGAAAATATATAAATACATGAAGATGTAAATATGTGAGCAAGCATAAGCAGAGATATATAAAAATTGAAATGAAGAAATTAACATAATAAAAATACCAATAAAATAAAATACATACCAATAAAATAACAGTACACTAGGTACATAATATATATAATTACATACATATTTATATACATATACACTTACTATATGGCATATTCCTAAGCTAATGTCTGCTATCGATTATAGCAGAAGTAGAACCTAATCATCTCTTATAGGAGACTCTAATTCTACCCTAAACGTTTTCTACTTATCCTAGGCAGAGGTCGTATCCTCATGGGACTTCAGGAGGAGGGCAAGCGGCTGTGCAGAGGTACGGTCGACCAACAGACATACTATCCACCGAACTAGGTGTCTACAACCAAGTTATAGCCCGTAGACTCCGTGAAGGGCTACATATAGGAATGACAGGGCATTTCATGCTTATGCATTATATGCTATGCTCATATTCATGAATATTGAATTTTTTGCATATGAAAATAATTGTACATGCATTCATAGACATTCTGGGTATAATTGATTTATAATTGAATTTTGAATGTGATTTTGTGGAAAATTGTGGATTTTATATGTTGAAAATTGATTTGGAGAGTGTATTTAGTAATTTAGAATTTTTGGAGATTTTTAAAATTTTTTTGATATTTTGGGTAAATTTTGGACTAGGAAAAATGCCAAGTGGCAAGACAATTGACAAATAGCAGTAGAATTAAGATTCAAATGGTAGTGAAAATTTTTACTTATGACTTTGGGGTTTAATGACATATGTCATTGAAGTTTGGAGATAATTGGAATAGAAATTGGAGTTGATTAGACAAATTGAATGAGAATAACCTAAGTAAACCTATAAGGAGATGACATGTGACAAATCACTATTCTTTTAAATTGTAAAGACCCTCCTTGTCTTGTTCCCTCGATGCTTTCCAATTGAAGGGTATTTGTTCTTACTTCTTTCTTGTTCTACGTGACCTTCTCTTCTCCTTCCTCATGAATTTTGTTCCTAACCTTCACCAACTTTAAACCTAGCCCTGTTATCTTTCAATTACTACTCTTATCTTGTTCTCTTCTTCATTTGTCACCGAAGACCCAACCTCCCAACCTCCATGATGATGTACTTGGGTTGTATGAGAAGCTAGGGTTGGTGTTCTTTTGAAGGATTTGAAGAGAAATCAAGTAAGTTATATGTTGATTTT
>JANZXP010000196.1:39346482-39374265 GCA_027576715.1 Erythroxylum flavicans
ATTAATCTGTTGATTTTGACCCTCTTGTACAATGATTCACTGTCCTTTTCTGATGATGTTGCTAAGACAACAAGAACAGGTAAAACTCGCAAAAGAATGTGCCTTTCTGGAAATAGAAGTGCAAAATCCAGCTCCAAAGATTCAACAGTAAAAACTATGAGAACCTGAAGAATGTCTTCTACACTGTTTTGAGTCAAGGACCTCCAATGGAAATGAAAATAAAGAAACATCAACTGAAGCTTCCATTAAAAAGCAAAGGCATTATGTCAACACAAATAATGCAACACACCTCTGGACAACTTAATTAAGCCTACTCTTCTCTTAGCTGCTGCTTAGATTTCGATATAACCATCCCAAACACTGCCCTCATATTTTACTCTCAGCAGTGCATTCATCTGTTTTTATTCATTTCTCATGTTTACGAAATGCACTTTACTGTTTAGATTTCAGCTGCAAACTTCCATCAGACATGTTATATTCTAATTTCCCAAAGGTGGATTGCTTTTTCACGTGAGAAGACAGCATCATCTGAAACTTTTGTATGCAAGGCAATATTTGATAGCCAGAAAAAAAAAAAAACACTAGTTTTTCTACATGAATGTAAATGATTTGATATAAAATGTCAGGATACTTGTTCACACGAAACATCTCAACATGTAAGTTCAATAAGATCGCCCACCTTGTGCTTAAGAAGATCTGCAGAACAATTTAATTACATAAGAGCATATTCAAATAAAAATAATGTCCCACACAAAATGACACTTAAGCAAACAAAAAGAAAATTGATGTGGAGAAAAGATAAAGTTGAAACATACATTAGTCACGACACTAAAATGCTATTCATATGAAAAAAAAGGACACAATCACACACCTGCAAATTATCCAACTCTTCTCTCATTGAATCAATATCTTGCCAATGAACACTGACTTGTGTGAATGTTCTAACAAATGGGTAGAAGGATAAGAGAATCAAATTAATAGCTTAAAGAAATTGAACAAATAACAATCGAAAGATTTGAAAAGTTAATGAAAAGGTTCTAGAAGCGTGGAGGAGTCAATAGTATTAGTAATTTGAAAAAAAGAGTATAGAACTTGACAGAAAGGAAAGAAGCTACAGATACAACATCAAACACGCAAATTGAGCTGGGTCAAAAGCTGATAGTTCTAACATGCATGCTAGAACCTTTCAAGAATTTGTTAAAATTATTCTTTGATTTACCATAATCAAAATTACTAGTGTAACTCTTAATAATGATGACATTATTCTATATAACAAGAGATACTATCATGAAATATGTAGATTATCCTCTCCGAACTAGGGACCTCATGTACTATGTAATGAGATAGATGTAGTTGTTTATGGACTTTGCGTCAATAGCTGTATTAGGAAATGGGAAGTTAAAATACCTCTTATACCAAGAGAAGTCATTAGGTATGCTAGCTTTAGCGTTTTTAAGATGATCAAGTTGTACCAGAACATCAAGCAACTTCAACATTGACCTGGAACAAAGATTAAAGTAAGGAAACAAGTATCAATTACTAATCTTAAGATCTCTTACAAATGACATTCTTCACATATTAGTGAGATCAATTTCAAAACTTAAATATATAAAAAATGAGTAGAAAAACATTATGATTGGTTTAAGGGAATGAAATGGGAAAGGAAAAAAGGAAAAAAGCTAGCACAAACCAGAGATGAGTAATTGTAGGGCCATTAATGCGTCTCTCAGGCCTAGAAAATCGTTGCATATCAGCTGCCAACTGCAATAACAATGGTTATGAGTATATAAAAGATTGTGCAGCTATAAGTGAGACTTAGAAATATTAAAGAAAGAAGATTTACTTTTGAAGAAGCTGATGATTGCCATCGCTGAATTTCACGCAAACGACTCATCTCCAAGTCCAAAACTTGATATGTTTCCAAGTACAAGTCAGCTTGACTGTGCTTCATAGAATCAGGAAGCTGCCGCACAACAAAAAGTATAAGATATGCGTATGCCCCATCAAAACAGACTGGACAACCATGAAAATACAGATTTTTATCCTGTATTTTATTCGATAGGACTTCGCTCATCCATGAATTGAGTTTACTAATCTAAAGCTGCTGAAGCTTAACTGGCGCTTCACTCATAGACAAAATGGGATAATTTCAAGAAATTTGATCAACCCAAAAGCATAAATTATGGCTAAGGTTTATCTTACTAACTCCTACACGCCCTCTAACAGAAAACCGTTGGGCTGGTGGAAAAAGCATTGCTGATATTCAATTTGAGACAAGCTGAGTAATATAACGTCATAAAGCCTTTACTACCATGTCAAGGAACCACTTTGAACCGATAGCCGAAGCTAACAGTAAGACCCAAAACTTCATTATTGCACTCTAACACACAGCATATGAAACTTCCATTTTCCTTTACCAAAAGTTCCATTACTAATTATTTAACACATTAAATCATCCTGGCATATTTGGTTTAAATGTTGTATGTACAGGACTGTCCATATAAGATCTATTCTCGAGAGTTAAATGCTTGTATATAGGAGCATAGCTGTCTAAGTAAGAGTGCATCAAATCCAACACACATAAAAGAATGTGAACCATTGAAGGTCAGAGCAGCATATCATCATATCAATCTTTATTAGGCCTAATTTAAACTCAATGCTTGCACTTTATTCATTCTGCTTGTCCACAATTCAAGGAAAATGAAGCTTGATTAGCAAAGCTTAAATACAAAAGCAAGTATTTTCCAGGCTGATACTCCACTTGTACTCAAGATATGCCTTCATAACTTTTCTTGAGTTTAGCATGACCAATTTCTCAACTACCAATTGCTAGTGTGATAAGCCAATATTGATTGTCCATAAAACTTCTATCTGTTGATCGTTTGTATTCATTATCAATCTAATCCAAATTTTCTTTAGTTCGATGGCCATTTTTGTATATTTTATGAAGGATATGTAAGATGTTTATCATATTTGTCAAACTTATTCACAACCGACTCCAAATGTGTCAATGAGGAATAAGCTATTTAGTATTCAAAAATGTGTGTTTTTCAAATAGATAATGTTGGCAAAACTACCAAAACAAACAAAGATGCCGAAAGGTCTCCTCAATCAGAGGAAAACATGAGGAGTCTGCTGACCTGCTAGCATCTAGATGAAAAGAAAAGAAAGTCACATGAACTTATAATCAAAGACATCTAAGAGAAGAAGAAAGTTCCTGGATTAATTTCCAACTTTGAAATCACATTATCAGTAGTATTGTAAATATCAAATAACACAAAAATACACCTGAGGAAGAGCTTTAACACAACTGCGATAAGTATAAAGCACGGAAGCCATCTCCTTTCCCTCTTGGATGAGCGCATTCTGCAGAATTGGCCATTGTGAATATATCAAATGAATAGTCATAGAGGGAAGAGACTGAAATAGACTGGAGTAAAGAAAAAATATCTGAGGGCCAGTATTCAAGTTGTATAATCACTAAGGAGTGTTTAAGTAATTAGTTCAGATATAGAAAGTAATAATGTTGTCTGCTTAAAAAAAAATGAATTAAGAAGCAAATGCATACCAGCTGATTGAGAGCTTTTGTGTCTTCCGATAGTGATAAGCGGTATGCAGAAACATCGGTATATTCTACATAATAAGGAAATTCCATTTATCAAATGGGACACTATCTGAAACGTTTATAAGTTTGAGTGTAGGTACATGTGTATGTGTTGAACGAATACAATAGAACGAGGGTAACTTTAGTAAATATTATCAGTCAAATTGACTCACTCCTTTAACCTCTCGTTCATTATGCCACCCCAGTGCAAACTGTAACTTCAAATGGAATACAAGTCTTCCAAGTGGATTTCCGAGGAAAATAGAAACGCAGGTTCCAGAAAATATGATGAAAAGGAAAAACAAGTCCTTTCAAGTTTATAAAGAAATGAAAAATAATGTATAACAGAATTCAGATGATGTAGAACAAGGAAAGGAAATGAAAGTCAACTTCTTTGGTTTAGATTAGCAGCCCGAAAATACTGTTCAGACCTGTTTATGTTAAAAGGAAAAAGAAGAATACAACGATCACAAAGCATACCAACTGGACTGTTGGTTGCCCCTCTATCAGTCGACACCAGAAAGGCCGGTCCTTGCACCTCTGGTTGCTCATCCTTTCACAAAAAGAAGAACATTATCAAGAAGAAAAGGAGATCTTTTTTCAAAACAGCCCCAGAAAATAAATGTCAAACTAAGAAACATCCAGTAGAGTATTCCGCACAAGGAAAAAAAAAGAAATCTGAAGTGGGATAAGATTTAGACTCCTGAAGATGATCGTGAACATCGATATCTTTCCAAAATCTAATGAAATAAATCACCAAAACGATCTCAATTGAACCCAAACTGAGCAGACCTTTCCTAAGTTATTTCAGTAAAAAAGGAAACAAAGAAAGGGCACCTCAAGAGAGAATGTGGAGAGAGCTGCAATGGCTTCTCCCACGGGAAATGCCATGGAGGCCTTTGTCTTCAATGTTCACGGAGGAGCTGTCTGTCTGTCATTGCTAGCTCTTGAGTCTTCTGGCCTTCCATTGCTAGCTCTTGAGTCGTTCTGGGAAGTGCTAGACGAAGCGTGTGCTGCTGCGTGACTGAGGAGTGCTCTGCTGAGTAAGTGACAAATTTTGTGGGTTGATGGTACGAGATAGCTTGTCAGCAGGTATGTTTACATGTATGGAATAGGGAAAGACGGGGGAGAGGTTTCTTTGGCTATTCTGCCTTGCTAACGTTTAGGAATAGATAATCCACTGACTTTTGTAAATCAAATAAAGGAATAAGTAATGTGGAATAGCTAACGTTTAGGAATAAATAATTTACTGAATTTTGTAAATTAAATAAAGGAATAAGTAATAAGTAGGAATAGATAGATAATAAATTTTAATTACCCTTAATCAAACAGACCACGAATACTTTATTGAGAAAAAGAAAAACGCAACGTTTTAGGTGAATAGAAGAAAGTCGATGAAGGCAAGAGAGAGTAGTGAACAAAAGCATAATAAAGTAAAATAAAAACCATTTTAAGGCTTAAAAGGACATTCTAGAATAAAAATTTTATTTATTTGATAATTAATTTTTATAATCCACACAAAATATTATATTTTATATTAGTAGTAGTAATAATAATAAAATAATATATTTGCAATAAATTGAAACTTTAAATATTTGATTGATATAATTTATAAATGTATCTAGTATTATAAAATTAGATAAACTTCTAAATTTAAATTATGAACTTAATCCAAAATTATTTTAAATGAGTGCTAATTATTTTCTAAATTTTTATCACTAGTTTAAATGTACCAAAAATAGGCTACATACAAGTAGAGTTTTTCAAAACTAGATCGCGAAATATTGAATGTTAAACTTGTCAATCTAAAAGTAAAAGATTATTATACAACATGTCAAATGTTATTACTCAATTAGATTAATAAAATTTATACGCAAAAGTTAAGGTGATATCTTTTCTTTTCTTCATTTTTTAAACATATATAAAATTAACCTAACTTATTTACTTCCGTAAATTAAGTCACAAAGTTAAATAATTTTAATAATTAGTGTTACATCTTAAATTTAATTTTAGCTATTGATTATATGACAAACTTTTATCTAATAATGAAGTTCAAATCGTTAATAACATATTTGCAAAAAAATTCCTTTTGTTTGATGTTTTGATGTAACTATTATTTATTATAAGATGAAATTGTAATATTTTAAATATTTTGTATTGTTTATAATTTTATATTCATATAATGATTAAATGATTTTTTTTCATATTAATTGTGGTTATTAATTATATGTGAAGTATTTAAAAATTAATGTTAATAAAAATAAATAAATGGTTATTATTTTAAAATTTATTACTATAATATTTGACGACAAGGTTAATGTAAAATTATAAAGTATAATACAATATATTAATAAATTATTTTACAATTTTTAAAAAATTCAGATACTATTTTATAAAATTAAAAAATTGCTCAAAATAATAACTATATTGACTAATACTAATATAATACTGCACTAAAATTTAATTCGATGCTAAAGTCTGTACGGTATTCTTGACATTCCTAGAACCTTAACGAAACTATTTAACTGTTTATGTAAATTGAGCTTAGAGTTACAGAGTTACAACAAATCTTTCGTTTTTTTGGCCCCTCTTTTCAATCGGCCTGTGCTCCATTATTAGACAAACGAGACTCGTGACGACAAGAAAATGAGCAGCTCCAATTAGAAAATAAGTGGAGTTTATGCGGATCCCGCAATCTACCCTCCAATTCCTTATCTATCCCTTTATCTATTAGTGGCTGCGATTCACTTCTAAGATAACAACCACTCCCCAACAATAATGTCAGCACCCAACACACCTCTTCTTCACAACCTTAATAAGTTTGAACCACCAAAGACCCCCTAAGCTCTTTAGATATGGCAGCTTTCCGAAGAGTAGCCGTCTCCCTCCAATCCAAAGTCCCACCTTCTGCAAAACTCCCGACACCCTTTTCTCCTCAAAGACCTCTCAATATTTCCTTCTCCGCCTCTTTCCCTTCCTTCAACCTCTCCGCTTCCCACCACCGTGCCGTCCGTGGTGCAGGCGCCAGCGGTGCCAAAATGGCCGCCACGGCCGCCAGCAGTTACGCTGCTGCCCTTGCGGACGTGGCGAAATCCAGTAACACCCTCCAAGCTACCTGCGCTGACGTCGAAAAAATCGAAAAGCTCTTCTCTGAACCCCAAGTTTTCGACTTTTTCGTAAACCCAACAATCGATATCCAAAAGAAGGGCCAAGTAATCGATGAAATCGCGAAATCTTCGGAATTTCAACCCCACACAGCTAACTTCTTGAACATCTTGGTGGAGTCAAAAAGGGTGGAAATAATCAAAGACATAGTGAGAGAGTTCGAGATGGTGTACAACAAGTTGGCGAACACGGAGCTTGCGATAGTGAGTTCGGTGGTGAAATTGGAGTCGCAGCATTTGGCCCAGATAGCGAAACAAGTTCAGAAGCTGACCGGGGCGAAGAATGTGAGGATTAAGACAGTGATTGACCCGAGTCTTGTGGCGGGGTTCACTGTGAGGTATGGGAACTCAGGGTCTAAGTTGATTGATATGAGCGTGAAGAAGCAACTCGAAGAGATCGCTGCCCAACTCGACCTCGGTGATATTCAGCTTGCTCTCTGACTTCCATAGTTGCGCTATATTGATTCAGCAAGCAACTTTCTTTTCTTTTTTTGCATAAATTTACTACGTGGAATTTCTTTGGAAGAGATGTATGTTGGTTCATCTGGTGGTAAATCATTTTGTTCCAAATGCCATATGGCGCCAGTGTGGCCGCTACACTCACTGCTTTCATTTCAATAGTCACTTGCACAGAACTGATTTTCCAGCTTCAGTTTTCAATACTATGAATCTCAATCATTTATAGTGCATATACAAATATACCATTGCATCGCCATCTATATTGTTGCTAAATAATTGCAATTGAAAAATAAATGTTTGATGGTTTCTTGTTCCTGTTGATAAAGGTAACTAAGTGTCATTGATTAGAATTCCTCTAATCTTGTCTTGTGTCTGAAGTTTTCATTTCACAACCAACCCAAGGATGAAAGTAGCTGTTGTGATGTAGTTTTGTTCCCATACTAGTTTATGCCATTCAACCGTTAGAGAGGAAAGTTTGAATTATCCAAGGCAAGTTTTATTTGTAAACAAGCTTTAGCTATGAGTTGTCCATGTGATTAAATCTTATCTTGTAGTATTGGGGTTGTATGATGGTATATTGGACATTATAGATGAGAACCCTATCAACTGGTAACTCCAGGCTCTTCCTTTCACTTCTTCCCTGATCTTAGCATTGGTTGGCAATATATACTTAAAATTGTGGGAGCAAGGAAGTTATACAAATGACCTTGGCTATACCAATTATTAAACTAGAAGGATTTAACATACCCATTATAAATGATACATTTAATGTTTTGGTTCATGATATTTTTTAGTTTCAATATTAAAAGTAAAGTCTAGGATGTGCTTACTTGAGGTTTGAAGCTCCAAAAGTTCTCCCCATTAAGGAAATGAGTATGTGTCCGCCTTAACTAGAGGGATTCCTTGTCCACATGAATCTTTTATATTCTATTAGCCAAGAGCGTGTCGTTTACAAATTTAATCAAGTTAATCCCCAAGTCCCCTTCATCTTTAGAGGTATATACATTTGTCTATTTTACCTTTGATGTATTGTTTAGATCCCTTGTCCACAAGAAATTGTACGTTGGTTTCTTTATTGCCTTAATTATACTACGAGGGAGGACAAGGTGAGAGCTCTAATGCATATAAATATTACTTAGGATAGAGGAATGAGTTGAATCCTTTAGCATATAAGAGATTTTTGTTGTTTTATGTCTATATTCTTCTTTGAATGGAATTAAGTGTAACACCTCCTATACGGAACCTACAACTATCCACACATGTGGCAACCAAATTCTTATACATGCATTCATAAACATACAATTCTATTCAATGCTATACATATACACATTATAAAACTCTCCGGTGCTTAACATTATAATTTAACAGTAACAATGCATCTTTACATTTACATGGTAATCCAAAAGAAAGCATACAATTTTCTTTTTTTGTTACATATGTAATCATCTGTAACTAAAAACACATTCTAAAAGTACTTTTTCTTCTATCTGTTGGCCTTGGGCGCTGTAGATGTTCCTTGTACTTCACTCCTATGATTTGGACCTACACGTATTAACACCCGTGTAAAGCTTGAAAGTTTAGTGAGAAAAACACTTAGTTTGAATGATCACTCATAGCAGTTATTCGCCAAGCAAACCATTAAGAAATATCACAACTCATTCACTTTTATGAATCAAACATTGATATTCAATACTTATGGAAACAATGACGGCATAATTAAGCAAAGTACATAATGCAGATATGCTTCAACATATTATCCATATGTCGAAAATGCACATTTATAAGTCAAATATTGATATTCAACGCTCATTGATACAAATTATCAATATAATTGTACATCATTACAATTTATCATTACAACCAATACAAATACTCATCAATATCAATTATTCATGTTGTTATATTGTATTTCTTATGTTGCAATTTTTATTTATGAATGTTAAGTTTCTTTTATATGTTAAGCATGAACATTTTCTTTGGGTGTGGATAATGGGTGTTGGGATATTTGAAGATATCAAACTGTGGATACCCAAAGGTATCGAATTGTGGATACCCGAAGGTATCGAATTGTGGATACTAGTGGTCTCAAACTGTAACAGTTGCACTGTAATTCTACATGCATGCCCATCTATCTACCACCAAGACAATAGAGCAGGCACTGTAACATTTACTTTAACCATTTTCCAGCTTCACAATTCATATATTGGCAAGTCATATGATATATGTTTCAAGTCATAAAATCTATATCTGTGTTTATACATGCAAGTCATAATTTACCACCATTAGAAGGGTGTCAAAATTACACTTTTATAATCATATTATACACATATGAGTAATAAATATGTATACAAATCATTTATGTACATGTAAGTTTTCTTTAGAATGCATTATGCTCAATATTACATTCCAATTTTCAGTCTCCCAATTGACATTTGGTAAGTCCTATTTTATTTATTTCTAGGTGTTTAAAAATGTTCATACACATTCATAAAGGTTCGGATAAGATGCGGTAAAAAATGAAAACAAAAACAATGTCACGGTTGTGACAGACACTTTCTTTATTCATACCACTACTTATTCCTTAATATTCATATACACAACGTTTGAATTAGGTTTCTAGATCTTCTAGACAATTTCTCCCTCTATGTCCCTCGTTTTTATAGCACTAACAATCAAGTCATTTAGACTCCTAACTTACAAGACATAAACCAAATATCGCAAGCTGCTCCAAAATAGGGATAACATTAGGCCACCATTTTCGATCTCAATTTTCAAGGTCATAAAATCATGATTAAGTCAAAGTCCCTTCTAGGGATTTCTAGTTCTATGTCTTAGTTTTCATATGCAATAGAAATCACCAAATTTAGAAGTCTATAAGTTGATTTATGACCCAAACAATGTGACCGGTTCAACAATCCCTAGACAAAATTCCACTACACAATACCCTCTTTTCATATTCAACCAATTCTATGCAACATAACACTAAAATAACACCAAAGTATCATCTCAGTAACCATTCCACATCCAAATGAATCTTTTTACACATTCAAATATACACAAATAAAGAAATTAACTAAGTGAAGTCCCAAACCTCAAAATTGACAAAGTAGTTCTTCTATTGCCTTTTCTTCCCTTCCTCTTAGGATTTGCTTGAATCACCAAATGAAAAACGATGGAATGAAGAAGGTGAAATGGAGAGGAGAAAAATATGAAGTTAAGCCATCAAAGTGTCATCCATCTCCCCTCTTTATATGTCTTTTCATGAATTTTCTAGTCTTAGACACATGTTTCAATCCCATTAGACCATATGTCACAATCTTATTGGACCATGTGTTACAATCCATTGGACCACATGTTACAATTCTATTGGACCAAGTGTTAAAATTATATTGGACCATGTGTTGCAATTCTATTGGACTATGTATTACAATTTTGTTGGACCATTTGTTACAATTATATTGGACATACATGTTTTAATCTTATTGGTCCATGAGTTGACTTTAGGAAAATTGCATATTGGTTCTTATTCTTCATTTAATTCCTAAATTAGCCTATAATCCTATCAATTTATTTCATTCCCCTACGCCTTAAGTTTCTAATGGCATAAATTTCTTGCAATTTGGTTAATTATATTGGGAGTTATACCACAAATATTACAGGTTGTTCGAAAATAAGGATAGTAGCTAGAACTCAACTTTAAAACAAAATCCAAAGCTCTTAGAGGCATAATCAGATTTTGATTCCTTCATGAAAGTTTTATACCTATGTCTCTAGTTTAATCTTCAATTAAAATTATCCAATTTGGAGGTCTACAGACCAAGATATGGCCAAATTACAAAAATTTGTTCAGTGGAACCTATCTATTCAGTGAGGTACACATCTCAAATCAACTAACTTCGGTCTTATTATGTAAGAGCAACATAAAAATACATCCATTTTAGCCAAAAAGTCCCATTTTCTTATGTAATTCTTCTTTTATTAATTCCCCTCATATCACGCTCATAATCCAAGCAAACATATCAAACATTTCTATACATATTTTACGTTTAAATATGTATGTCCATATTGAAGCGAACTAATTATCCATTTATTGTTATCTTTTACATTAAGTATCATTATATCTCTTACTATATTTAGATGTACTTAATTCATTATGTGTTTACTTTTTAATACACTATAGACATGCTATAATACTTTTATGGTATACGTTGGGGCGTTACATTAAGCATAGGTTGACAATCTCTATTGATAAGCCTTATAACTGTTATTAGAATACTAAGATATTCGGAAGGAGGTCTCTTAAAATTTTAATACTATAATATTTTTGAAATTCTTAATATGGTTAAGATTATCTCTTGATAGAAAGATATTACACTTCTCAAGGTTGATTTTTAGGTCTGTGTTGGGTGTTGGGCAAGCTTTACAATTTATAGCCCTCAAATGTCACAAATGCATGGGTTGTGAGATGTAGTATGTGAAGGGTCGATCTCGCGAGAAAGTGTGAAATAATCTAATCCTAGGTTATCTAAGCCTTGGAAAAATTAACTAACTGAAACTAAAAATTTCAAGAAAAGTAAACACGAAAATAAGATTGGTAAGAATTTAATTTGTAAATTCAACACAATAGAAATCAAAATCGAGCAACACAAAAGTCACAATGGAAATCAACAAGAAGATTACCAATTATTAGAATCAATGCTAATCTAGTCTTTCATGCATTATTGTGGTGTCGGTTCTAGACTATTGTAGGGTAAATTACTCTCTCGAGAGTTATAATTATTGAATCCTAAATCATAAGCCCTAATTGAATTATAGAATTTACAATCTATCAATTAACAAAAGACCCACAGCTCTAATTAGATCTTAAGCCTTCTAATAAACTACCGGATCTCACACGGGGTCTCTATCTACACAATAACCGATATGATTAATCACGTGGTTTATTGGATTACTTAACTCTCATTAATTCAACTCAATCATTTTTATTCAATTCACCCTCTCGGTTTATTACCAAAATATGCAAGTTTCATAATTAATCATAAATCCCAATCAAAATAACACAAAAACAACTATATTAACATTAAATCAACGTAAAATCCCGAAGAAAAAATTAGAACATCATCAACAATCCAAGATCCATCATCATACAATCCATTATCATCTCATACATTAAATGAAAGAAAATAAAGATGGAAAGGAGAAAGAAACTCGAATTGGATAACCCAGAAAGGCAACAACATCGAAAGACCTGCTTCCCCTCTCCTCTTCTTCCTCTTCTCTATCTTCTTCTTCTCTTCCTTGAAGCTTTCCTAAATGGCAAACGTGGAGGCTCCCTTTTTTGTCTCTTATTTTCTTTATAGTCTTTTCTAATTGGGGCAACTCTAGGGCTTTTCCCATGCCCAAAAGGTCCAAAATGTCCCAAAAAAATGAAGATTGGAAAGTTAGGATGCACTGTCTGTCATGCAGGCCACGATCGTGGCACTAAAGCTTCTGTCATAGTGACTTACATGGTCACACACAAGGCTGTGTATCTGATCTGTAAGACACATGCATGTTAGAATTCACACATTTATGGTGACTTACATGGCTGTGTAATCAACCATGTAAGTTCATGACACACGTTAAAAACCTATCCCTTTTATTTTCTCCCTTGTTATCTCCATATTTTGCCACCCACTTAATGAGCCTCCCCCTTCTTCAGCCTAGACTAACATTTTAAAGTGATTTTGTAACATTCAAGTAATTTTTTTCTTGTCTTTTATGTGAATTAAACTTCAAAATTAGGGTATTTTGGTTAATTTTAGGGTTTTCATCCCTAAAACAATATGGCTACACCATTATTGCATCATAGGGTGATTTCACCAAGTTTTGTGCTTCAATACAATTACAAGTTGAATTTCATCCTTTTTCACATGAATTATTGGATTAATTTGATTACTTACATGAGAATTAGATGAAATTTGATTTGGGTATGCAAATTTCGCTCACTATATGATGAATTATGTTGATTTTGTTAGATTAGGTTTAATTTGTTGTTTTTCTAGCAATTAGATATGATTTCTTAGTTTAATTTCTTCTCAATTTAGTGTTTTGCAATTAGGTTTTTATTTTGTTTAGTATAGATTTATTTGTTAAATTATTTACTTGAATTTTCAATTTTAGGAATTGTAATTGCAATAGTAATTGTAATTGTATTCTTAATTTTATTATTATTTTAATTTCTAATTATTTTACTAATTTTTAGTTTAATTTAATTATATGTTTTTTGCTATTACATAATGTAGCTCAATACAAATTAAGTGTAGGGAAATCCAGTTTTTCATATATATATTTTTTATTTTCTCATATTTTATTTAGTTTTAGGTAAAATGATAAGACGGATAGAAGTCACACAATAACGAAGAGAAAAGGAGGGACTGAGGAAGAGATAGAGATGAGAGGGGTCATTTAGAAGCCCGAGTGGAACTTACTCACCATCAGCACTTTCGACTATAGTATATTCACTAACATAACATGGGATGTTACTATTTAATGTCAAGTACGTTCAGTGGCTTAAGGAGAAGGGATTTGGGACCTATAGATGCATCGATTGGGAGGTGTTGGAGCATATCAACTTGGCCGAATATGTTTGAGATTTCAGTAGCGTTAAAGCGTAGTCTCGATTCTTTAAGATCATGGAGCCCATGAACTAGTTGCTTAAGCTCGAGGTGTCTCCAGGTTCTTCGTGAAAAGGGCCACTAAGATTGGGACCATCCAAACACAATCTAGCTCAGGATACTCGGAGAGATGATGAGGATGAGCTACACAAACTTCTTTATGATGATGGGCCTTTACCATTGGGATTCGTGGAGGCACAGGAGTACTAGGAGCCTTTGGATAGATTTTTCATAGCGATGTATACCCATCACTTCTGGCTCATCATTAACGAGGAGGGTACATACGACCTGAATAAATCCAAGGGATCCACCTTATGACATCTCGCACTTAGGTAAGTCCATGACCTCATGAGTCATATGCTGAGTAGGCATGGTGATAGTTCTAGACTCATTGAGAAACTGGACATGTTTTTCTGTGGAATATGAACAATAAGATACTGATATAATTAGGGTAAACTTTAGCTTAATTTTTTAGCGTTAGAGTAAGGAGAAGCAGATCGGGACGATATATATTGAGCCCTGTGTGATGCAATTTGTAAAGAGGATAGGAGTCTTTGAGAGGCTACCACCTATGAGGCTATTTGGTACTGGTAGCGTGTCATAACACTACTAAAAATAACTAAACCTACAACTATAACAGTGGTAAGTCTAGGTCGATCCTACAAAGAATGTGTGTAAAGCTTTTGGAATAAAAATAAGTGGTTTTTAGGTTATTAGGGGTCTAGTTTGGTTTTCAAACAAGAAAATAAAATGAAACTAAACTAACAAAAGAAAATTAAATCAAACAACCTAAAAATGATGAAAGAGATGAATTTGTTAGGGACCCGATCATCGGTTCAATCTCAGCCTATATACGGTTGAACATATTTTATTGAATTATTGTCCTTATACCTCTCATAGCAACTATTAATCATAGGTTAACAATAAGTTCTATTAACCTTAATTTTCCTTTAGGCCTCGTTGTGCCCAAATAAGTTCTAAAAATACCTAATCTATCTTACTTATAAATATACGAGGTAGTTATAGCGATTACCCAGAGTCATCTTTCACCAAGGTGAAATTGATTCACTTAAATTAACCTTGAACAAAAATAAAAATAGATGTAATCCTAAACACTCCATCCTGATTTGTTAAGTGAAGGCTTTGAAGAAAATCACCAAATTAAACTAAAAAGTAAACAGAATTAATTAGGAGCAAAAATGAATAGATTAATCGAAGTGAAAAACCCTTGAGAATTAATTTCACTAACTTAATCTCCTATGCATGACTAAGGGGAAATGATTGAGTAATCATCTCATTAAAATTAACAATTGGGCTCTAAGATCAACTCAAATCATAAACTCAGTCTAACTCTCATATTTGAAAAGTTATCATCAGAATTAATTATGGAAACTGGACTATTAATTACCATTTAATTTAATACATTTCTAATTCTTAACCTAAGTGTCTATAGTTTCTCGTTCCATATTAAACTTCTTATCTCGATCTTTCATTTAATACCAAAATGATGCAACGTTTGATCATGCTATTACATCTACTCAATTCAGAAACTATAGCAAACATAAGACAACAACACAGTCCCTCAATCATGCATATTTGACTAAAATAACTACATTAATCCTCAAGGAAAAGAGATCAGTCTATCACATAAATAACAAGATTCATCATATTCAATACTTTAATCCCATCTTTATTAGTATAAGAGAAGTATTTAAGCAATAAACCAAGTAAATAACTGAAATTGACTTCCAAAAGTTAACAAAATATGAGTCTATCAACTATCAGAGGAGTAAATTCAGTAAAACAACAAATAAATAATGCAACAATAGGAACAAAATAGGCAAACAAGGATCGGATGAGGGAGTTGTTGTAACACCCCACTCCTGCCAGACCCGAACCCGATATCAACAGTGATACCCGAATCCGTGCCCCGCGAGGGTGGCGTGTCACATCACTTATGACATCACTTAACACTTAACACTGATCATTCGCTAAACAAAAGTCGGTATACTTTTTTTTTAAAACGCTTTTAAACTCTTTACACTAATCACTTGTGTACCCACTTTTTCTTTTCAAAACACTTGTCTATTTAAAACGAAAGCGAAACATGTTATAACACAATGAAATTCACAAGAACCTTTTTATTAACCACTTGGGCCCATTACTAATTATACAGTACAATCGTTTCAGTACAAACTTACAACTGTAATAACTGAATACAAATCAGTACAATAAATTGCAGAAAAATACAATCAAATCACTAGACACAATGCAGACGCGAACTGATCCCAACCTCTTCTTTTCTCTCTCCTATGCAACAGATATACTCCCGTCGCCTAACGGGGTATTCTGGACCCGTTTCTCTGGTTCGACCCGTTCTATGGAAACGGGATGTTACATTGGGAATTATAAGAGAAATTATAAGAAGGAAAAGAAGACAAGAAGAAAGTACTTAAAGCATCAACTTGAGATGATACAAGTGAATCTGAATGTGAGCATTCAAAAGAAGAGATAGCTCATATGTCCTTCACCCCTATGGACGATGATGAGGTAACATCCAACCCTAACTTGTGTGATGATTTTGATTTGACTTATTATAAATTAGTTGAAAGTTTAAAAATTATGAGTAGAAAAGGAAAAAATTATCTTCCAAGCTCAATGAATTCAAAAAGAGTTAGATGCATGTATAAGTGAGAATGAAAAGTTGAAAAGTGAATTGCATAGCATTAAAGCTTCCAAAAAAGTGATTATCAATGACAATCATAAATTTGATGAATGAAGTCGTGAGAATGAAACATTGAAAAAGAAGGTAGATTCCCTTAAACACTCTTTGTCTAAGTTTATTAAAGGGAGTGAAAAATTAGAAAACATGCTAGGAGCTCAAAAGAATTCTAGCAATATACATGAAATAGGATGTAACTATGGAAGTCGAGTTAATTCTAAAACGACATTTGTCAAAGAAAAACATTTTCATAGAGAAGAACCATTGCCTAAAATGACAAATGAGCATAGAGCATCCATATTCAATCATATACATGCATATTCCACATCCACTAAAACTAATCCTAAATGCAAGCTTCATGCTTTCATATATGGCTTGTAACTTAGGCATAAAGTTCAACACCAAGGGAAGAATGTGTATAATTCTAAGGGAATAGTTATTGATTGATCATGAATAAAAATATTGAATGTTCAATGTTTTGAAAGTTATTCCTCTTTTCTTATGACTATCTATTCTTAGGAAATATGGTTAAAAAGGGAAATGTTTTTATTTTGATTTTTAGTTTCAGTTTTACCTAAGGATGGTCAAAGTCTAAATGTGGGAAAACTTGATAATTGCTTGATTGATTATACATTTATTCCCTTATGCTTATTGATTAATGTTATATTGTCCTTAAAATACTTACTTTGATTCATATTTTGCTTTAGGTACACATTGGAGGAACAAGAACCAAAATGAGCTAAATTCACATCCTTAGTGTCGTTTTATCAATGTTCGATCTTATTTACCCTTTTAGAGTAAGAAGGAGAAAAGTTATGGTGAAGACAGGACAAAGAATGGAAGAATTGGAGTCATTCTAACTTACACAGTCGTGTATGAGAATGTGTAACCCACTGAAAACATGTACAAACTTGAAGAAACTATTTCAACCACCCCTGTGACCTACACGGTCGTGTAGGTGACTTACACAACTGTGTATCTTAGTCATGTAGTTCACTATAATAGTGTAACTATATGATTTCTATTAAATTATCATATACGATCACTTTTATGCCCATGTATAACTATGCAAACCTAATTTTGGATTATAAAAGGGTAATTAAGAGGCACAAAAGGGTATGTACATATTAGATATCCAAAAGTATACAGATTCTCTTCCCTTTTGAGGGCTATGAGCAGTTAAACTTTTTCTTTCCAATTCAAAGGGGATATTGAGGTCGATGAATATATTTGGGTATTAACCAATCTTAGTATATTATTTTAAACTCTCTTTCATAATTGAATATTTTATTGTGTGTTCAAAGTTTTGAACTTACATGTGAATAATTCAGATAGGCCTACTAGATTATTCATGCATGGAATCTTTGCCAGAATCTAAATTACAATCTATAATTGTTGTAAAGATGATTCATATGTGGTAAATTAATGGTCATGCATCATTAGGGATAACATAGTATAGGTTAAATGACCTGAGCTTATGTAGTTGTTGCTTAAATTAACCTATTTTCCTATTCCATAATAAGACTATCACATATTAACCTATTTTCCTATTCCATAATAATACTATCACATTAAATTTGGATAGCTTATTCTAAGTTGTCTAATAGTTGGACCTAATTAAGGAGCTTGTTTTAACTAGGTACAACATAAGCTTGTTGTTAGTCTATGGTTAATAGTTTCAAAGAGAGGTATAAGAACAACATGACAATTGATTATACACATTCGTATGAAGGATGAGATTAAACCACGAACTCGATTTAAAACATATTGATTAACCTTTACAATTTTGTATTATTTCATTTAATTTGTCTTCCATAGTTTAGTTTTACTTTCTTGCATCAATTAAATCCAACCAACCCCCCCTCCAATCAGATACATTGGTTCATTCATTAGAAAAGCTAATCACACACTCTATGGATACGATCCTTTCTCACCACTATGACAAATTTAGTTATGCAGAGTTAGTTTTATTTATTATTGCATCAACCACTAGAAATGTAAGGAAGAGGGTGATAGTAAGCAACAATTGAAAGTAACATAAAGATGAGTACACACTAAAAACCTTCATAAGAGAGAATCATATGGATAACTTCCTTTGAGAGAAGATTAATGAAGGAAAACAGAGATTATCTAGATAGAACATTATAATTTGTAACTAGAATTTATATAATCTTAAGTTCATGATATTAAAAAATAAAAAACTTAACCTATTAAAATTTTGTAATTATTTTGATCTATAAAGGCTTTATTATAATAATTGTAAAACATTGCAAATTTGATGAATAATTGGGAACAATGCTAATACTATTCCAATTAAATATGAAATTATTCTTCAAAGAAAGATTGAGGAAGAATAGTAAAAGTGAAAAGATAAATATAAGCAACCAGTAAAAATGTAATAAATGTCTCTAGGAGTTATACTATAAAAATTTAATATATTTACTTTTCAATGGAAAATAGTGGTATAATTATAATATAATACTTAAGTTAGAGAAGAAGTGAGAGTCAAAACTTTGTAACATACTATAATAGGCTAAAAGGGCTAATTAGCCCCTAAAGTTTTCACAAATGTACAAAATAGATCCTAACGTCTCAGAGTGTTCAAATTGAATCCTAAAGTTTATTAGAAGTTCACAAAAGACCCCAAGGTTTGGAAACCATTCAGATTGGACCTCGAGCATTGAAATCGTAAGGGCACCATCAGTCATATGTTTATGTGGTTCGATAAATGCTGACATGATTTTTCTTAGTTTCGCTAAACGTGGGACCCACCATTGCTAATGTGGGCATGGAGGTGAGCCCCACATTAACTTAAATGCAGACAGAAATGTTGTGTTTTAGTAAGGCCAGACGCCCCTTTATGATAAACGCATCGTTTTCCTCTTCCTCTTCCTCTTCCCAAATCCCTAATCCCTAATGCAGTAATGCTATCCACAAACATCACCATGCTTCAATCTTCATGCTCTTCTCCCATCTTCTTCTGACACAATCCCATTTTCCTCTTCCCGAATTCCTAATCTCCCATCTACTTCTGACATAATCCCTTATCTCATGCGTCTTCTGTCTTCTTCCCTGTGTGTTCTGCCTTAAACGACATTTCATCGTGGTAGGTCATTATTGTCTGCCTTTTATGTTTTCTATGATCCCCTAAATTTGTCTATTTGTGTCCATTATTGTCTGCCTGATCGTGGTCTTTTTGCTTTTTTAGTATTGTATAAGGTCTGGTCTTTCTCCACTTATTTTCGATGAATACACCAACCATTTTTCACTATCTGCCTTTTATGTTTTACTTCTTGTTGTTCCTAATATTTGTTGAAGTTGTATCCAACATGAACTGGTATTATGAGCATCATCATTAATTATTGTTCTTTGATTATATTCCTTGCATTTTCTTATATTTAGGTTTATCTAGTGATAAATGCTTGATCATATAGACAACTGAAGGATTTACTTACTGCAGGAGAGTGATAATAAAAGCACATTCTATTGTGGGTCACAATAGAACCTTTTATCATTCATAAGACGCAATAGTTTCTTAATTACTAGCAAGGTTGGTCAAATGATATATCTACTGAGATGAAATGACATTGTCTGAAAGTAGTTTTCATATCTGTTACAATCCTTCCTGTCACATTTCTTACACTCAATAATTACAAAGAGGACTGCAAACATGACCTTTTTATCTTTGAAAGTTAACTTCTCCTTCTTATACAACATATGCAGTATCTTACTCTGTTGCTTTACTTACATGCATAACTTGAAACCTTAGTTATCTATTCCTATCTTGTTTTATGTTGTTTTATCAGTATTGTTTTCTAAATGTTTATTATTGTCGATGAATATACTAACCATTTTTCACTATCAACTGCTATGTTGTTTTATCAGTATTGTTTTTCAAGTTTTTGTTATTATCGATGAACGCACCAACCATTGTCGATGGATACACAAACCACTTGTTGTTTTATCAGTGTTGATCGGTGTTGCCATATTAGTTGTAAGATTTCAAAAGCATTATATTAATAAAAAATACAGCTGAGAGTACTTCATCACCTTAGTAGAATTTCATAACATTCAAAGGATAAGAATGTCTTCTATGCCTGGAAAATTCACAAGCATTAAAAAACAGTAAATTAAAATTGCAGGATTTAAACAACTTTAGTATTTAAACAATTTTGAGTCAACTATTGGTTAGCAGATATTGAATCTACTCCTATGTAGCACATACATACCAAACCTAACTATTCCTATGTAACACATACAATCAATCTTGCAATCTAGTATAGCCAATCATCTTCACTATGCTTAGTTCCCGAAATGCAAAATACATAGGATAGAATTCATGTTTACAATTAAGTTCATTTGTAAGGGAACCAATAGACCATAGATTGTTAGGAAGCTACATTCCAAACATTTTGTGCAGTGTTGAATAGTAGATAGCCTCAAGTTATCTATGGTTGCATACAGTTGACTAACCATGAAATGTCTAAACATGGTTGCTAATGACAGGTGTATAGTGGTCTTTTAGTACACTCTCTAGTACCTTTCTTAACAAGAACAAGAAGGTAGGAGCCATTTTTGTAAAGGAAGATGTGATCAAATCATAGACTTATTTGCAAATTTTGCATTGTATTTTTAGATTTATTTTATATGTATACCATTTGCTCTTACCAAATACACTTGTAAATATGTTGAAAAATGTTGACTAACGTAGATGGAAACATGAGAGATTTGTGTATGTTCTAGGGAAGACATAAGACTAAAGGCTAAAGTCTTGTGTCTTTTTATGTGGAGAAAGTTCATTATATGTTTAATTTGTTACATTTTTAATAAAGAAAATTAATGGAATGGGGTTTCGCAAATTTTAATGAATTTGGTAAAACCAATTGATGCTTTTTACTCCTAACACGTTGTTTAAATATATATGACATATATGAATGATTTGTGTATGTAGTTATTTGAGATTGCTGACATATTGTTTCGACCTTTGATTAGAAAAAGTAAGAGTACTCATAAATTTGCAGCAATCATCCAAATATATGGATGTGACGTCTTCAATTAACACTACTTTAAATTCAAATAATGATAATGTGATATGTTATTGTGATTTAAGAGCTCCATTAAAAATCTCATGGAGTGAAAAAACCTATAGAGAAGATTTTATGGATGCCTCAAATATCGTGTAAGGTTAATTTTTGTTGATAAGTTAGAATTGTTTATATATATGTTTAATGTTTTTGCCTAATAATTGTTAATGATCTTTCATGTTGGAAAATGTATAGTTCTAAGTGGTATCATTAAAAATTTAGTGACAGAGTTATTGAAGTAATTCATAACCTGAAGAAAGAAATAGATCGTTTGAAGCAAGAGGTTGAATGAAGCATAATTGAATCACATTCGATGTTCAAAGTTGAGGAGCAAATAAAGCTAATGAAAGAATACATTGTTTTACTGACAAAAGAGAAAATTTAGTTGAGATTTGTTGTACTGATTATTGTAGGGGTTTGTGTACTTATGATGACTTTAAAAATATGATTTGTTCTGGACAAGTAGATGTAAAATGTACTATTTATTTTAAAACTTGAGTTATGAGAATGAAAACTGCTCCTTTCAACTAATATATTTTGCACTATGTTTTTTGTTTATTGTTTTATTATTCATGAAGTTACTTTAATTGTTCACATGGCCTCATCATAAACAATTAAATACAAAAATTATATCAAAATAAACAATTAGAACAACATGTCCAATTGTGATTAGATATAAAAATGATAATATTAGTAAAGTGATTATATTACAATTCGTTTATATACAAAAGTTGTACTATCTATCCATCCATATATATAGACAACATCAATTTAAAGTCTGTGAGTCAACCACATTGCTTCCCTCATTTGCACTTGACTAAGAAAGTTGTTCCTGTACTGGTTAATTTCTTAATGATCACTGTCTCATTGCTTCAGTTTGTAATCATTGAGAAGTTATGCTAGGTTGTCCTTTGAACCTCATACATCTTAGTTCAAAAGACAGTTTGAATGAATGTGGATCAACTTTTACAAACTTCCATTTATGACTATGAGAAGAGCTACCAATCTATAAATAAACATGTCGTTAATAGTATTCAATTTTAACAGTATTCAATCTTAAAAGAAATCAATAATGGTTGAAAAGATAAATATACTCACAATATTACTTTGTTGACTTGCTACAATAACCTGTTCAGGTTGTGAGGAGAAATCGAGCATGACCTAGTAAATATGAAACAAATAATGTCAGAAATGATCATTAGATATATGAAGCAATACATACTAAGAATTTATCATACTTGTGGAGATTGTTGAGCGAGTTGAGTTGATGAATGATTGTTACTTTTTCTTACATTGTGACTAGAATTGCCATATTTTCCACATTTTTGTACTTAACACTTTCTACTTGATTTATTTGGATTTCTCAACTTAGTTGGCTCATTTACTCCTATGCTTCAAGTTGTTTTAGGTCTTCCAGGCATGGCTGTTTTCGTTGAGGTTTACTACATCTTCATCATCAACTATAGGCTAAAAAATAGGTCCTCTAATAGGTTGTAAGATATGCTCATACACTACTACGAATTTAGACTTCTTGTAGCACTCATCCACATATGCCTCCGGTCGTTGTTTCGAATGGTGAATAACACTTATAGTATGCTTGCAAGGATATCCATACAGCTCCCACGCCTGACAACTACATGATTAGTTTCCATCAATCCTCACAATATGCTTCGCATCACCTTTGCTAATTTCATACACTCCATCACCATTCCAGACCATTCTCCACTGCATAACATCTTTTTTATTCATTTCTAATTTCTTGACAACCCTGGGTGCAACTTCTGATTTCCAACTATATACAAATTATATCCTCTCTACTTGCCTTTTCATCACTATAATTCTGATTGTTTCTAGTATAATTATAATTGGTTTATCTCTAACTGACAATATCCATCTATTGAATGTTTCACTCATGTTGTTATCAAAAACTAAACATTTGGATTCAAATGATTAGTAACATCATGCCCATCTCTCCTTCAGATATTTGAGCAATGATGATGCACATCCATATGTAACTTCATCTAACCTTTTCAGTAGTTCGTTAAAATCTTCCACGTTTTCTGACCAAGCACAATCACAAAATTGCTTTCGCAAGTCTTTTCCCTAAAAGTTCATATGCCAATTATGGTATATGCGACGTGCACACATACAATGAGTGGCATATGAGATTGTGTCTTCTGCTGCTCTAATCAATCCTTATAATAATGGAATAGATAAAGTTAATACATAGTTGATACAATATAATATGTTCATTAATCAATGAAAAAAGTTACCTTCTGCATATATGATATTATTCTTAGTCCTTTACCACTACCCAATTCCAAGTCTGAAGCCAACAAACTCATAAATTAAGTCCACAAATCAGTGTTCTCTACCTTGACAATTGCCCATGCTAACGGATACATACCTCCATCCCCATCCCTCCCAACTGCACTCAACAGTTGACCTTGGAATTCAATCTTCAAAAAACAACCATCAATATCAAAGATGGGCCTCAAATGCCTCCATCCTCTTTTCATCGCGTCAAAGCATATGTATAATCTTTTGAACTACAAAAAAGAGATAAGCATGAATTAATGAATAAACTTCATATACAATTACATTTTTTAATTATCATTGTCAATAACATGTAAAACTTAATAGTTGCATACCTGTGACAAACTAGTTTCTTGATTATAGCCAACTTTAACTCAATTGTTGATCCAGGGTTACTATTCCTCAACTTATGAGCGTATCCTTGTAGTTTCACATACTCATTCATAAAATCTCTCGCCCTTTCTTTTCCCAATCTCCTTTTGGCAGCTCTACACATACTTAAGTTGATAAATAAATATATTGAGCTTTTCTCAACATTCTTCAACTATCTTTGGGCTTCTTAAGTATTTTGTCCCTAAAATGTCTCATTAGGAACTCAGTGGAAACCAATTTTAGTTTGTTGATCTTAAAACACCTATGCTCATCATTATATGTCACCACTTTAAAGCACCCATCATTCTTGTGACAAACGACATACAACTGTCATAGGCATCCCTCAATACATCTCACTCTCATCCTATGTCTTTCACTTTTCTTAAACTTTGCATTGTAGCCTGTCCGCACTTCATTATTCACAATAGACTCTCTAAAATTTTTTAAAAAGTCAAACTCCATTCCCAATCTCCAAGTTGGTTCAGCATCGGATGGATTGTGCATTATAATACTACTTGGTCTTTGCCACGCCTCACTACGCTCTTTTCCGCTAGGATATTGATCACTACCATTAGAACTACCAAAATCTGTCTACTCAATTTCAACTGATTCGTGATCATCGGGAATTTAAAAATGTATGAAACCATCGTCATCCTCCTCACATCCAACTCTTAAACCAACACCTTCAATACTAACACCTTCTGTGACTCCACAACTTTCCTCCTCAACCTCTATGGCTCCACAACTTTCCTCCTCACCCTCTGTGGCTTCACAACTTTCCTCGTCACCCTTCCCATCTCCATCCTCTCCTCCTAATATAAGCAATACCTCAGGTACAAATGATGGGATATTAATCATATGAGTTACATATAAATCAATCCTTTTGTGAATTTTCATCAGATTGATAAGCCGTAGACAACTTTCATTTGACTCAATCAACTTCAAAGACTTAATAAACTCAAAATCGGGTTCTCTGTAATAGGCCTTATCGACTTGAAGGTATCCTAGTTCCTTCCCTATCTCATATATTTGCCTATGGCTAACAAAATTCAATTCTACTTTATCAAAAATGCTTGATTCCCCATCAACATATTTTAACTCTGGCTCTTCAACAAACTTTCGCCCATAAAACAACCTTATGCTTCCATGTTTAGCCATCATATACTTGTTCAAAACAAATTTATAAAGTCAAGTGTATCACCAAAAAGCATACATTTAAATGATATTATCAACAATATAAAGGATACTTCATCAAAAAAAATACATTTAAATATTCCAATGCATGTTCCAGAGATTGGTTATGCATAGCACTACCATCCTCTACCCTCAATGAGGTGATTATGTTATTAGAAAGATGTTATTTTTAACTATGTTTTTATGAACAAAAAAGTTAAATATCTAATGGAGGAACATGGTGGGGTAGTGAGACAAGGAGGAGGAGGCATGTGTACCTGAAAGTTGGAGTATATGTTAAACTTAAAAGGGAACTAAAGATTGTGGCAAAAGACAAGTTTGATTACGAGCGAAGATTGTTATTTGAGATCGATAATGTTTAAGCAAGTGTGCAACTGAAGTGTATTGAAGCTACAGTTTGTAGTCAATGTTCACTTTCATGTTACTCAATCATATTGCCAAAATAATGGATCAACCATGCCTCTTTAATTTGTATGATATCCCTTTTTGCAGTATAGTAAATTAACACTGCCACTAGTTACTGTCACCAAATAATATATTGTATGTATTTTTATTAAGAGACAATAAACTACTTGTGAATATTTTTCAAGACACTTCAATACTATAGGTGCAAGATTTAAACTCATTCCAAGGGTTCCAAGTGCATTTGTTCTATATTATATAATTAAGATAAACTAACACTTAAACCTTAATTTATTTAATATTTAAACAAAATAACAACTTTGTTAATTTCTAAATTTTGATGCGTGTTATGTTTTTGTAAGCTTTTAATGAACACCTATAAAAATACATGTTTCATATAAACATAAGGAATAAAGCAATTGAGTGTAATGGCCAATTGAGGAAGTTAGTTGAAAAGTTGTTGGAGGAATATAATCGTGAACTTTTCTTTTCTCTTTTTAATCTCTCAATTTCTTATTTATTATGTGAAGATTATCATATATCTTTAATCACAACAGTGGGGGTATCATAGTAAAGAGATTAGATCACCTGACTAGAGGAAATTTGAAAATTTTAAGTAAAATCATTTGAAGGAAATGGAGGCTAAACGTGAGCATGGAGTTAAGTAAATCAATACACAAATTTATTAATATTTTTAGTAATAACAATCATCAAGAGGCATTAATAAGAATATATTTTTAAGAGTGAACATTTATTTCTATGGAACATGATGAAGGTGAGAGTTGCATCGATGCTATATTGGTACACCAACTTCAACAACAACTATAGAGACCACAACTTACATGCAATACCACAACAAGCATAGGAGACCACGACTTACATGCAACACCACAACAACCATAGGGGACCACAACGTACAATATTAAAAAATAAAAAACCACGATGAGGCAGACAATAATGGACACAAATAGACAGATTTAGGGGGAGTATAGAAAACACAAAAGGCAGACAATAATGACCTGTCACGATGAAATGTCAGATAAGGAAGAACACACAGGGAAGAAGACAGAAGATGCGCGAGATGAGGGATTGTGTCGGAAGAAGATAAGAGATTAGGGATTAGGGAATGAGAAAATAGGATTGCGTCAAAAGAAGATGGGAGAAGAGCATAAAGATTGAAGCGTGGTGATGTCTGTGGATAGCAGACGTGGGATTAAGGATTAGGGATTTGGGAAGAGGAAGAGAAAAATGGTGCATTTGTCACAAAGTGTAGTTTGGCCTTATTAAAATGCAATGCTTCTATCCAAAAACGCTACGTCTGAGTAAGAAAGAGACACAACTTTTTTGATCTGATGTGGTATAACACCCCACTCCCGCAAGACCTGAACTCGACATCGATGGTGATATCCGAGTTCATACCCCGCGAGGGTGGCATGTTATAGCACTCGATCATTCAAATTTTAATACAAATTGTTTTTTTAAAACCACGACTTAAAGTGCGAAAATTGATAACCAAATCGGGCCCACTCTATTCGCAAACTTTTTTAAACATAGCAATACAATCAACAGAATTTTCAATAGCCATTTGGGCCCATTACAAATACAAAACATTTTCAATTTAAAAAATTATTACATGCCGTAATATTCAAGTACAAATGATACAAAAATTTGCGGAATATACAATTCAGTATAAAATAAAGAAATACAATGCAGACACGAACTGATCCCGACTCCTTCTTTCACTCACATGCAATAGATATACTCCCGCTGCCTAACGGGGTATTCTTCTGAGTCCTGAAAAATAATTGCA
>JANZXP010000196.1:39384602-39398766 GCA_027576715.1 Erythroxylum flavicans
AGGAAAGAAAAAACAGTTCCCCAGAAGGTGCAGTCGAAAGAATGGCAGAAGAGCAGACAGATTTTTGGGCGGGAGGAAAAATAAGGAAGACAAAGGTAAAAATGCCCTCAAAAGGAAGCGTCACTAGCACTCTCTCTCACATCGCACTGCCGTATAATGTGATGTCTGTGGTGTAATTTGCAGGATTCAAGTTTGGAGAATAGTTACTTCTTTCATATTGCGTGCAAAGTGAGAATCTATCTTTGCCCTTTTAATACGCATATTTCTTTTTTCGAAACTCCTTCTTTTGTTTGCTTCTTCCTTCACCTTTACTTGTTGATGCTTGAAGTGGTTTGGAGCTAGCTTTGAACTCTCCCTCACTTAAATGTTTTTGTTCTTATGCTTGTAGAAAATTCATCAACTCTATCAAAGTGAGTTAAGTCACATCTCTCAACTCTTTTTAGAGTTGAAATCTTAGCTTCAAACTTTATAGGACACTTATAAGTTCCTTTTCAATAATTCTTCTATCTTCAAGAACTTATAGAAGTAATTTAAGTTGGTTGACCACTTTTATAAGTATGTCTTTATATTTTTTTAACAATTTCAGCTTCATTTATCCTTAGCATTTTAGATTCTCTATAAAGGTTAAGACCAAAGATGCTTAGTTATTTTAAAGTCTTAGAATTCTTCCTTGATCTTATCCTATGATTCTTTACCAATTTCATATATCATTATTTTTTACAAAGATAAAATCTAAAACTGAAGCTTATATTACAAAGAGTGCCTTGTACATTTTTCTCTTCTCTTCAATAAGATTCTTCATTTGATCTATAACAAGATTATTTGGAAGAGTTACTGGAGATGTTCGAATTTTTGCTACATTCCATAAATTAAAAGATTTTAGATAGATTTTTGATTTGATAATCCATATTTGATAAGTTTCTCCATCAAACATTAAAGGAGCTATTTTATAGAAAATGAAGGAGCCCATTTTAGTCTACTACTTATTAAAGGTCTTTTGCTTCTTTTTTAGAAGGCTAAGGAGAGTTCAATATGATTTTCTAACTCTCATAGACGTTTAAGAGATTAAACCTACAATACTATGATTAATTTTACTTCTGAATGTATATCAAACCACACCTAATGCAAGAGTAAGAGTAATTTAAATGAGTAGTGAGTTATAGTGTGTGTGTGTGTGTGTGTGTGTGTGTGTGTGTGTGTGTCTACACAATGATCAGCCCACTTTACTTTTCATGACAAATTGGTATAAATACAAAGTAGTATATCAAATAAACTTAAATCATCCTATTAATGATCTGGCTTTTTCTTTTAAAGACACAAAAAGTTTGTAACCAGAAGTAAATGGCATATTAATGCACGTTACATTTCTTTTTCAACTTACAACTAACATGATTTTTAATACAAAAATGGATTAATCATGCTAAGGAACATAGTATGTAATTTATATTTGAACTAAAAACACTTAAAATAACATTAGAATAAGGTTGAAAAAACTTTTTATTCTAGTTTGATCACAAAATCAATATGAAACTTATATTTTCGTTTGAGTTGTTCAACTTATTGAATTTGTAATTCCACCTTGCACTCGCTAACTTTTAATTAATTGAACTTAAGACATATTTAGATTAACTTCTCTTATTTTAATTAACTTGAATTTGCTCTTGAAGACTAAATCACAAAACTAAAAGCAATAACTTACTATTGCTTACATTGCTTCATTTGTTTACATAAACTTTAATGTTAAAGAAATAATGATGCTTTTTTCTAATTGGATTGTAATTGTAACAAATAAATAAAGAGAAAAGACATAAAATTTTTATGTAAAAACTTATAAGCAAAAAAACAAATGATTGTGGTCAATTAAAAATTAAATTCCACTAGTTAAAATAATATAATTATAAAATATATGAGAAGAACAAACTCACCCAAATTGGTAAGATATAGACCAAAATAAATGATTTATAATAAATAATTATTTTTGGCATAATTTTCTCTCTTACCTTCTTATCTCTCCTCTAACTCGTCATTAAATGTTCTTATCTCTCTCCTTCCTCTCCCTTTCTATCTTCTTATCACTTAGCACTTCACTTTCTTTTACTTTTGTGCATATAAAAACTTTCATAGTTGTTTTGGCACACCCACATTTGCACATACTTGCTTCTATTTAGGCACCATAAACACATTTTTTTCTTTGTTCTAACTTCCTACAAAATGTTGTAACAATACAACATTAACCCATGTTTATTTTACTTTTTTGCTCTATATGATTTTAATGGGCATGATATAATAAATCTCCCCTTCATCCCCACAAGGGAAGAGTGTCCATATTGGCTACTTATTTGCAAATATCAAATTTCTTTATAGGCAAATCATTTGTCATCAGGTTAGGATTATCATCACTAATATGTATCATTTTGATTCAAAAATATCTAGAATCCAAAAATATCATACATTAAAGTGCTTTGAGCTTGATTAGAATGTTGAGTTCTTATAGAGGTTAATAACATTTTTATGCCACAATACAAGACATTCTTTTTTAGTAAATTAAACACCATATATTCTATATGCTTTATATTTGAAAGAACGTGTATATTATTTAGACCCAAGAGAACATACCTTTCAAAATCCCTTATTTGAGAAACTGAAACAAAATTACGTTTTAATTTTGGAGCATGATAAACATCCCTAAGAAAAACATCTCCATCATCTTTAAAATGCCCTTTAATTATAGAATGCATTAAACTATTAATTTTTATAATGGTTTTTTTCATGCTATAGATGAAAATCATATATGTAATAGCAAAATAACATTTCTAGTTGTATGATGAGAATAACTAGAATCAACTATCTATTTTTTATTTTACTTAATAAAGGATTGAAATTTGTAAATATGTTAGTCTGGTGCACTACAAGAGTCCATTCTTTGGTTGGTCAATAACTTCAAAGAAACATTTTTCCCAATTTGGTAGTTCAAATTCACTATCTTCATCTACAAAATTTTCTCCATTTTTTCTTCAATTTTACATGCAAGTCAATCTAATACGGCCTAATTTCTCACATTAATCACATTTTTCTTTCACTAAAAAATCATATTTGATGTGTCCCAACCTTCCCCACCTATGATACGCTACAAAAGTTATCATGAGTTGCCTCTTATTATTAGATTGGTTCTATCACTTACATAATATTTTGAGAAAAAATTCTTTTTCCCTTAGTCTAAAGTATCAGTTATGTATCACTTGTTTCACTAAAACTTCTTAATTCAAAATTAAATTTTCTAACTTAAAGTTTGATCGTTGAATTTCTTACTTTTATGTTAAAGATATAAAAGACAAACATTTTTCATAAGTAAAAAAAATAAGATAATGACACAAACATGCATTTCCCAAAGGCTCCTTTATATCAAGCTCTAAATTTTAGCATATAAATTCTTAACTTCTAAAAAATTATTTTTTATTTAAAAGATTACCTTAAATTATTCTACCAAGTTTGTTCTCAAAATATTACACTTAAGTTTTGTTTTTCTCAGTAAAAAACTTCTTAAGTGTCTCCCACATTTGTTTTGATGACTTTGGATCATGAACATACTCAATGTACTCTTTTTTTATTAACATTTGCAAAGCAGATAAGGTTTTCCTACACTTTATCTTCCATTTCTTCTATAGCTCACCATTGGGGGGTTACTTTTTTTGAGTTATTAATTCATCACTAGAGATAAGATCTGATAAATATTGCCTTATACATAAGCTTCCATACATAACTTCCAGTAATTATAATTATTACCAGTAAGTTATTTTATTGTGGCATGAAATGTAACACTTCCACCATTTATCTTTTTTGTGTAACAAATATTCTTTAGGTGGAAGACTATCTTTGATTGTTTATAGTTAGTTTGTCCTTAAAGTATTGCAATTAAGTTAGTGTCTTCGACACTTATTTTGACAACTTTAGATCACGAACATACTCAATATACTCTTTGCTAATTGATGCCTACAAGGCAAATAAACTTTCCTATACTTGATCTACTATTTTCACTGCAACTCAACAATTTAGGGGTTACTTGTTGGAATTATTGCTTCATCATTAGCGATAAGATCCTATAAATTCCGCCTTAATGTAGGCTTTTATCCATGATTTTTAGTAACTATAGTTATTATTAATAAACTTTTCTTCTAAAGCATGAGATTTAACACTTCTATCATCTTTCTTGGAATTGATATTACAAAAATGTTTAGAGTAAAAGATTTTATTACAAAGTAGAAGATATGAGAAAAAAAAGATAGTATTATTACTCAATCAAGAAACAAAATCAAAATGAAATAGTACACATAATTATAATTACAGACTTCAATTTATATTAAAAATCTCCTACGGATTCTCAACAAAATCTACTAAAAATAGCTAATATGCACCTAGACTTATTCCCCAGATAAAATATCAGCTAAGTTATTAAACTCATAAAAATAGAAAAACAATAAAAAATAACTTATAAACTTGAAAAACATAGAAAGATAAGAGAAGTATTTTATGAACATCATTTCATTGATACAAATTACCTATATATATACAAAAGTTAGTCATCCTCCATAGGAAAGTTTTAATTATTTTTATTCTAACTAATTCAATAATGTAGCTTCCTATTCTGTAAAGTGAATCCCTAAATTACATGTTTCTTGATATATTTACATATTCTGTAACACTTCCCTTTAAGTTGGTGCATAGATATTAATCATGCCCAACTTGATACATATAATTGACCTGAATCCTAATAAAGTATTTTTTTAAAATCATATAATTGTGTTCTAGTTTTCACATACTATGTGGAAATTAAACCATGATGTAGTTTTTCTCGACTAAAGTAATAATCAATTTCTATGTGCTTTGTTCTTTTATAGAATATATGATTAGATATAATACAGAGGGGCAATTTGGTTATCATACCACAGTTTTGTTGGTACTGAAGGCTCAAGACCAATTTTAATCAACAACTGATAGATCTATATTATCTCATAAATAGACTACGCCATAGCTCAATATTTTGACTTCGCATTTGAACATGAGATAACATTTTGCTTCTTACTCTTCCATGAAACAATATTTCCTCTAATAAAAACACAATATCCTGAAGTGAATCTCCTGTCAACTTTAGACCTTGCTAAATTTGCATCTGAATAACATTCAATATAAGTATATCCATGATTTTTATAAATAATTTCATGTTCAAGGGCTCCTTTGAAATAACACAGAATTTATTCTAAGGCAACCTAATAGTTAAATGTTAGAGAATATATAAACTAGCTTACAACATTAACAAGGTATGTAATATCTAGACATGTTACTTTAATGTAATTCAACTTTCCAACTCATCTTATATATGTTGTAGAATCTTCAAATGGCTTTACCATCTTCTATAAGCTACAAATTAGGAGTCATTAGAGTACTACATGATTTAGCTCTCAATTTTCCTATCTCAGTTAGTAAGTTAAGTACATATTTTAACAGAGAAATATGCTTTTCTTACTTTTGATTACCATAACTTTCAAGAAATATTTTAATGCTTATAAATCTTTTGTCTAAAATTGAGAATGGATAAAGGATTTATAAGATGAGATTTTTGTAGTGTCATTTCTAGTAATAACAATTTCATTCACATATACTAACAATATAATGATACCAACATCAGACTATCTATAAAATATAAAATGATCATGCTTACTTTTCTTTATTCCAAATGTTTCATCTACCTAGCTAAAATTTTCAAACCAAACTTAAGGACTTTATGATAAGCCATACAATGATTTTTGAAGATGATAGACTTTTCCATTCTCTCTTTGAGCAACAAACACTAGAGGTTACTCCATATAGACTTCTTCCTAGATATTATCATGCAGAAAAGCATTTTTGATATCCAACTAATGTAGGGGCCAATTTTGAGTAGTTGATGTTGAGATAAATAGCCTAACAGATGAAAGCTTAACAATAGGAGAAAAAGCATCATGGTAGTCAACAATATATATCTATGCATAACCTTTGGTAACAAGGCAAGCTTTTAGATGGCAACCGATCCATCAAATTTTACTTTGACTGTAAAAACTCATTTCATTAGCCTTATTTCCCATAGGTAAATGGATCAAGTTACAAGTAACATTATCATATAAAACATTCATTTCCTCTATCATAACATTATGCTTACTAGAATGAGATAAGGCTTCACAAAAAGTTTTAAAAAGCAAGATGAAATCAAATGGAATAAAAGAACAAGAGGAAGATGATAAATGATCATAATATACAATAAAGCAAACATGATAAGTACACTGATGTTTACTATCTAATGATGAAAGTACTAGTTTAAGATATGAATTAAGAGGATCTTACCATTGAGAATAGACATGAACAATAAGAGGCTTAGTAAGAACAACAATAGAAGAAGTGATAATTTAGATTACTAGATCATCATGCTTCCCCTAACTTATACAAGTAGAGGCTGGATAATAAGGTGTGAGTTCTAAAAAGGTAACATCAACGGATACAAGATACTCTAAGGGTAGAACAATAGTATTTACAATATCTTTGTCTTTGAGAATAACCAAGGAAAATGCATCTAAGAGATTTAGGGTCCAATTTTGTGACCTATGGACAAACAACTTGAAAAAAACAGGTGCAACCAAATATTCGAGGTTTCATAGCAAATAATGACTTAACAAGAAAAAGAACATCGTAAGGGGTCTCATTATGAAGAACATATGAAGGCATTTATTTTATCAAAAAATAAGTTGTAGAAATTGCATCAACCTGAAAATTTTAGGAACATTTATTTGGAATAATAGGACCTTTATTATCTTAAGAAGGTGTCTATTCTTTCTCTACACTGTCCTATTTTGTGATGGTGTAACTATATAAGATGTTTGATGAAGGATCTCATTCTTGGTCATATAGGATTTGAAAGGTGCAAACAAGTATTCTTTCGCATTATCACTTTATAATAGGTGAATCATGACATTAAAAGAGTTTTAATCTCAATATAAATTTTTAAAAAAATGAAAAAACAATTAAGAATGTCTTTTTGTTAAATATAACCAAGTCATTCAAGAATAATCATCCATAAAGGTAACAAAATACTTATATCCAATTTGAGACATAGATTCGTAATCTAAGGAAGACAAGTTATGGTATAAAGGATACAATTTTTTAAACAAAGGAAAAGAAGGATGCCTTAATTAACAATTTACCATAAAGGGATTCACAACCTTAAAGCAAGCAATAGACTTTGGTATTTGTGTATCAAGGATGTAAAGACCTCTACATTCATTTCTTTACCAATAATCTACTTCGTTATAAGATCTCTAAAGAGGTAATAGTCAGGAAAGAATGAAACATAATAATTAAGTATATAAGTAAGTTTGCTAACAGAAATTAACTTAAAATACAAACTAGAAAAACTTAAGACAGATGATAAGGGGATTAATGGAGTTGTAGTAACTGTGTTAAACCCCAGAATACGAAAGGTTGACTCATTAGTGAAAGTAATAGGAGAATTAGATTTATTTAGCTTAAATGTGGAGAAGACACTGGAATTACCTCTCACATGATTTATGGCACTAGAATCAACATCTCATTTAAAGGGGAAGTAATAAGATATGTATTTGGTTTACCTAACTCAATAATAACAATGAGAGGGGTAGATGAAGATTTTAATGATTCTTGATATTGAGAGAAATTAAGAAGTTCATCTGCAGAAATTAAGTTAGACATTTTAAATGTATTGGTAGTAGTTACAATGTGAGCCGATTGATTTCTCTAATTCTTATTATGTAGATTTCTACAACAACGCTTTATATGTCCCAACTTGTGACAATAACGGTACATAATCCCTCTTAAATCATGTCCTTTATTATAAAAATTTCTTAATCCACCTCTTTTTGTTGTTGTAATAATCAAACGCATAATTAGACTAAACAAGTGGGTACTTTATGTGCATAGCACTTTACTAAATGTTTCCTGCAATGAAGCAATTTTAGAACTAACAAGAATTTAAGACTTTGTAGTTTCAAATTTGGATGAAAGATCATCTAAGAAACCTATGATAGCCGTATTCTCTCCTTGAGCTTGTTATTCTTTAATATCTAGACTGAAATGCTATAACATATTAAACTTCTTATATGTTTTATTAAAATATATGGAATGATTTATGAAAGATATGTCCTATTTTTTTGCATGATAAAATTCTTGGCACATTTAAAAAATGTAGGAAATATTCCCTTTTTCATGATACAATAAATGTAGATATTTTATCAGCTCTGTAACAAGTTCATAATTATTGATTTATCATGTAGATATTCTATCAGCTCCGTAACAAGTTCATAATTATTGATTAAACCAATTACCTCACTATCAATAGAGTTCCTTATCTATAAGAACAAATGAGCACCATCTTTCTGTCATGTCCGCTTTATCTCATCTTTAGGTGGATCATTTGTTCAGTGATCACCTTTATCAATGCTCCACAAGTACAAATGTATTGTCTTACTCTATTCCATATAATCAGACCCATTAAGGTTGTGTTATATAATTTTAGATATTAGCACAATCAAATTAGAAACAACTGGCCCTCGAGGGTTGTGGCCGGATGGTTGAGAGTGGGGCTTGGCGTGCACTAGGTCCCAGATTCGATTCCATGCTGCATTGCTATAGTCCTCGTAAGAGCTTGAGGCAGTTGGGGGTTTTATCCACTGGAGGTGTTGCTTGTTGGAGATGTTGCCCACTGGGTTGCCCGCTGGACCCCCAGCAGGAGTTTCCCTCGTACTCCAAAAAAAAATAGAAACAACTACTCATTTAATTTCAGCATATTTAGATTAAAGTTAACAAAAACCCAATGTCTACTACTCAATTAAAAGAAACACTAAAATAAAGGCCAAATTTAAATCGATTTAGAATTGAACCTTACAATTGAATACATTCTGATGAAACTAACCACAAATATAAATTGTAGAGAACCAAACATGCCAATCGAAGGTGAATATAGAAGTTTGTGGTGATAAGAATAGCCACACACTCTAACACATGGGAGATAAAAGGATAGCTTCTTATCTATGTGTTAGATTTTAGGGGCTAGTTGAACTGACAGAATCATTACCCTTAAGTCGACGGTGACAAAAAATGGTCACTCTATATGGGTGTCCCTAGATTTACACAAGTTCGAGTCCCTAGGGTAGAATTGGAAATCTAAGAGAAAAAGAATTTCTCACTAAGAACCCAAAAATACTAGATGCTCTAGTACCATACAAATTAAAGATAGATACGAGTTTTCTATACATTATTTCATTTATAATAGCTGACTACATATACAGAACTTAGTCATCCTCTACAAAAAAGTTTTCATTTTTTTTTCTAATTAATCCATATAATGTAGCTTCTTATTTTATAAATTCAAATCCTAAATCACAGTTTTCCTTATATATTTACATATTATGTAACAAAACTTATTCAACCCAACAATAAGTTGGATTAGTTTGTAATAAAGATATATGTGCCTAGTCATCAACTAAAGTATTTTTTGGCCCCTAAATGGCATACAAGATGGGATGGTGAATTATGTATGTATGGATTTAATTCTATTTAAAAACTAATGAATGAATTACTTATTCGAATAGATGATTATGACAATTTCATATAAGATAATCATAAAACAAATACAACAAAAATAAAAGAGAGTAGGGAAAGAGAGACAAAACTTAATTTATAATAGTTTGCTAAACAACCTTTATTATGCATCTACTTTCCAAGCTCTACTTTAGAATTTATTATCATCTTCTTTAATAGGTGAAAAGAAGCTTTTCATATATTTGTCTTTCTTTGATTAAAGAGAAATCATTGCACATCTTATTTTTCTAGGGTAAAGAAAAACCCCTTACACATCTTCTTTTTCTACAGGTGAAGAGAAAACTTAATAATTTAATTGTTCCCTTAATTAGTACCTCAATCACCCAAATATAACTTAAGAAGTCATTTTCTAATCACTCAATGAACTAAGGCTCATATCATGCTCATACACACATACATAGAATGTAGATCTCCTAAAAGCTTCGTAAAACTCCCTTTAGTGTCATAATCCCTTTTTATTACTCGTATATGGATTATTTACACTCAAAACAACCAAATATATTCATTAGAGATACAAATAAGTCATTATAATGAATAACAATAATATCGTTGGTTGGCCAATGTATTAATCAGTGTTCTTGCATAAATGTATAATCTATAAAATATTTTTTAGAATACTATGCAAATTAGTTGACCACTATATTTACATATAATACACAAACTACTTTAAAACCTTAATATAGGTTAACCTAGCTTCAATATAAGTTTACCAAACCTTTTAAAATAAAAATTTAAAAACTTATCAAATTCTTTCAAAGATCCACACACACTCTTTTGATAAAAAATTTAACTAAATTTATTTTAAAAGTTTCGCAAAATATTTTGATGCATCAAGAGAGTTTCTTTAAACTTAAATTAAATTTACTTTTAATATGAAATGATTATACAATATTGAAGCTCTTAGACCGTTGAAATGACTAAGTTAGGATTACAAGAAACATTAAAAAAATTTACATACGAAAAAAGACCAATCTTCTTATTACGGTCCACTTATCTTGAATTGCTTTTAAGCTACTCTTAAATTGTATACATGCTCTTCTTTTCTTATTTGCTCATGCTTTAATTGCATAATCAATGCAATTGACTCTTTTACTCAGTTTTGCTCTTTCGTTGATAATAATATTTTACATATTGCTTGATTTCATTAAAATATACATATGAATATCACCAAAGTTAAATTATTTATATATTTTATTATCATCAAAAGAATGGGTTATGACCTTATTTGGTCTAATAATTAATTTAAAACATTCTAAGATAAAGGGGAAAGGAAAAGTATCATTGACATGCTTGAAATTTAAATAATCATGCTAAAATGTTTAGAAAAGGATAAAGAAAAGGTTATTCCAATAATAGAAGCACCATTGGACAAAAGGGTATAACAAATTTGAGCAATGTCATATGTTCATTCCTTTTCTCAACAAAAGATGTAACCACGTCAATCAATTAAATTTATCTTCTTTACAATTTTTTTATCATAAATGATATACTTCTAATTTTTATAATTACCAAAAAAATCATTTTTTCACTTTAATGCTAATTCTTTTAAAATTTTCAATTAAGTAACCAAAATTTTTAAAATAAAAATTTAAATTAAAACATTATCTTCACTAATTTTTTGTTGATGTCGTTAATAAACTCTATAAGACTTACCATATAAAGCTTCTTTGTGGCTATTCACATGCCACTTCCTCTCCAGTTAAAGAACCCATCAACTTTACTATATTGAGGACTCTTGTTAAGATATATGTTATATATCTTATTATTAATTTTGACATTATTTGATAATTGGACTTTCAAGGTAATGTTAATTACCTTCAAATTCTAATCAAGATGGCATAGAATATCTTAGATTTGATTGGGATAATATCTGATAAAAGATTGTATGAAAGATAGAATTCTATCTTATAAAGTCTCCTAATTATGATAGAACTCTATCTTGTATGGTCTACTTTTGTATCACGTGGCAATTGAGCTGAATGGACTGCTGTGGTTTTTTTTTTGTGTGGTTGTTGAAGTACTGGGTGTGCAGTTGGTTCTCTATTGGGGTTTCTATGCCTGCGTATGTGTGCTGCACTTTTCTTGGTTGTGAGTGGTGTGAAGGTTTCCATATCTTGATATTTTTTCACTGCTACGTGACTAAGTTTTTTGAGGGACACACGTGAGTTATTGGGTGATTTTCTTCTTGGTGAATGTTGTCGTGAATCACTACACAAGTGACTTGGTGGAGGTTTTGACTAGGTCTTTTGATTTCTTTAAAGTGTGGTTTTATTATTGGTGGTATCGTGTATATCTCCATTAGGGGCTGAAGTGAATCTGCGTATGTTGGCGTCAAAGGAGGAGTGTGCGTTAACTGCATTTTTGGAAAAACACAACAGAAGGAGTGTTGTTCTTTTTGGTTGGATATCTATGATGTTTCAAATTGTTTGTTGAAAAGAAGACTTATCCTTCTTGGCTTGTGCGTGAAAGATACATGAGTGTCTTTTGTCTTATGAGTGGATGGTGTATGTCGTGTTCCACATGTTTTAATTGGAGTTGTTGAAGCTGGATGATTTACATGAGGAAAGAACTTTGGGACTCTTGTTTTTGATATTGGACTATTGGAGTATTCGTGGATCAGTTAAACTGGTGAATAATTTCCAGAACTATTTCGGAGGAGTGGAACCAATTGGGAAGTTATCTTCTTTTCTATCTCAAGTGTTTTTTATTTATGTTGAATTTCGTTTAATCACTTGAGTTATTTGTTTATTGTTCTTTCGTTAAAAGATTGTTGAGAAAAATCCTCTGTTGAGGTTAGTACGAGTCGATAGTACTATTGGGTGTGAAATTCTTTCACGAGAAATGAGGTTGAGAGATAGTGCCAAGGGTTGAGTGGTGTCGGCTCAGTAAAGCCTTGGGTAAATCAATTGTACTTCAGTGAAAGTATTAATTTGGGTGAGGGCCCCGCAGATATAGGCAAAGTGTGTCAAACTGCGTTATCAAATTTCGGTGTTGATTTGTTTAATTTCGTATTTAAATTTCTATTTTTGTTTGTGCTAAAAAAATTAATAGTTGTTGATATAGTTACTTTATATCTAGTAACCGACAGATACAATTGCAAGTAACTGCGACAAAACCTTACAAGCAACTGCGATCAAATCGAAGTTTATGTGAAACCACCCGCGATAGTTTTTCAAGTCCTATTAAAATCTTCACAAATTGATCTTAACTTTGACAAATTGAGTTGTGAAAGAGTAATCATATAAAGTGCACATGCATCATCCCTACTTTCTATTAGATTAAAAAATATATGCTCTTGTTAAAAGAAATTTCTTTGATCTTAAATTCACCCACCAAATCACATAACTCAAAGTGCACTCATAAACAAATATTTTCTATAATCTTAATAGGAAATGATAACAAAGATTTCATGCATAACTAAAACCAAAATTGACTATTATGGCATGTAAAAGACAGTGTCATCATCAATAATTCTTTGAATTAAATAATGCTTTTTTTTCAAAATACCATAAACATATAACACAAAAGTAAAATTACTAAAATGCTAAATGTGACCTGAATCTAATTTCATGAGAATCATAAACTCTTAAAAAGAGCTCTCAATTCTTGTAAAAAAATAGTGGTTCTTACTCGCAAAGAAAAGTGAAACCAAAGAGAGACATACTCGAATCAGGGGATTCTAAGCCTATACTACTCTAGTACATTTTCTACAAATTCTCTAAGTAAACAGAATTGTTATAGTTCATGAGTAAGATAAAGGCAATATGAAAGAATATAATGTTGGGATAACTATTCAAAGCCTTGTTATGTCATTACCACTCGACCCGAGTAACCCAAATTAATTAAGGTCAAAACTCAAAAAAATGTCACAATAAGATAAGGTTAGGATTTTTCAAAATTACTTTACTACAAAACCAAGATTTAACAATTTATCATAGTCTAGTTGGGTAGGACATATAGGCTATCATTCGAGAGACCCAAGTTCAAGTCCCCGAAATAGAATCTATCAAATTATTTCCCTTTTAATATTTTTAATTGTTTAATAGTTATCCTAATAATTAACCTATAATATGTGGTATATGAAAAAAAAGAGAAAAAAGTAACTAAAACGACATAGTTCTTCATATGTTGATTGTAATGATGTGTATCAGGCAATCCTTTTTCTTCCTCCTTATAATAACCATATAGAAAAAGTTTCCTAAATTATAGAATCTCAATGATGACTTCGTCAAAACGATACCATAAGAAGAAAATCGCTCACACGAAATTAGTACAATGTTAATGTTGCGAATATCGTACTGAATTTAGCATTGAATTGGGTATTGATATGGTCCTGTATCAGTAGTGATCAATATCGAGTATCGTTTCGGATAATTTTTTAAATTTATAAAATAGTCCCTGAATTTTTTTAAAATTTGCAAAATAACCCATTGTCATATTGTACAGTTGTACTGTATATTTTTAAACCTGACTCCAAAAATCATAATAATAAATAATAATCACA
>JANZXP010000196.1:39406498-39425072 GCA_027576715.1 Erythroxylum flavicans
CAAAGATGTCTTATTTTGACTTTGTTTATTTGTATCGGTGAAAAGTGATTATGATGTATGTTGCAACCTAAGTCTTGCTGGCCCAAGCTAATGGATTGTGTGCACTCAATCTTATGAAGGATGAATTGATAGAGTGTAGTGGTTTAGCATGTTTGCTCGAGGGCTAGTAAAGGTTTGGTGTGGGGAAATTTGTTAAGTTGTCATATTGCATTCATTTGGTATATAAATCTCTCTCATTTGTTGAAATTATTATTCAAAATTGATGAATTTGTCTTTTAATTGTTCTCAGATGATTTTCAACACTAAAGAGATGAAATTGAATCAAAAAGATACAAAGGAAACAAAGAAAACCCAAAAATTCCATATTGGCAGCAAATTCAGTGACTAAGCGTGGGCACGTGCAAGGATGAAATTAATCTGCAGAATCTGCTTTCAAGTTTAAAATCAAGATTTTCACAATCTTTAAAGATCAAATTGCTATCTTATCAATGGGAACTACAATTTAAAGTGGGGATAAGGACTATCTGCTGAAGATCATGAGAGAGAAGGAAAAAATAAAAAAAAGAGCATAAAAGGGAATTCGCGTATTGTTCACATGGTCTTTACTATCATGATAGATTTAGAATTTCTGCAGGTTTTTCATTAGGAGTAGTTTGACATTTTCTTGCATTTTTCTTCTAGTTTTTGTCAGTCATTTTAGGTGTAGAGTTCACGCTTTTCTGCAGAGTTCTTCTGCTGTTTTTCGTAAGCCACATTAGGGGAGAGTTTTAGATTTTCTACAGTTTTTCTTCTAGTTTTACATCAGCCATAGTTAGCTTCCAATTTCTGCAGTATTTTCTAAGTATTTTCGATTTTTTTAGAGAAAGACCAAGGATGGAGACTATTTATTTTGCTATTTCTTTATTTTTCACTTTCATTATGAGTAACTAAATTCCTTTTATTGGTTGAGGGAAACCATGTTATCATCTTTTATATGTGAGATGTTTCAATAAAGTTTGTTTCATTGATGAATAATGAGTGCCTTTTGAATTACTTTATACAATTGAATTGATTGATTTTTAGGTGCACAACTAGGAATCGATTCGTTTAATAGCTAGATTAGTGAAATATGACGTTCAGTTTTGCTAATCACAAGTAACGATTAGAATAACCATCTTTACGTTAGAGTTGGACATTCTAAGAAGAATCTCATCTTGATTAAATGCATGTCGTACATATGTTGTCTTGTTTATTGATTTCTTGGTTCTTAAAGCAATTACTTAATTGAACTTACGATCGTATCTAGGTTATTGAGTGATAAGAATACATAGAATACATGTTTCTACTCATTTACAATTAAGAGAAATATCTCCCAATGAATGTTTATTGATGAACTGAATTTTATATCAAGGATCCATTTTAGTGTGATAACATCGGTGACCCGAAATGAAGGTTTGTCGATTAAATTTTCAGATCCAATTACTTTTGTTAATTTTCAAATTTTTTTATTTCTACACTCTTAATTTTACGTGAATTGAAAACCACCCTTTGTTACTTTATTTTAATTTTGAACTCGTAAATTCTTTGCTGCTAAAAATTCCTCATGGGAACGATACCACTTTTTACTACTACATTAAATTGTATTAACGGAAGTTAGTTTCTTTTTGAATTTGGTTGTGGGCGACAGCAGTACCAAAAAAACCAAGACAAAAACTATCATTCACTATTATGCTATAGTCCTAGTTCTTTCCCAATTCAGGAACACTACACTAACATCTTTATTTAGCATATATTCAACTTTATTATACTTGAAATCCCAGTCCAATTCATTCATATAATAACCTATAACCCAGACTTTTTATACATAAAAAACAAAGCATGAAAGCATCCAAGTTCATCCAACATATTCCAGCACACTTCATCATTAACATCATATACATTTCTTTTCAATTCAATCATCCTTATCATTCTAATAAAACATGCCATAAAGATCAGATTTCTACTTATTTTTTAAGCTCAAATTCCTCCTCAATATATCAAATTAACCTATCCCTCTATGTAAGCAAGATCATCACAATTTCAAGGTGAAAAATGAGTTAGTTTTCGGCAAGGATAAAGGACATCAATAAACTGGTTCTTTGGTTGTCTTGCGAAGGATAAAAGTATGATTTTGGTGTGGCAATTTAGGTAGGTTTAAACCAAAATACAGAGAGATGAATAGAAGCAAATTTTGGTGGAGAAGAAGAATGAAGACAACAGAAACACTTTCTGCATTGGCTTAGTTCAACTAGGTGCAAGGTGTCTCCACTTTTCCTTGACATGTGTCATTAAGCATGTAAGCCATTTATCTCCTCTTTAAACTGCCATTTGTCACCTAGTTACTAGTTCACTTGTCACTCAATCATTGCTACTATTTTTCAATTAATTACTCATGTCAAATGTCACTCATTTATCTATGCTATTTGTCACTTATTTCATAGACTTAGTCATCTTAATTTTTCATGTATCAATTTGTCTTGCTACTTGGCATTTTCCTAGTCCAAATGTACATATTAATTCGTTAATCTCCCAATTTATAACAATTAATTCCAAATTACTAATTGTAATCCATCAAACCAAAATTTAGGATATACACTATACACAATTCACATTATGATCATTTTAAATCTTTCATATCCCGAAACATGTCAATTGAGTGCATATACTATCTTTGCATTGTACAAAATCATAATTCATGTGTATATGCTAATGATATGAATGTTAATGAAATGCATTTCATGAATTCCCAATGCTCTTACTCATGTGCAATAGTCTAACCCTTATTGTGTTTTGGAAACCAACTACTACATTTCTTCTTAAACTATCAATCATAAATTATTTATAAGTCTAGCCTTTATTAGTTACAACATAGTATTAAAAAAAACTCAATCTTTTTTAGAGGAAAAAGATAGGAGTGTCGTTTCCCTAATATCCTTTTCTTATTTATAAAAAAAGTTCTAATTTTTTTCAAATTAAAATTAAACTTCTAATTATTAATTAAATTTTAACTATATATTATAATTATAATTTGATTTTAATAAAATCAAACATCTCATATTTAATTTCTAATATTTCTTAAACTTCAAACAAGTCTAACTTAATTTAAATTGATTTTTCTCTTTTTTAACTACTCTTTATTTATGACCCATTAGGTTCTTAATATATTCAAAATGATTATAAAGTATAACTCTATTTCATTATTAGAACTAAGTCAATCAAAATTTCTTTTAATTTATATTTAATTCTTTAATTAAACAATTTATAATTATAAATCAAGATTGAAGTTTAATAATAAATAATGACTACCCAAGTATTAGGAATGTTAAAATGAACTAACTCAACCTATTCATACATGGTTTTAATGTATAATTTAATTCTTTCTTCGTCAAATATTCCAATGGAACATTAGGTGGAATTAATACCTAATTTTTTAAAATACAATCATGTTCATTCTTACTAAATAGTAATTGATTTATAATTAATATTTGAAAACACATTTTCAAATATCAATTCACTTTGGCTGGATAATTATTTAAATCACTACTAATCAAGAATATTCTCCCAAATTATTTTAGAGTAATAAATCTTCTATTGACTTAATTATCTCTATGCAATTCATACTATATTCAAATACTATTAACTTAGCTATCATATATAGAATATATCATCATTAGTATCAAAATATAGTGATTCTCATATAAAGTATTTGGATAATCTCAAGTTTAAGAATCAATTATCCAATCATTATAATACGAAAATTCACAGACACACAAGTATTATTCTATTTGGATTCTCATAATTGGAAAAATACTCTCTAATAATCAACTATAGAGTTATTTAAGTATCGTCAGACTTTAATTTACGAGATCAATTGCATTTTTTTAAAAAAAATATAACATGTTTTAGTTTTACTATTCTATCAGTATCACGTCTTAATGAAAATATAATTGGGAACAATTTAAGAATAATATATCAATGCAAATTGAATCTCACAATTATGATCTCACCATATTTTCAATTACATAGTAATTATTTCAAGAAATTTACCTTTATTAATAAAACATCATCTATAATTAACAGAAATACATAAAAATAAAAAGTACCTTTATTAATTAAAATAACAATACCATACATTAAATTACAACTAATTGATTGGTTGTAAGGGCATAAACTAATAATCTCCCACTTGTACTAAAGTCAATTGCCTATGTATTTAATATCATATCCATCTGGATATCGATAATGTTTCTTTTAAGACAACATCTTAATGAGAAAATTTATATGATTCTCTTTAGTGGGAACTCATTCTAATGCAATGTTTTTACGCTCCACTTTATCCCTAATCAAGTGAAACTTCTTGAGTACATGTTTAGACCATTAATAAAACCTTGGTTCCTTTGCCTATGCAATGATAATAGTTTTTTTCACAATGTAATATTATTGTCTTAATAATGTTATGAACTACTCTACGTTTGATGATAAACTTCTTGATCTAAAATGCTTCCTTTGTCACTTATGACACTAAAATGCACTATGTCTTAGTCGAAGACTCGACAATGGTTGGTTATTTGAAAATTTTCCAACTTATCACACCACTATTTAGAGTAAAGGTGTTCCCTGACTGTGATCTACTATCATCAGAATCTAACTAGAAACTTATATATGAATACCATTGAACTTTTAGATCAACTCCTCTATAGACTAAGAAAACATATTTAGTTCTGCTAAAGCACTTTCAGATATTTTTCGCAGTCTTCTATTAACCATCACCTAGATTATCTAGAAATTTGCTTATTATACTTAGAACAGAAGACAAATTTGGCTTATTACATAGCATCACATATATTATTGATCTAATGGTTGAAGTATATAGAACACAATCCATTTTATCTCTCTTTTCCTGTGTCTTTGGATATGTACTCTATGAGAGACAAATCCTATATGAAATGGGTAAGAATCCCCTCTTAGACTTCTCTATGCTAAATCTTTTTAACCGTTGTCTATGTACATGGATTGGAATAAGCCAACACTCTTTGATCTTTATTCCTAAAATATAGGATTCTTCTCTCCTACCCTTGTTAAAGAAGTTCTTATACAACCAAAATTGTACAAATTGGAACATTGTTTCTTTTCTTTAATCAACAATATATCATCCATATACAACATTAGGAAGACAACTACACTTCCTCTAACCTTCTTATAGACATATGGTTTATTCATATTTTTTATAAAATCAAACTTTTTGATTGTCATATCAAAATAGATTTTCCAACTATATAATACTTACTTAAGTCTATAAATAAAGTTTTACATTTACATACTTGATAGGAAACCTCTTAGACATCTTCAACCTAATTCCTATTGAAAAGACATTATTTTGACATCCATTTTTTAGATTTCATAATCATGATATGTGGTTATAATCAATAAGATCCTTACGGACTTAAGCATAGCTACTAGAGAAAATATTTCATCAAAATCAACCCCTTATTTTTTTGTAACATTTAGCTATTAGCCTTGCTTTATACGTATGTACATTACCATCCCTGTCAATTTTTCTCTTAAAAACCTACTTGCATCTAATAGGTACAATACTATCAAAAGCATCCAACAAAATCCATCCTTAGTTAGTGCATATGGACTCCATTGTGGATCTCATAGCTTTATACTATTTTAAAAAATCAATATTAGACATTGCTTCCTTAAAAGTAGTAGACTCATCCTCTATGATCAATATATTATCATCCCCTTTTTATATGTAGATATAATCTAGTACAGATGTCGTACTTTACTAGTGTGTCGTAGAATATGTGTCTCTTTTGTATATCATATGTATTAACTTAAGGTTCCTGTATTATCTAGATGTGCACTTATGGTTCTTGAATTTCTCTAATTTTTGTTTAATCCCCCCTACTTTCCTTGGGAATAAATTTTTGTTCTAAGAATATGATGTTTCTTAAGATAAACACCTTTTCAGAGGATGGTAAAATTAATATTTAATACTCTCTTTCAAACATCCCACAATTTTACACTTATCTTATTTAACTTAAAGCTTATCAAATATTGCATGCTTCATATAAGCATCACATCCTCAAATCTTTATGTATGAAAACTTTAGTCTACTATCAATCTATATCTCATATGGTCTCTTGTCAACCAATTTGGACATAACTCTATTCAAAAGGTAAGCAATAGTTTCAGGGCATATCCCTAAAAGGAGACAAAAAGTATTGTATGACTCATTATAAAACAGATCATATCTAATAGAGTATGACTTGTCCTATCAAATTCATTATATTATGGAGTTCCACGAGAGAATTTTATTCTCTTTTAAGAAACTAAGAAAATCATGGTCTAAATACTCATCACCATGATCATATCTAAATTTCTTAATACTCATAATAGTTTCTCAAGTCTAAATTCTTTAACCTTTTCAAATGATTTAGACTTTTTTTTCGTCAGATACATATAACTATAAATAAAATGATTGCTTCTAAATGTAATGAAATATGATTATCCACCTCTAGTTTGACTACATATAAGGCTACATACATCTGAATATACAAGCTCTAGTGACTCAAAAACATGCTTTTATTTTCCACTAGAAGGTAGTTTAGTCATCTCAATTACATAAATAAAATGATTCAAATATCGTTCTCTATATAACTTTAGGACTATTTAGTTGATATGACTTAACCTACGATGCTATAATTAAGATAAAGTTTGGTCACTTAAATTTTTTTTGGCTATTTATGGTAAGGATTGGATTTTTAAGATCTAATTGATAAAAATCATTTGTAAGTAATCCAAATCCATAAGAAACATTATCTTTGTAAAAAAGAATAACTTTAAGTTCATCTTAATTTAAATTAATTTTTCTACTTTTAGTTAGTCTTATATAAGACCCTTTAGGTTTATAATATATTGATATTGATTACAAATTATAATTGTAATTTATATTAAAAAATTTTAAATTTATTTTTAATTTTATAATTAAATAATGTATGATTATAGATCAAAATTAACGTCTAGCAATATGTTATGACTGCCCAAATATTAGGAATGTCAAATTAATTTGATTCAACCTATATCCATGCACAATTTTAATGTATCATTTAATCCTTCCGTCATCTAATATTTCAATTGGAAATAGAATATGGAATTAGTGTCTACTTTATTTAAATACGAACATTTTCTTTCATTCTAATTAGTAATTCATTTTGATATTTAATTCAATATGATCAGAGAATTCTTTAAATTATCATTAATCAAGAATAGTAAAATATTTTTCCTAATTATTTTGGAGTGATGAATCATGTATTGACATACTCAACTATCTCCATATAATTTATATTATATCTAAGTACCACTGACTGAGTTATTCTAAATAGAATAAGTCATAAGTTGCAGCAAGATATAATAATTCTCATATAAGATACTTTGATAATTTCAAGTCTAAGAGTCAATTATACAATCATCGTAATGAGGAAATCTACAAATACATAAGTAATATTTCATCTGGAATTCTCATGATTGGGCCATATCAGTGAACTTATTTTTTATAAGCACCTACACATTAGTTTAATTAAGTTCATACTTTAATTTATGAGATTGATTACTTTATTCATAAGAAAGAAATGTAATATATACTAGTCTTACCATTCTAGTAATATCATTTTTGACAAATCTATTACTAGCAATAATTTAATAATAATGCATAAATATATTTGAATTTTATAATTATGATCTCACCGTAATTTCAATTGTATAATAATTTTTCAAGAATTAATTTTAGTATTAAAGCATCAAATAAAATTAATAAAAATACATATAAATAAAGAGTGCCTTTATTAATTAAATAATAATTTCATATATTAAATTGCAATCAACTTTTTGATTGTAAGGGCATAAACTAACAATGTATTGTTTACAATATTAAAATATCAAATATCATTATAATAAAAATACATAAAAGTAAAGAATGCATATATTAATTAAAATAATAATTTCATGCATTAACTTGCAATCAATTGAGTGATTGTAATAGTAAACTAACAATGTATAGTCTATAAAAATAAAAATATTAGAATAATTAACTTTCTATCTAATTTATGATCATTATGTATTATTGATGATATATGTATGTGGATCCTTTAAAAGTTATTTTAAATCATATATATGATATTGTGTTTCAACTTTTGATACAATATCTGTAATATATTATGATTTTAGTATTAAATAAAACTAACTACTATTTACCTAAAATTCTCATCATATGGGTACATATAATTCGCATAAAACCATCAACTTATATTAAACAAAAATTATAGAAATAAAAAACCAATTTGAACTTCAGCTTCTAAACCTAAACCTAAAGATTTACAGTAAATCTAAAATTCATTCTTTAACGAAAACAAAAGTTTTAATTTGATAAATTCATTTTTTGATGTATTCGCTTGTTTGAGAAGATCTAAAATTTGAATTAATCTATATAGTTTTTGGACAATTTTCATAACTCGAATTAGTTTAACCAGATTGTATATCTTTTACTAATATTTAGTTTTGAATACCGGACGACAAGTACACGACAAATCATCTTCCCCCATAGAGCTTTCGATCGAACCCAGTTCACTAATTCATTAAATGTAACTTGTGGACAGAAGGTGAAAAAACATTTCTGCCTTATCTCGTCTAATAAGATCATAAAGAAAAAACGAACCGGCGAAGTTGCGTGCACGGTATTCCAAATGTAAACAACCAAACAAATATAATTAACCGATATTGTAACATCATAACAAAAGGATGATTAATCATGCCCGAGGCCCTTGAGCATAGACACGTGTTCTTGGGTGACTCACTGTAAAATCAGTTTGTGATAATCTGGTTTCTCCAAATTACTCCACCGCATGCATTGATAGAAACCCACCAAGCTGGGCCAGGCACAAAGAGAGGGCGTGTAGGTGTCTTGTTTGACCGACCAACTTTGTTCAAAATGAGAAGCCAACATTTGGTAGCCAAATACGCATAAAGTTGTTGCTGAAGCCATCAACTCCCTTTTGACCCCCATACGTATACAGTATAGAGAGAGTTGAAGTTGCAGGCCACACCTCAACCACCTGCTTCTTCCAATTCCAACATTTGCTAAGTTACCTGCACTTCCTAAGTACTTTTACTAGTTTTCGTTAACTAGTAAAATTTTCTTGAATTGTAAGATTTGACCTTGTAGCTAGAATCAACATATAATCACTCCAATAATATGTACCTAATAAGGAAAATCAATTTGGTAGCAACCCAACACAAACATAGGTTAAACCTCGAGGAAAAGTTGTCAATGGACTGGTGATGTTAAATTGTAAAGTGAAATCAATTTTAATCTTAGTATTGTATTTTAAAATGTCAAAGTGAAGGGGAATATTAACTTTTTTCAAAGAAAGTTTTGAAATCAACTTCGTACATTTTATTACTTTCTTGCAGTTGCAAGGTGAAAAGTATGGAATGCGTACTACGCACTCCGCGTAACGCAGAAGCCACCAAGTCATTAAATCTAGCGCTTTTGTTTTCCATTTTCTCCATATTTTGGCTCACAGTCACGGAAAAATTTGGACTTCTTTAAATCTCCACAAAATTCACTTTAATATTGTAAGTTTTGTCCCTTCAAATAAACTTGACTTACGTCATCCAACTCCGTCAAGACGAAGGGAGAATGTAAAACGTCCGAAATTCTAACGACGTTACATTTCACTTCCCTCTAAAACGACTTTCTCCGTTTCCCTCTCTCTTTTGCAGCAAAATACCAGCAGCCTCTCAGTCTCGTTTCTCTTTCTAGAACAGCCTCATAGTTCTCTCTCCAACACTAATGTCGCCCACCTATTGTTAGGTACGATGTCGATCACTTCATTCCCTTATTTTCCTACATAAAACTGATTTTTTGTGTCGTAATTTAATCGAATATGATCTTTTTAAGATTGTGCTTTAAAAAAAATGTCCTTTTTGGCGCTTCATTGTTTTGGATATGGGCTAAGTTTATTTTGGAGGTATAATAGGATCGCCATGGACTCGGGTGATTTAAATAAAAATTTTCATGTGTTTCTATTTTTAGGGTTTTTTAAGTTTGACTCTCTCATCAATCCCAAAGAAATAGCAGGTGGATTCGATTTTAGCTTCTTATTAATTTTCTGAGTTGCGTTTTCATTTTCTTCGCTTTCTGGGTGTTCTCTGTGGTTTGGTGGGTATTGGGTCGTGAGCTGTAGGAGTGACAGAGAAAAAGTTTTCTGGGTGTTCTCAGTGGTTTAAAGTCGTTTGGTGGGTCTTGGGTTGTGAGCTGTAGGAGTGACAGAGAACAAACTTTATTTCTTGTTTGGTTATAATTGTTACAATCAGCTGCTATGAACTACAGTGATGTTCTTTATTGACTATTGGGAAGGTTAATTGACTTGAGAATTTTTTGGCCCTTTTATGGTTTATGGAATTTTCATTGTTATTTTAAAACTGGGTAATTTATTTTGTTTATATGATTTGAATTTCTTGTGAAACTGGGCGGTTTGTGTAGGTCAAACTGAATTTGTTCTTGGGTTGCTCCAACTATTTCTAGTTTTAGAGGTTTTCTGGCAATGCTTATCTGCCTGTGTTGTAAATAGAGCAAAAGTTTACTTCTTTTCGAAGGTCAAAGGAATTTGTTATTTTTGAAGTTATGCTGCATGGGATGGACATACGACTACTTTACTGCAAAGTATTTACTGAATTGGTGTTCATCGTGTTGATGCTTGGTTGCAGAAGAACTACTCTACCTGGGTAATTTACATGTTAAAGAGTAGTCGTACTGAATTCATGTAAGAACTTCATACTTTGGAGCATGTGAGTGAGGATTGTGGATTCTGGTTAGAGCTCTGTGGGGTTCTGTATTTTATTATGGGGGGTGCCTGTTGTATTGCTGCTAGAGATAAAAACATAGTTGGTGGATCTGGAAGTGATATATTGCGTCGGAATGTTTGCCATTCACCGACATGGAGCCTTAGGTGGGATAATCGAGGTCGAGTAGCAGGTGAAGAGACTTCAATAAGTTGGTTTCCTGATGCAATTCACAGGAACCATGGACCTGATCTTAAGTCTGAATCAACATATGTGTCAGATGGTGGAAGCCCGTTGGATAGTTTTCAGAGTCATGCTTGGCATAAGCCCCCAAAATCTGAAGGGACTGCAGAGCATGTGAGAACTCCTGCTTCAGGTGAGCAACTGTATGGATGTAGCTTTTGATGTTAATTTGTGTTTGAACTGTATTCTTCTTATAAACTCTTAATGCTATGTGATTCCTGTTTTATGAAGATATATAAACTAATTGCGCACTAAAGGCTGCCTCTTCAACTTATGGACCACATAGACCTAACGGATTTACGTTATTGGGTTTATCGCTTTCCAGTATATATTGTGGAAACCTTTCCAGGGCCATCACTTGTTATCTTATTAGTTGAACTCTTTATTTGGTGTGATTTAAGCTTTATAGTGGTGTAGCTATATCTGCTGATTAGTGATGTTTGATTTAATGGATCTCATGAATGGCTCAACCTATGCCAAGTGATTTTGAGTGTGATTCCTGCACCTAAAGTATTTGAACTTGGTAGAGCTTTGAAATAAAGGTGATTCTATACTTATCGTGATAGATTGGTGACAGGATGTACATATGCCTCTTTTGTTACAACAGAACTGTTGAGACCTCTTCAAAATGGTCTTGTGAGCAGTGTGGAATTGAGCCCCCTTGAAGGAATTGCTACTTCTGAAGAAGATTTGTCCTATTATATACAGATTTCATTGATAGAGTGCAGTAGCAAAAAAAAAACCTTACTAGCAATAATTAACCTAGTTGACATTTTTCATACGAAGCAATCTTGAGAATCAACTTAAACAAGAAGGACATGATCTTTCACCAACTATTTTACTGTTGCCTTTCATTATCTTTGGAACTCTTGACTTTATTTTTCATAGTCGAAGCAGAACTGTGGAATGTTTTTATCATATAACTTTGTTTAACTTCTGCATTAAAATTGCCGCCTATAATCCTTAGTCTTGCTAAAAGTTTGTTCGCTACTTCCTTCCTTGAGCTATCTTTCTTGTAATGTCTACCCGTCACAGGCTTGCTTTGGTTATTTAGGCCATCACCGGTTAACATAGCCTCTTAGAAATAAATGAGTTTACTGATGTTGACTTCTTAAACTGAATGACCTCTCTGGTATTTGACAAATTACTCTTTGGCAGATCAATCCATCTCAGGGAATATCTCAATTGATACAAATTTGGAACAGGTATAGTTTGTGTGAGAGAGAATATTCAAGTTTTCTGAGTGACCTTTCTCTTCCCCTTGATAGGACATATTTTTATAGTGAAAAAACATCTGTAGGTGAAGGAGATAATAGTGTCCCCAGCAGTTACAAATCCATCGACCACAAAAGTATCAATCTCACTTCAGTCAACTTCATCTGCATCTCCATCGTCCTCTCAAAGTTATTTGCATCCTCCTGGCCCAACGACTCCAAGGTGGCTTCACAATTCACCTGGGAATCAGCTAATTGGGAAAGTATCTGATGCACGGCTCCCACAATTGAAATCATCAAGCAGCTTCTCTGTTACTGATGAGGGGCAGACAATTGCCTCATGGAGCAATGATACAACTATGGAATCTTATGGCATGTCTTCAGATGGTCCGTCCATGAATGCCTTTCCTGAACTCATGACTTCAAATAAAGAAAGATGGTCTTTTGACAATGAGTCCTTGGGTTTTAATCGTGAAAAATGTAGATCCAGTGGTCGAACATCAGCTTCTCCTTCTGTAGATCTCCAGACATGTGGTCTTTGCTTAAGGCTTTTAACCGATAAATCTTTGTGGAGCAGCCAGAAGCTTGGCACCAGTAACGAGCTGTCTGTTGTTGCTGTGTTGATTTGCGGCCATGTTTATCATGCTGAGTGTTTGGAGACTTTAACACCTGAATTGGATAAGTATGATCCTGCTTGCCCAGTTTGTACTTTGGGTGAGAAACAAGTTGTTAAGCTATCACAAAAGGCTCTGAAGGCAGAGGTGGATTGGAAGGGAAAGAACAAGAGATCAAGGAACAGGGTCGTGGATAGTGATCTTGATGGTAATTCCGTTATGTTTGATTGTCTAAAAGCCAGCGGACATGAAGGGAAGGATCCCAAAATGGCCACCAGTTCCAGCATGAAAAGCTCCTTAGCAAAGCCTTTCCTGAGGCGGCATTTCTCATTTGGATCAAAGGGTAGTAGATCCTTGACTGATAGCATGACCAAAAAGGGATTTTTCTGGACAAGATCTATGAAGGCATAAGGCTCTTCATTAATATTAAGAGGTGAGGATATTCTGCGTGTATATTATGTAATGACAACCTGGGAAATTGTCTGCAGCATTATAAAATCCTGCGTATTTCTAACACAGATATCACAGGCGTTAAAAAGTATACTAGTGTGAAACCAAACAAGTGACTGCAAAATTTTATAAATTAAGTTATATTCTCTGATCTCATTTCTGTACTGAAGATAAGACTCCGCAACTTCAATGGATGCAGATGCCTATGCAGAACCTCTCTACTTCAGAAAGAAGATTGTGAGGAGCGGCTGGATAACATCGTAGAAAATTCGTTGTAGAAACATTTACCTCTGCACACACGTTGACGTCAAAGGTTTAGCCTGTGGAGTTATACTGTAAAAAATGTCGAAAATTTATAGAAGAAAGGTTACATTATTAAGAAAGATTTAGTAAAATGAGAGTGCATCTCAAGGATAATGATTGCAATTGATATTGTACATATGGATTTGTTTTTTTTTCGGCCTAAACATAATTCATGAATTGGATCAAGTGGGTACTATTACGGCGAACACACCCCATATGAATGAAAATGAATGAGGCTGTTGAGTCCTCTTACTTTTATGGGATGTGATGTTGACTGATAATGAATGAAATTTTTATGGGATGTTGTGATGACTGATGAGCAGTGTCTTTGCTGTTGTAGCGTACTGGTTATGAGAATAACAAGAGTGTTGACAATATGATTTGCTGTTTGCCTGCCAACCTTGCAAGCTTTAATACTGGTCGTTTCGTTTGCAGTAAATATGGCCTCTTATGCCCAAGCCACCTGTGTATTCCCATGAATGCTCCGGAAAACCTATGCGGTTCCGCCAACAGGGTCATAGAAAGGTTGAAAGTTGTTGTCACCTCAAATCAATCCTTAAAGTGGCAAATAACTAATAGCCTTCGAGTCTCTTTTGGAGCCTTGGTACAGCTTGTGGAAGCCTGGTTACATGCATCAGAGGCAGCCTCTTTTCACCGCCCCTGGTCATTTCCTTCCAAGTCTCGACTATATTCTGTACTGCGGACTTTAGTTGGCTTTGGAAAATAATCTCTCAATCCAAAAAAAATTATTTAAAATCAATGCAAACTATATTTCTTACCACTTTGTGTCAATTATAATACCATGTTAATCTCCATTAGAAACCCCAATTAAATACATGACGTCTCAGATAGACTATGTTTTTAATTTGTAAGACACACAAGTTACGACTTTAATCTAAAGAAAAAATAAAATTTATACCAGATAAATTATATTTTTAATTTGTAAGACACACGAGTTACGACTTTAATCTAAATAAAGAATAAAATTTATGTCGTTACTTTACAATGTATTCTATGTTGTCACTGTTTATACACAATAGGTTCTTTCCACTTACATATGATTGATCATTTGTAGCTTAACTTCAAGTGCATCTTTCAGAGACTATGGATTCCTAGTTAATCACTTTCTTAACATGAGACACTTCTCAGCCAATTTGCAGGTGCAATTTTTTTTTCCTCATATTGAAAATCTTATCAAGAGATTTGATTGAGGGTTCATGTCCATTTGGTTTTGCTCCTACGAGGCTTGAGAGTTTACTTTCGTTTAACATCGATTCTTTTTTCTTTCATTGTTCAAGTAAATGGGATAACCTTCCTTCATTAGATTGTCCTACCTGAACCTAGAGCTTCAGGAACTTTGGATGTAAGAGTATGAATATGAATATCTGACCTCTTAATATGCTCGCACTTTTTTATTAACAAACGAAAACCATGTAGGTTATCTGATAGCTAACAAATAGTTTAATGAAGAGACTTTTTCCATAAAAATAGATGCTTCTACTACAGTCTTTATTTATCTGTCAAGTTGTTGGTACAAAAGTTAAAAGCAGGTGCATTAACTATTAAATCATAAATGTTTATTGATCCATGTCTGAAGCATTTAAATATCAGTTTATGTTTTTTTAAAAAATAAATGTTGGTTAATTTTGAAATTCTAGAAAGTAAAGGAGAATGAGAGTACCTTTCGACCCAAACCCAAGCTCGAATATAAATGTAGGTTATATCTTTCTGCTTTCGCACTGAAGAGCTGCTTTGATCTTTTGCATATTGCATGAAGTAAGGTTATTATTGATTATCTCCACCGATTCCTCTATGAGCTTGGTCGTTGGCAGATTATTTACAAATACTTGAAAGGCCACTACGAGTCTACGAGGAGTGCTATAGATAAAGAATCGTTGAACAAAGAAGGAAATTAGAGATTTAATCCCTAATTTCCTAAGACTGTAGATCTATCAAGTTTGACACAGATTTTCTGTTTTCAATTTTGTTAACTTTAACCACATTTATGTGAGTCCATATAAATATATGGATGAAATGTAATAAAAAAAAATAGTTAATTGAAACAGAGGACAATTACCCTTGCTACCTGAGATGTGCTAGCAGTGGTAGGTCTCCACACTCAAAAATTAAGGCACGTATGCATCATTAGGTGGAAGTTTGGTACTATGTTAGTTTGGGGTTCATTAGGGATAATTTTGATAACGTTAGGAATTCTTTTGGATATTATTAAATATTATAGTTCTTTTGAATATTATAGTTCAAAATTAACTTTTTATATAAATATTAAGATTTGAAATAATACATCTTTTGTCTTATTACAATGGAGTTGAATGGTTTGACTTCCAAAATCTTATTTGCGAGCTTTTACGTTGGACTTAGTCCGTTACAATTTAGATTTCTAGCTAGTCGCAGAAAAACCATTGGTTTAGGTAATTGCTTCTGGAAAATCATTTTTTGGTGATGCATTGTTAGTTGCAATCCATCACGATGAAAATAATTAGATGTATCAGATTTCTTGGCTTGTTGTAGAAGGGGAGAATTCCTATTGTTCTTGTTGAGAAGAACTAAAGTTAGATATTCGTAAACGACAAACAAAAGGTATAAATTCCTTTTAATTAATACTAAAATATAACTAGTAGTTGGACATTTCAATTACAAATTGTATCTATTTCCACATTTTGAATATATGAAATATGCGTGTCATGTTTACGCAAATTGGTCGAAGAAGCATAAGGGGCATATGCACACGCTCCTTTTCTAATACGTAGTTAGTAGCATAACTCAAGTCAATTATGAGGAGGTGATGGAGAAGATAAAAGCCTGTCTGAGAAAGCATATAAAGACTTTGAGACTAAAGGCAGTGAGACATTTGCCAAGGCATTTGAAATTATAAGACCAAAGTATGAGATAGTTGGTAAGAAGAGTTTTTAATGAATATATTTGCTAAAGCACAAATTAAGAGAATTATCAATATGATAGAAGACATTTAGACAATGATGACTATTATATATGAGAATATATATAATATGATAGAAGACATTTAGACAATTTTGATGACTCTTACATATGAGAATATATATATATTGCATTTTCAATACATTGTCTCACTAAATTAAATGGAAATTTAAAGTTTAAGGTTGTAAATTTAATCTTTAACTTTTTAAACAACATTTTGAGCCTATAATTCATCCAGGATGATCTACGACACAATTGATTTAACACCTTCAAACCTTAAGATTCGTGCTATAAACAAAAGAAAGAAATACTAACCTTGATCCATGCTCAATATGTGTAATCCTTTCTTGATCGCAAATACCTTCTCTATGCAAAAACTTTATTCACTCTCACCTTCTTCCTTTCTTCGTTCTTTTCAATAGTGCAAGAATGTATGTTTCTTTAATAACTGTTAACTTACATTGATTGAAGAGAAAGGGAAGGTTTTATTAATTATAATAAAACCCCTAATGACTCTAATTTTATTTACAAGCCCAACAATCATTATTTTGGACCCACTTCATGTTAGAATCAACTAAAGTAATATGGGCAACACTTTAAGATTATTAAATTAATTTTACAATCTCTCATTTGACCCATGTTACAACTTGATGATCTAACAATACAAGTGTGCACCATATATTGAATCTATCAAGCTATCAAACTTGAATGAATTGAAATGATGGGATCATGGTGGTCACAATTCATTTAACGACGTGATTTTTTTCAAGTATCACATAATCAACTTAACTCAAATTAACTGTAATTAAGAAATACTGTAATTCTCGACTTTAATTTTTTCTCAAAATATAATTTTTCATTACAATAAAATAATGCATGTACATAACATAATGTGACAACTAACAAATAAGCAAAAAACATAACGATAATTGAATTCACACGTGTCAAAACAATAATAGCAAATATCCAAATATATGTACATACATAACATGATCTCATGCTAATAAGGACTTATCTATAATGTTCATCCTTTCAATATGGTCAGTATATGTTTTACATCATGTAACAAGCCTAATTCATTAGCAGCCAAAAGAATATCATCAATATATAGTACCAAAATAATGAACTTGCTCCTACTAAATTTCATATAGATACACCTATCAATAGTGTTCTTTAAAAAACTATAAGAGGTAATGATATCATTGAACTTAAGATACCACTGTTAGGAAGCTTGTTTCAAACCATATATTGACCTCTTTAATTTACACACCATATTTTTCTTTTCTTCAGTCACAAAACCTTATTGGTCTATGTAAACTTATTCTTCTAAGGCATCATTTAAAAAAGAGGTCTTTACATCCATTTGGTGAAGCTCTAAATCATAACGAGCTACCAATGTCATAGCAATTCTTAAAGAGTCTTTCATTGAAATTGGAGAGAAGGTCTCTTTAAAGTCAATCCCATCCTTTTGAGTATAATCTTTGGCTACAAGTCTGACTTTGTACTTTTTAATATTACCTTTCGAGTCCCTTTTGGTCTTAAAAACTCGTTTACAACCCACTTGTTTTGAGCCTTCGGATAACCCAACTAGTTCCTAGACTTGATTATCATCCATAGATTTTAATTTTTCTTTCATAGCATTGAGCCACTTTTTAGAATTATTACATTTCACGGCTTATTTAAATAAAACTGGATCAATATCAATGCTCAAGTGAACACACCACATAATCATCTGATATAGCTAGTCTTTTCTCCCTTATAGACCTTCGCAATACTATTTCTTGTAGTATCACTTGATCATTTGTGACTTGCACATTATTTACTGGTTCATTATTGACATTCTCTTCTTTTGGGTTTGGAATATTAACTTGTTATTACGTGACTGTGATACAACAAGAGAAATAACAACTTGAGAAGAGACACTAGGTG
>JANZXP010000196.1:39425172-39435362 GCA_027576715.1 Erythroxylum flavicans
TGTTTTAATTGAAGTCTATCAAAAGGGAAGTGATATATATCACATATTGGATTAAATATATAGATCACGTGGGTCTTAGATATTGGTTGGCTGGCTGCGCATAGTTTTTTTATTAATCTGAAACATATTGATAAGTAGTATGCAGTGAGTGTGTGTGTGAGTTTATGTGGAATATGTTTTCTTGTAGGGTTTTAAAGAAAAACACTATTACTGCGTATGTGAAGGTCAATACGTAATTAACGTGTTTCTATGTAGGCCATAGTGATGCTGTTCTGTCAGTGAGGCAAACATCTTCTTTGGTGATGTGTGGACTGATTGTTACTTGAAGGAACACACTGATTGATTTTTTGAAGAAAGTTTCTTGCCGGGTTATTTGGAGGAGATAAATTCATAGGGAAGTCTTCGTTAATCTCAAATATTTCGTTATTTAAGTTTCTGTTGATTAAATACTTGAGCTATTTTTATTTATTATTACTTTGAGTGAAAGTAATTAGAAAAAATCCTCTGACGAGGTTAACACGAGTCGGTCGTGTTATCGGGTGTGAAAGTCTTTCACGGGTAGTTAGGTTGTGAGATAGCTGCAGAGATTGAGAGGTGCTGTGTTAGGTCAATCTTGTGTAATTCTATTAGACTACTGTGAAAGTGATTAATCTGGGCAAGGCTTCGCAGAAGTAGGCAGATTGTGCGGAACTGCGTTACCAAATTTTTGGTGTTTTTATTATTTTATTTTTTGCGTAGTTTTATTTTGTTTGTGCAAAGGATAACTCGGAAAGTCTTCGAATTAATTAACCACTTTGGGTTTTCACTATGTACTTGATGGGCTCACTTTGATCAATATATTTGTTATGCAGGTTATAGTGTGAAGATAATGAACAAAATGGAAGAAGAAAAAAAGGACTAGGTCAAAAACTAAGGTTAGGACAGACAGAAAGAAGAGCGCGACCACCGTGAATCGGGCTCCACTATCTCATCATCCCCAAGAACAGGAGAGATGGAGTATGATTGAGAAGATTCAGGAAGATTTGCCTGACCACCGTAGCAACCACTAAATGACTCCAAGCACATATGTCATGTAATAATATTCCTTTTCAGTTTATTGCTTGTTACTACTGGTATACATGGAGAACTTGAGATGGAATGGGTTACTTGTATCAACGAGCAAGTGTACGTAGGGTGGTCTGTAATCGCGTTTTGAAGTTTCAAGATGATATATATATACATGGAAATGTTAATTTAACTTTAAATAGATTTTCACGATTTCCATTAATTATTATTTATAATTTTTGGCTTAATTGATTTATGATTGCGAGAGGAATGCTATGCTTTAATTGTTGGGAAAATTTAGGATTTAAATCTCATAGGCAAAATAAGCAAAAAAATAAGACGCAGAAATTTAACGTAGTTCACCATCTAATTTGGGCTACGTCCATGGGCCAAACTCTAAATAAAACTTCCACTAATGAAAATAGCAGGTACAGAGAGTAAAAAATAATAAAACAAAATAGTGGCATTCATAATAAGGTGTTTCCCAAATTTTCTATCCCTAGGATAATATCCTCACTATTTTGTCACTCACCCTTTTAGGAAAAACATTTCCTAAAAAAAACAAAAAATAACTCTCTCACCCAACACTTTAAACACACAAGTCTCTCTAACTTACCAAATATACACATATTAGAAAGCACAAACTTATGAAAGAGGGAGGGAGGGTCTTTATATAGACCCTCCACCGCCCTTTGCCACAACTTACATACTGCAAGCTATGGCTGTCCAAAGCTATAGCTTGCATGCAAGTAATTCTCAACAAATTGTTCTTTTTTTAATACCTAAATATAGAATGGCAGTACCATATATGTCGACACCGCCTTACAATTCTCCCCTACTGACTATATGGTATTTACTATCATTCTTCCAGATGATCGACAGAACTCAAACTTTCCCCTGGGTAGAACTTTTGTCATCATATCTGATCCATTCTCATCCGTATGAATCTTCTCAAGTTGTAATAGCCTCTTCTCTAACACCTCTCTGATCCAGTGATATCTCATATCAATATGCTTTGATCCTGAATGGAATGAGGAATTTTTCCCAAGGTGAATAGCACTTTGGTTGTCGCAAAATAGTTGATATCTATCTTGTTGAAAACCAAGTTCATTTAAGAACTTCTTCATCTATAGGAGCTCCTTGCATGCTTCAGTTGCAGCAATAAATTCCGCTTCAATGGTGGATAAGCAACACATTTTTTCAATTTTGATTGCCATGACACAGCTTCCCCTGCAAAGATAATTAGGTAACTTGAAATAGACTTTCTCGAGTCAACATCGCTGGCCATATCTGCATCTGTGTAACCAATTAATACAGGTTAGGTAGTTCCAAAACATAAGCATATTTTGGAAGTACCATGTAAATCTCTAAAAATTCACTTCATAGCATCCCAATGTTCCTTACCGGGATTTGAAAGGAACCTACTCACTACTCTAACTGCGTGCTTAATATCTGGCTATGTATATACCATAGCGTACATCAAACTTCCAACTGCAGAAGCATAGAGGACTTTCATAATCTCTTCCTTCTCTTCATCTATCGAAGGGCATTGCTTAGCACTCAACCTAAAGTGATTAGCAAGAGGACAACTAATTGTTTTAGCTTTATCCATGTTGAACCTTTGAAGTACTTTCTCAATGTACTTTTCTTGTAATAACCATAATTTCTTGGAGCCTTTGTATTTGATAATTATCATGCCAAGAATCTGTTTTGCTGGCCCCAAGTCTTTCATGGCAAAAGACTTGCTTAACTGCTTCTTCAAACTATTAATCCTATTAATATTTTGACCAACGATCAACATATCATCAACATAAAGTAAAAGGATAATGAAATTATCACCAGAGAATTTCTATACAAAAACACAGTGATATGAAATATTCTTCTTATAGCCTTACTCCCCTATAACAGTTTCAAACTTCTTATACCACTGTCTCGGTGCCTGTTTTAGACCATAAAGGCTTTTCATCAATCTACACACATACTCCTCTTTTCCTTTTTCCTTGAAATCATCAGGCTGCTCTATATATATCTCTTCTTCCAAATCTCTATAAAGAAAAGTCGTCTTAACATCCAATTGCTCGATTTCTAAGTCTAGACTTGCTGCTAAACTGAGCACTGTACAGATGGATGCCATTTTAACAACTGGTGAAAATATCCCGTCAAAATCAATACCTTTTCTTTGGTTTAATCCTTTAACAACCAATTTAGCTTTGAATCTTTGATGAAGATTGTGTTCATCATGTTTAATCTTGAACACCCACTTAGTTTTCAAAACTTTCTTGCCTTTTGGCAACTTCACCAGCTCAAAAGTTTTATTCTCATGCAAGGACTTCATCTTATCTTGCACAGCTTCAAACCAATTCATCTTATGTTCATCTATCATATCCACTTGAAAAATTTCAGGTTCTCCCCAATCAGTAACACATACTGATCACTGGAGTATCTAGTAGTGGCTTGTCTTACTCGCGTATATCTCCTTATTGGAACCTGAGTAGTCTCTGGTGTTAATGGTTGATTCTGGACATCATCTTCATCAGAATCCTCACCTGATTGATTTTGAATGGGAGCATCATCATCAGCTACATTCGGCTGGTGATTTTTAATTTCATCTCCAAATTGTCTTGGCACTGTTTTTGGAGGAATTAACTATAAGTCCACTAGGTCACCATTAGTTCTTGGAACATCCATTTTCACTTTGTTAAGATCTTCAATGGTTTGATGTTTGACAAATATAGCATCATGACTCTGAATCAACTTCTTTTGAATTGGATCATAAAACCTTTAGATGATCATATGAAATATCCTTTCTTGACCATACTTTCTCCGAAACATCAGACTGTAAAGGAATGCATGTTGAGTGATTTAATACATGAACTGTTGTAAATAAAGCCTCACCCCAAAATGTCTTAGGCAACTTTGCATGTGAGAGCAAGCATCAAACTCTCTCTATCAAACTCCTGTTCATCCTCTCAGCTAAACCATTCAATTGCGGTGTCTTAGGAGGAGTAGTCTGATGTTGAATACCTTGTTTTTTGCAATATAAGTCAAATGGTCCAGCATACTCTCTACCATTTTCTGTTCGAATGCATTTCAACTTCTTTCTAATTTGTCTTTCAACTGAGGCATGAAATTGCTTGAAAACATCTAGTACTTTATCTTTAGTCTTTAATGTGTATACCCATGTCTTCCTAGAATGGTCATCAATGAAAGTCACAAAGTATTGAGCACCGCTAGTGAATTTGGCATTGGCCCACATAAATCTGAGTATACCAAATCCAATACATTCTTCATTCTGGAAGGAGGGGAACTTTTGAAAGCAACTCTATTTTTTTTCTTGTAAAACAATCAGTACACTTCTTTAAATGTACCTGGTCAACTTCAAATAATGCATTTTTCAGCAACTGAGTCATCCCCTTCTCGCTCATATGACCAACTAGATTCACAATATCATTGGAGACCTTTGCCTGTATCACATACAACTTTGAGCACTTCTTACCTTTGGCGATTACCTAGGAGCTGTTAGTAAGTTTCCATTTGCCATCTTTGAAAGTGCTGCAAAAACTTCATCATCAAGCATGCCAACCGAGATCAGATTTAGGTGAAGATCAGGAGCATATCTGACATCTTTCAGAGGCAACCTCATGCCATTGTATGTCTCTAAGTAAATATAACCTTTTTCGGTGATTTTGGCTAATTCGCTATTTCTCATTTTAATGACACCAAAATCTCCTTCTGTATATGATGAGAAGAGTTCTTTATGTGATGTGGCGTGAATAGTGACACCTCTGTCACTTATCCAGTTAAACTCACAAGATGTACTATTCACATCATTATCATATGAGACGATGTGAAAGTCATCAATGGTGTTAGCTGTTGACGCGTGTTCATCATCATTGCTATCATCTTTCTTGACTTCTTTGCTTTTGTTTTTTCCTTCTTTGAACTTTCAACAAAACCCTTTAATATGATCCTTCTTTTTACAGTTATGGCACTCAACGTTTGCATATTTATTTGATCTTCCTCTACTCTTATCTCTGAAATTTGTACCTCTAGATTTGCTCCTCCCCTTAGAACCTGTGACCAGAACTTCTGACTATATTGAAGAGGTCGAACTCTATGATCTGTGTCTCATCTCTTCATTCATAATTTCACTTTTTACAGATTCCATGTTAACAACACCATCAACTGCAGAATTGGTGATTGAAATCTTCAAAGTCTCCCAAGACTCTGGCAAAGAGGTAAGCATGAAAAGAGCAAGTACTTTATCATTGAATTTTATGCCCATTCCTAATAATTGATCCACAATCCCCTGAAATTGATTCAACTGATCTGCTATAGAGGTACATTCTTGATATTTTAATTGTTCTAATTTTGTCAGATAAAATAATTTATTGTCACCTATTTTTTAGGCATAAAATTCCTCGAGCTTCTTCCATAACGTCCGTGCGTGAGTCTCATTACAGATATGATTAGACACATTATCTTCAACAAATTTCCGAATAAAACTACATACCTCTCATGCTCAAACGCCCACTCCTCGTATAATTTATTTTTGGGTTTTGTTGTGGTAATCACCAATAAATGCAATTTTGTGATGAATTGAAGATCTTTCATCTTGTTCTTCCATATGTGGTAGTTGGACCCAATGAGGCTAATCATCTTACTTATTTTTGCCTTCATCTATGATGAGAAATGCCTTGATATAGAACCGAATGCTCTCTGATACCACTTGTTTGGAAAATTTATGAATTAAATTCCACAGGCAAAATAAGAAAGAAAATAACATGTAGAAATTTAATATGGTTCACCTCTAATTTGGGCTATATCTACGGGCCAAACTCTGAATAAAACTTCTACTAATGAAAATAGCAGGTACAAAGAGTGAAAAATAATACAACAAAATAGTGGCAGTCATAGACAAGGTGTTTCTCAAATTTACTATCCCTAGGATAATATCCTCACTATTTTGTCACGTACCCTTTTAGGAAAAATGTTTCCCAAAAAAAACCAAAAATCACTCTCTCACACAATTCTTTAAACACACAAGTCTCTCTACCTTACCACATATACATGTATTAGAAAACACACACTTATGAAAGAGAGAGGGAGGGTCTTTATATAGACCCTCAAGCGTCCTTTGCTACAATTTTTTTTAGAATTTAAAAATTCATTTAATAAAGAAAATGTATACATCCGGACAGGAGGATCTCCCTCGTGCGTGGGACAAACCATTTGACACTAAACCAAGTTAAAACAAAACGATGATGCACAAACAAACTAAAACAAGGTTGTTTTACAATTAGGGTATAACGGCCACCAACATTCTTGAGCCCTTGAGAAGTTTCTTGAATTAGGAGGGAGGAGGTGATGGTGGAGCTTTATCGAAGCGCTAGCGATCTGTTTGTCTCCTCAGGGTTCTCTATGTTTTACACTTCTCCAAGGATATCTCAAACATAGGTAACATACTCCTTTTTGTGATTGCAATGACTTTTAGCAATTAGGGCAAACTTAGTTTTTTCCATCTCTACAGACTCTGCTATGGCTATTTCTCTCTACATTGAAGTTTTCTTGAGAAAACCCCCCAACTATCCACCAAGTAAGTTTAGAAAGCTAATACTGCTATATTTTCCATAAATAGGTAAATTTTTGAACTGCTAGAATTTCTAATCTGTTCTGATCAGAGTCCATAGATGCATGAATTAGTATTGAGTAACTAGGTATTAGAAAATTATTGAGGACTAGACTCTCTATGTGAGAGCCATTCCTCTACTACAGTGTAGGTTCAACTGAGGTAGAATCAATTGTTCCCTTATGCTAGCCATAGTGAGGTCTATAAGAGAGAATGGAGTATTTGATTGCTCTCTGAACCTACTGTTGTTCCTCTCAATCCATATTGTTTGGGCACATGTAGCAACCGAGATTAGAATGATATCCTTATCATATTTAGAAATATTCAGATGAGATAGTTCCAGTAGGATATTAGAGAGTTTACCGTAGAAAATCTCAATAATATATAGTGTAAAGATTCTAGACCAAATCTCTTTTGAGAAAGCACACTCGAAAAAGAGATGACCTCTAGTTTCATCCTCAAAATTACATAGGGAGCACATTTTAGAGGAGGATAGGAACTTCAACCCATCCATAGTGTTGAGTCTGTTCAACATAGCTAGCCAGAGCAAAAAACTAACACTAGGTCTAAGAACCTTGTTCCAAATCAGGGGGTACCATCCTGCCCTATTAGCAGACCCATCCCTAATCTTTTTAGCTTCTTTTACAGTTATATCTTAAACTGGCATCCCATTCTATAGGTAAATATCTCTTTCCCCGTGGCTTCTAAATTATGGAATGGACAAGTGTCTAATCTCATCTGATATTAGCAACCAAATTCCATTTCTAGCTATTTCTAGGAGCTTTTTTTTCATAGGGAACCTCTCCAATAGAGTTCTGGCCATTTGGTTGTGAATTAAAGCTCCTTGCCTTGTCCAGTTGTCATACCATAAGGAAATTCTGTCCCCTGTCTCTATTTGACAAGTGATGTTCTGCTGGACTTCATCCTTCATTCTTAGAATTTGCTTAAAGAACCAAGTGTAGTTGTCTTTGATTCTTAGAGCCAAAAAGCTCTCACCTTTCAATATATAGATATGAATCCATTTGATCCACATAGATTGTTTTTCACCTAGAATTCTCCAAATCCTCTTGAGCATTAGTAGACTGTTTTTCTCGCTAATTGATTCCAAACCTAAACCTCCTTCTTCTTTCGATTGACAAATAGTCCTCCAACTAACTTTTACTATTCCTTTCTCACCATTTCTTTTCCCCTATAGAAACTGCTTCATCAACTTTTCAATTGATTTAATAAGCCCTTTGGAGAGAAATAGGTAGGAACACCAGTAGGTTTGCATTGAGATAATAATCGACTTCAGAAGTTGAAGTTTCCCTCTATAGGATAGGGCTCTGTTGGTCTATGAACCCAATCTTTTCTGGATTTTTCTATTAAAGGGATACATTCACAAAACCTTAGTCTCCTGGATTGAATAGGAATTCCCAGATATAAAAGAGGATGATCTTTGCTTTCCATTCCCGTAGCTAGTGACAAGGCATTAGAAAGATGAGTAGCACTTTTAGAGAGAATGAGGTAACTTTTCTGAAGATTAATACTTAGACCTGACACCTCCTTAAAAGAATTGAGTGTACTCATCAATATAGTGTCTGAGTGAACATTATCCTTGCTTAGAAGGATAAGATCATCTGCAAAACATAAGCTTGTGAGGGAGAGTTTCTTACGTTTTGAATGAAATCTGAATCTGGAATCTTTAGAAGTGTTATGCTTTAGCATTTGAGTAAGGACCTCTATGAAAATTAGGAATAGATAAGGGGACAGAGGATCCCTTTGCCTAAGCCATTTTCTTCCTTTAAACAGCTTAGTAGGACTCCCATTTATTAATAAACCGTAGGAAGCAGTAGTAATGCATTCTTGAATCCACCTTCTGAAACTTTGGGGGAAATTCATGATCTCCATAGTTTATAGCATAAATTCTAGTTCACACTATCAAAAGCTTTCTATGAGTTCACTTTAATAGAATAGTTTTGAGGGCTATTTCTATAGTTATACCCTTTCAAAAGCTCCCGCACTAGAAGAATGTTATCCCCAATATCCTTGCCTCTCATAAAAGCTCATTGATTCTCACTGATGAGAAAATGTAGCACCTCTTTCAGTTTATTTGCCAAAATCTTGGCTATAATCTTATAGAGGAAATTTGTACAGGAAATAGGTCTGAATTCATTCCAGGAGGTCGGGTTGGAGTTTTCGGGACTAAACAGAGAAAAGTCTTGTTAATCTCCTTAAAGAGTACTCCTTTTAAAAAAATTCGTGCACAGCCTCCTTAACTAAACCCCCCACACAACTCCAAGATTTTTGCTAGAAAGCCCCATTCAATCCATCAGGTTTAGGTGCCTTAGAGCCATTCATATCAAATACAACCCTCTCTATTTCCTGATCCAAAACTGGTCAAATTAACAATGAAGCCTCATGTTCAAGAATTCTTGCTTGAATAAACTGCCTTAGATTAGCACCAAAACCTAGAGGGGCAATATCTGAACTTAGGAGATTTCTGTACAAATTCATTGCATCCTTAGCAATTCGTTCTTGTCCATAAACATCATCTCCAAATTCAAGTTTGATGGTAGTGATTCTATTCATATTCTTTCTAACTAACACCGAATTAAAAAAGAACTTTGTACATCTATCCGCTTCCTTTATCCAATTGATCATGGCTCTCTGCTTTAATAAAGAGCATTGATTGTCCACCAATTACAAGTAGTTCTTAAGGGCTTGCTTTTCAGCTGTAGCTAGTGATTCATCAGTAGGATTTTTTGCCAACATTTTTTGTATGACTGAATGATTATCACTAGTAGTTTCTATCTCCTTACTGATATTTTGACCTCTTTTTGAGTTAAGGCTCTTCAATTCCCTTTTAATAGACTTAAGCTTTTGGAGGCATATATACTGCTTTGTTCTAGAAAACTCATACTCCAACCCTTCCTTATGGCTTCTTGAAAACCCCTCCAAATTGACCAGAAAATTGTTGAACCTGAACAGATGATGGGTTTTGGTAGTTGTAAACAAATTTTCAATCCTCATAAGAGTATGGTCAGAAATTTCAGGTTCTAGAAATTTTATTGAGCTTCTTAAGAATGTATTGAGCCATTCCGCATTAACCATTGCCCTGTCCAATTTTTTCCTTATATGCCAAATAGAGCTTTGTTTGTTTGACTAAGTGAATCTATGCCCTCAAATTTTAGATCCAGAAGTTCCACATCTTATATACAATCAAACAAATCAGAAGAATAATTGAGTAACTTACAATTACCTTTTGCTTCCGATCTGAGTGGAGTGGTGTTAATGTTGGGCCTCGATTCCTTTTCTTACTAAATAAGCATGTGCTCAGTTTATTTTGAGGTTGAGTTTGATTAATTTGTTTTGGTTAGGATTTAATTAGAATGTCTATAGGGGGAGGAGTTTATTTCTTAGATTGATGGAATTAAAAGGAGAAATTAAGATTAAGTTAAAGAATTTTATGGTGTTAGTTAAATTAAAGGAACAAGATTGTATAAGGACAATTTGGGAAGATCACTTAAGTTGTTAA
>JANZXP010000196.1:39435462-39454183 GCA_027576715.1 Erythroxylum flavicans
AAGTTTTTCTAACCTATTGTCAAATTAAGATATGCACTAAGTACAGATATTTCATATAATCTTGATTGAAATTTTTTAATCCATAGTGAGCACATGGATGAGTTGAGGCAACAAAGTCCATTATATGTTGACAGGAGATATAGAGAACAATTTTCTTCATGGTTAAAGCATCGGGTGAGAAGAAAGTTTGTAAGTGGTGTACACTAATAATTATATATTATTAACCTAATTTCATTTGTTGTTATAGATGACGACATTAACTAGCTCCCGTAAAGGAAGTATCTTTAAGTCTTTGTATGTGTTATCATATGGACCTTATATTTTGGTGCAAAAGTACACTGTATGCAATACAAATGGCATGCAATTTCGTACTGAAGCCCGTGATATACGTAGGGTTACACAAAATAGTGGTGTTGCAGTGTTAGGAAATTATAGGGAAGATAATATTACATTTTATAGAGTTTTGACAGATATTATCAGGCTTAAATATGTTAGGGGTAAAAATGTTGTACTTTTCAAGGGCAAATGGTATGATCTTGCAAATTCGAATATGAGGATCAATGGCATTGTCAAAAGCATCAATGTAACTAAGTTCTGGTATAAAGATGACCCATTTATTTTGGCACATTAAGCGAAGCAAGTCTTTTATGTGGAAGATTTGTTATTTGGTCCAAATTGGCGGATTGTTCAAGAATGTGAAGTTAGACGTGCGTACGATATCCCTTCGCTTTGTAATGAAGAAGGTTCGAATGACATTATGGATTCTGATGAAGTTGCAGTGGAAGTTGAGGAATGTTCCTTAGAGTCTTTAGATCAAAATGATATTCCATATGATGTAGTAAATAATGTTTTATTAAATTCCAAGTGACGTTTGAATGATGATTTGGAGGATTTAGACACAAGCAGTAGTGAGAATGAGTGTGATATTGTATTCGAAGAGTCCACCGATGACGATGATGAATAAATTCTTATTATGCAATTGAACCTTTGTTGTTGAACTCTTCATTGTTGTATGCAGATTTTATTATAGATTTATATTCAACACCAAAATAGCCATTCCATTTCACCATTTCTTTATATGCAGCATCCATGTTTCTCTTTGACTCGAATACTTCTATTTTTTTGTGATATTTCTTCTTGTAGGCCATTCTCAGAAACCTCAAAAGTAGCTACTGTTGCTTTGTGTCGGCGAGAATCATTGTGAAATAGCAACCTCTTGCTGTCATAGACGTCAATGAGCTTTTCAAAACAAAGGTCTTCACCCACAGACCCCTCTACTTGGGCAAGTTTAGATGAGAGGTGTATGAATTCCTTTACACCTAAAGCAAAACGCTCATAGTGTAGTGATAAACGTCTGAAGTTTTCAAAAGTTGTTTTTGCAATATTTTGCATCTTCTCATGATTAACCATATTCATGGATTCAAGAATGCAAAGCAGGCCCTCACCATATAAGAAGAGAGCATACTTTTAAAATAACAACCTTTCATCTACAAAAATGCTAGGTATAGGCCGATATTATTTGTAATGTGGTAAAGTTAAAAATAATAACAAAAATGCTATTATTTTTATTAAGGTCTAGACATAGAGTTCTCAATGATTTATTACAGTTCCTTATCCAAATGCTTATGGCAATTAGCATTTCATAGATGCAGAGAGTAGCTTGTAAAGCTGACTAGTGTATTTGTGACAAACTGGAAAAACTTTAACTGTCATAGATTGTCAGATTTTGCAATCACAAGACAACCTAATTCATGGAATTATTTCTGAAATTTTTGTTGAATTTTAAAAATAATTAGATGTTTTTGGAGTTTATACATTAGTAGTGTCATTTTAACAAGTTCAATTGCTGCTTTTCATACAGGATACTGAACAAGCTCACACCTAAGAAGTTTGATCTTCTTAAGGCTCAGTTGATAGACTATGGCATAACATCTGCTGATATCTTAGAGGTGAATACGCTTCTTTCTTTCTTTTTACTCTTTGTTGTACTTTTTTCGGAGTTGGTTAAAAATGATATTGACTACTTATGTTATTTCTGTTGTGTTACAGGTTTTGGGTGTTTTTTTTTATCTATAACAAAACATTTAATTGTTTGTGAAAGTAGGTTTTGGTAGTTCCATATTTTTTTTTCAATATGTTTGATTCAACATACCTCATTTAATTGTATTTAGATTAAAAATAGTTCTGGATCCAAATTTCTTAAATTATTTAAATGTTTTTTCATGTTGGATAGGTTTGCTAAATTCCTCAATTAATTTAGGAGAACAAATGAGGATCTCAATAAAATAAATGAACTAACCCTGCATCAAAAGGGAATAGATTCTTGCATTGAATATTAGTGAAACTATCAACCCTTAACTTGAAAACTCAGCATATAACAAGATGAAACTCAAATGAACAAGTCTACACCATATCCTTCTGTTTTAGGATATAAGTCTATACACAAGTATTTTATGCAAGTAATTTAGATATAGGATACAAGTTCAAAAGTATATAGTCAGTTTAAGATCAAAGTTCCACACATAAACCAAATAAACCATAAACATGGTAGGCCAATGCTAAGAAGGTAAAGGTAAAAATACAATGGTATTTAAAATTGTGAATGTTATGGGACAGAATCTTTGATGGTTAATAACTAAGGAGATAGATATACTAGATATAATGGAGCATCTTTTCACTAGCAATAGTCTCCAGTTACTTGGTCATGTATTACTAGTCCATTCTGTATCAGTATATCATTATCACAGCTTTTGTAAGCTGACAAAACATATCAAAACCTAGGCTTATGGTCCTAAAATGCATTACTGTTAGGTAACAATAATCCTTTAACATGTTAATGCTCCAAAAATTATATATTGTTCATGATAAAAATAGTTTAATAATTTGTCACAAGGTAACACATCAAATTATTAAGAGTTATACTTAAGATGGAAACATAAATGTTAATGGTTGTAAAAATGTCTATGTGGTAGGTAAGTCCTCCAAGATTAAGGATAGGGGTGTTTTGCCAACTTACTTTAGGATATAGTCTCTTGCATTGGCTAATGTATTTACTTTGGAACTAGTTGGTGATCTACCTTAACAACTTGCTAATCTAATAGAGACCATTGCACCTAGGGATAAGGCTCCAATTCTTATCTCCTTTTTACTAAATAAAGAGAATAAGTCCAATAGCCCCCCACCTATTGGCTATTAAGAGACCTATTACCAACCCTCCCAATGTTTATTTTAATATAATACAATCCTCAATTGTAAACATATGTTTTACTTTAAAAAAAAGGATTCAGCTATAAGAGTAGGAAGAAAAATTAGACCCTTTCAATTTGCCTGACTTTAAGGAAGCAGTAAAGAGGGGATGGGAAATGCATATTGAAGGCTTTTAGTCTATAAATGTATGTCCCACTTGCAGCCTGTAAAGGAGAATTTGAAACTCTTTAATAGAACCTCTTAGAGTAATACTATGATTGCTAAAAGTGAAGCCTTAGTGAATCTTAATCAGGCTCAGTAGCTACTTAGTTTTAATCTTAATGATGCTGACCTAAGGCAACATGAAATATTTTTGCTTGAAAGGTACATAGAGGCTCGTAAGGGGTATTAATCTCCAGTTAGAAAAAAAGACAAGATAATTTAGATGAAAGAAGGCGATATCAACACCATATTTTTCTGTAATTCCATTATGGCTAAAAGGAATTGTAATACCATTGTTTCTATGGTTTCATTTGAAGGCTTTCTTGCCAACAAACATTATGAGCTTAAGAGTGAAGCATTGAGATGTTTCAGAGAGATTCTAGGATCTAAATCTCCAACAATATGTTCTCTTCATGTATTGGAAAAATGTATCACCCAAGATGTCAATGTTGAGATTAGTAGCTCCCTAGTTAAACCATTTTCCAATTTGGAGATTAATAATGGTGGGGTTCTGCGATTTTATATTTACTGATGAATATAAAATTAGCGAGTTTGTCCTCAATGCTATGTAAAGCATCATACAGCTGCTTTTCATTTTTATTAGGAGATAGCTTTTCATTTAGGAGTTGCAATGGATTATCATATATTGTGTTGGAAATTGTAATATAATGGACTTTGTTAGGTCCCATAAAACGAAAGAAAAAACTATCTTATTTGCCTTCTTATCAAATCTAATTCTAATTATCATTCTTAGATTGTATGAATGTCTTGGATTGAGTATATATTTGATATTAATTTGTGGTGCTTTAATAATAATTTAATGTCATATATGATGAACTTGAGAAATGCTTTAAATTAAGTAGTCTTGCTTCTTGGTTAAAGTATCTGGCGATTTCATTACATTTAAAAAAATATTACTGAGATTTATGTCTTGAATGTAAAATTCACTCCTCCTCAGGAAATATTTAGCAATTGTAGAGTTCATAGCTATATGAAATTACATCTGTCAGTGACCAATGAATCATTTGGATTGCTTTAAATTTAAAATGGAAAATTTTAAGAAGAAAATGGAAAGATCTTTGTGGAGCAGTTAGAAATAGCTGAGTAGAGGCTATTTTGGAATGTTCAGGCTCTGTGCTCGATGTGCCAAGATATGAGATTTCTGGACCTGCAGGACTTGGTGCTATTTAGGAGGCATGGCTTGAGTCCTAGAATTCATTTGCAAAAGACTAGTGTAATTTGTCATCCTTTGTACATTCAACATCAGAAATAATGGTTTTCCTGTTCTCCATATGAAGCTAGAACATGCATTAATAAGATTGACCCCTTCTATTGGAGGTTTTTCTTGAGGTGGAAGTGCCTACAATTGGAGATTTTAGTTTCTTTGTGACATTGACTTGTTTGCCTTGTCATGAAGCTAGAACATGCATTAATAAGACTGGCCCCCTCTGTTGGTTGCTAGTTGTAGATGTTAAAGTTGTATTTGCTATATTTATTGTATTGTCAAGTAATTTTAAACGAAGTTGATAGTGGTGGTCTGGAGAGCTAATATGCTTGGCTACTTATTTGCTAGAGTTTACAAAGGACCCTGTTCTTTATTCGTGATTTGGATTTTTATTTCTTATAATTTGCAGATTTATTGATTGTTCTTCTGTTATGCTTATTGCCTTTAAAGCTATGCCCTTTTGTTTTGTCTCTAGTTTCTATTATCTTTTAACGATCTTTGGTTGTTTTAGGATAGAATCTACAAATTTATGTAGACAGGTCCTTAGATTTGATTTACAGAGCATTTCCATCTACCATAACATTATTAAATCGAATGCTTAGTTACTTTGACACGACTCCTTGTTTTGTTGAGATCTATGCCTTGAACTTTCATATTCAACCTACCTATTCTATACCAATGTTCTTTTTAGAAAGTGGTTAAGAAACAAGACTTGCAATCTTTTTTGGATGATGATGTTGTTTAAAGCTGAACCAAACTTAATAAGCATAATTTCAGAGCGTATTAGTGGAGCACATGATTTAGAATAACCTTTTCAGGGCTCTGTTGCCTTGTGATCTGATTTCTCCATAAATGCAGCATCTTGTGAGATTATTTTGATACTTACATTCAAATAATGCTATAATTTGGGTGTCCAATTTGTCCATGAAGGAGTGAGATTGACGCTGGAGCATTTATGTATACTTTAGGATATTAGTTGAAAACTAGTTAGAACTTTTTCAATGCATTATCTTATTGAACAAAATACCATGTAAAAATTATTACCTCATTAACTTAAATGCTATCTGAAGTGTAAATGATTTCTAATAGTCTTTTGAATTTGAAATTGCAGAAAAAGGCTTTTCCAGATGATAAATGAGCTCCCTACCATGTTGATTTTATGTTGATCTTATGTTGCAAAAAGGGCGGTTAGGGCAGCAAGTTTCCAACAAAGTAGGCTAAAAGGGTATATTGCAGTTGGAACGATTAGGGTCTATAACAAAAACCTTTTCAATAATATGTTGAAAAATAAAAGTTGTTTTAATTCTCGAGCAAATCCCTTATTTATGGTAGTCTTACTAGGCTAAGTAAAATAGGAAAACAACTCCTACAAGAATTCTGTTGTTGGTTCTTAAAATCTTATTTCATAACCTGATCTTATTATTAGGTACTTATATTGTGGATAGTTTGTAATTTTTCGATCTTTGCCCTTTTACATTGAGTTACTAGGTCTTTTTTTAGTTGTAGACTGAAAAACTGAAGGGGGTTAATTAATTCGCAAACGTGCCACAAAATTCTTTGCCACCAATAAAATAAAAACAAGCTGAACCAAAATAAAAGAAACACTAAGATTTGTTAACGCAGTTCGGCACTCCTTGCCTACGTCTACAGGGCCCTCACCCAACTTAATCACTTTCACGAAAGTACAATAGAATTACTCAAGGCTTTACTGAGCCGACAGCACTCAACCCTTGACACTATCACTCAATCTCACTTCCCATGAAAGAATTTCACACCCAATAGTATGACCGCCTCGTACTAACCTCAACAGAGGATTTTCTCAATCAATCTTTTAACGAAAGAACAATGAACAAATAACTCAAGTGATTAAAATAATAAAGAACGAAAACTAGATACACTTGAGATAGAAAAGAACAACTTTCCGATGAGTTCCTCTCTACTAAAATAGATCTGGAAGTAGTCGCAACACCAATAGGCTGACTCACATAAACACCAACATGAAGAATATGCAGCCCATAAAGAAATCAATTAATAATCACTGAGCCAACGAAGAATGATGCAACCAAAAAATCACGCACAATTCCAAAACATCGAATCTGGAAAATTAGAAACTATCCCACAGTGTATTTCAATCACAGCAAATGTACAACCTCGAATATCAACAAGTCTGAAAAATGAACACCTTAACCCACGATATATTGCAATCCCTGAAGTCATGCACAATACACACCCACTGCACAAGACCAATTTTGCATAAGATGCTTCTCTATAGGTTGACGTGATCAGGCAATAAGAATGCATTTATTGCTCCATTGAATTTTGCGTAAAACAATGATGCCTATAGGTCTTTAGCTATTCCAGAGAAGATTTTCTCTTCAACATAAATTTACATCTTCGTTATGCTCCCAAGCCATAATACTCACGCCCACCTAGTTTTATCTCTCACACACACGTGGCTTTAACTTTTTCAACCACATATATACCAAAAGCCCTTGCTCTGCTATCCACCAAAAAATTCACGCAACACTCCTCTCTCTTCCTTTTTATGCCCAATACAGTATCTATTTTATTAGACAACTAGCTCACATAAAACTATATCCCACACATACGCACGTCAACTTTTTACTGCACGCGCACACCCTTCAGTGTTCAACTCACATAAAAAACACACTCAAGAGAAAAGTTCCACATAAACCACTCCACATCAACGTCTTAGATAAAAATACGCAATTATCACTTCCTTCTATTTTTATCAAGATAACTAACAAGAGCCCTTTTGCGCAACAACCACTTCACTGTTTATTCTATCCACAAAAATCCAGCAGTAAAACAATTTCAATACCAATATGATAATAGACTTCAAAATAGGATAGGATTCTTTTTCAACTAGAGGACTATCCATATACCTTTTGAATCCAAGTCATTATTCAGTTAACAAATAATGCCAAAACTAATTATTTAGATATATAACATATATCCTAACAATCTCCTCCTTTTTGGCATTATTTGTCACAAATATGAAATTCCCCCTAAATAACATAATTGGACATATAAATCAAATGCATCACAATTTATCCAATCATTCAAATTTCTCCCCCTTGGGACAAAAAGATGCCAAAAAGTAAGACGAATAGGCATAAATATACCTTGAAATCTCCTCCTGAATGGAATATTCACCATAAACAATCTGATGTCTCCCTATTAGGACAAAACAGTATCAAAATGCATAATCATACCAGCAGAAGAATTATAAGCACACCAAAAAGACAAATTACCACTATTCAAAACACTGAGAGATATGCCCTGAAAGAGAAAGAGATACCCAAGAGAGATCCATACTGATGCGAGAGCTGAGGAGTCTTCGTTGAAGCCAAATAGAAGTCACAATGTAAACTACTAAAAAGATGATACGACAATAACAACATAAAACTAAAAAACCAAAAAAAATTTCCTTCCCTTTCTTTTTTTTAATAACAAAAAAATACTTCAAAAATGTAAAGCATACTGTCCCTGTGCCTTTCGAAGAAATTCAAACCTAGTCTTATTCCTCTTTAAGTTATCTCGGTCATCGGTTTCTTCTTCAGAAGTAACTGACTTGTTATCTGTTTGACTAGTTACTTTACAAACAGTAACTAACTATGAATCTGTACAATTTCTTGTTTTTCCTTCACTACGTTTATATGCTTGTACTTGACCCTTTCTAATCCAAATGTGCTTCGGTACCATGGGTTGTTGTTGGAAATTTAATGTAGAGTGTCTAGATTTTCGATTTTGACCCCTTTGAAACATAATTTGTAATATCTTGTAGCATCTTGGCCTTATGTGCCCGATAGCTCCGTAAAAATGACACATGGGTATGAATCTTCGTGTCTTTCTCGATGTTTCTTCTACTTGGATAGATCTGGACATATCACTCTTTTCCTCATTCACCTTAAAGCACTCTCCTATATAACCAAGGCCTTGAAGATCACCTTTCACTATACCGATTTCTATTAACTTTTCTAATTTTTCTGTGCCACCATTCAACATTCTCAAACCCTTTTCAGTACTTACTAATCTCATTCTAGCTTTGCCAAGCTCATCTAATGCCAATTTCAATTTCTCTTCTAACCCTTGGATAGTATTCTTCATAGAGAGATTTTCTTCCTTCAATCTTTCATCCTTTCTGCACGTATTCACCCATTTTTCATGCATAGCTTTGTAAGCCTCGAAACTATTCTCCTTTCTATCATCTGGGCCACTTTTATCACTGTTATAATTTGATATTGGGTTTTGAGTTGAGTTGTTTGCATTTTCTGGAAATTTTTCGTTTTCCCCTTTTTACTTCTTTAGTTACTTTCTTCTCAGTTACTATTAAGCAAGTAACTGGACTTCTTCTCTACAAAGCAACTACCCCAGCACTATTAGCTATTTTTACTTCACTACCATATTCACTCTCGGATTTGTTCTCACTCCAAGTGATCGTATAGGGTTTCCCTTTTCTCTTCTTCAAGATATTAGCACACTCCGCTTGAACATGTCCAAAACCTTGACACCCCGAACATTGGATTCTTCTTGCCTTCTGTTCACCCTTTTGTGTCTTGAATTGTTAGTCAATGAACTTCCTCTATATTGTCTAAAGCTAGATCTGTCCTTCTTCATTCTTTTCAGCCATTTACCAAAATTTTGTGTGAGTAGTACCAAGTCTTTGTTTTCATCTTCTGTATCATTCATACCTTTTCCAATTTCAACATGTAGTGCCAATCCTTTGCTTCTTTCTCTTATAGCCATGTTCACGAAACTAGGATCTGCACCAACTTGCTAGCAAGTTCTGAAATGGTGACCCGCTCTGATACCAATTGTAAAACTGTAGGGGGTCGTAGTTTTGCAAACTTTCCGATTTGTTCCTAGTAAATGAATAAAATCAGAAAAATTAAAAGAATCAAAAATAAATCAACACCGAAAATTTGATAACGCAGTTCGGCACTCGTTGTCTATGTATGTGGGGCCCTCACCCAGCTTAATCACTTTCACTGAAGTACTATACATTTACCCAAGGCTTTACTGAGCCAACACCGCTCAACCCTTGACACTATCTCTCAACCTTACTTCCCGTGAAAGATTTTCACACCTAATAACACGATCGACTCGTGTTAACCTCAACAAAGGATTTTTCTATACCACTCTTAATAAAAGACAATTAATCAAATAATTAACGAATAGCTCAAATGATTAAAATAACTAGAAACAAAAATGAAAACACTTGAGAGAAAAGAAAAGAACAACTTCCCGAAAAGTTAAGCTCTACTGAAATAAATTTGGAAGTCGTCGCAATAACAATAGGAAAGCAATCTACCTAATAGCCACTTCACAAATCTTCCTCAATTCAGCCTCCAACAAATTAAATAGATATCACGTACACTGCACACTTGACCCAACCTCTACTGATTCACTTTTGCAACAAAACCAAACTTACACAATGCTTCCCTTGAAGAGCCACTTACGTGTACACCAAAACCAAATCACCTGTTTAGATGTTGATGCTAAATAGCACACCTAATACTTGCTTCCCACTCCCTGTTAATGCAATGGCAGGCCAAGGTGCATGAACTTAAAATTTCAACATCGACAATACAAGATGTAGAGCTTTCCTCGCATCTAATGTTCATACTCATGTGCATGAATTTGCTTTCACTACAGCACCTACCAAGCACGCAATATTGACACTCACACATACCACAACTCCAATCACAGCATATTAATCAATTCTTCATCGTCATTCGCACTCCACCTTGTAAGATAAATTTAATTGCTGAACTTTTCTTCCCACACAACCGCAACATACACTCTGCGAACACCCTCAACAAAAACACAGTTCTAATTCCTTTTTAACTCACACATAGCCATAGGTTATTTTCTTTTGCACACCAAAAACCCACTATCGTATATTCTCTATAACATCACTTAATTCACAAACATCAACATACGACTATCTCCCTTTAGCATATTCTATTTCGTATATATCCAGCTAAAAACAATTTTATTCCCACTCAAACTTCCAGCAATATCCTTCATGAAATTCACATCTATACAAGATAGAGTTCTACACAATCTAGAATATTGTCCAAGATAGCCTTTGTATTTTTGAATCGAAGTCAAATAAAAATACATGATTTAGCTATCATCATCCATTTAATATCTTATAGGTCCAATTAATAATAAATATGCCAAAACGAAATAAGTAGATATATACACCATATATCAAACACTAAACTTGGTATTATCTTAGAACATGAATTGTTTGATGTTTGAAGTGGACAAAATGTGTACTGAATTTATGAAGAATTGTGGTTAGAAATTGGATATATGCTGGATACTCATTCTACTAGACAAAATTAGTGGTTCTAACTTTCACGAATAAACTGTATTGGTCTAGGAAAAATTAGACAAATTTGTCTTCATAAAAATTGTATTTCATCCTTTTAGCTTTCAAATGGTATATCACTTGTAATTTTTAGACTTCGGACGAAAGAGATATGGCCTTTGTATTATAACATCACTGGTGTTGGCATAGGCTACAACACTGTCCTTGACAGAAATTTGTGTCCTATTGTTAACTATTAATATGTATTGATTTAGGCTGAATTAGATAAAGTTGTCTTCATAAAAGTTGTATATTTTTCTCTTAGATTTCTATTGATATAAATTTTGTAATTTTGGGACATCGGGATTGAGAGATATGAGTTTTATACGTTTGGATGCACATTAAGGGTACAGGATCTTGCATCAGCATGATCATGCAATTGCCCTTTAAACATGGGAATGCACGATTGTGCACACGTGCATTAGCCTTTCATTCAGGGGATGCATGATCGTGCACTAACCTTTCAGTTATGGAATGCACGATCGTGCACATGCACGATCATGCATTAGATAAACTTTCGAATGTACACAGTCTGTAGTATTTTGAGCATAACTTATGAAATACTGAACCAAATTGAATGATTTTTATTGCGTTTGAAACTTAAGACACAGAGGAACGTTTTCTTAGAAGAATTTTTTGTTTAAAAAAGTCATTTTATATATCAAAATTTTCATACAAATCTAACTCGAAATCTGCCCTAAGAAAATCTGAAATAAAGGTGTAGGAAAAGGATAGTGGGTAGGGTTTTTACCATGAGGATTATATAAAATTTGGTTTTGTAATTAAACTAATAACCTAAGGAAGGTGTTATTAGATAACAAAGTATCTATTTTTTGGAACTTATAGGGTATTAAATGAATGAAGTCTTCTTATGAATGTTAATGTGATTTAAAGAACAAGAGTAATGTGTTAATTGTGAATGTTTGAGAATATCAAAACATAAAATGTAATCAGACATTTTATATTTTGATATTTTGATGTAAATGGTCTGTAATAACATTAATACAATTTGGATTTGGATGTAAGGCTTGTATATGTTATGTTTAGAATGTGATCCAATCAATAGTGAATTGTTTGTTCCTTCAGTTTCTGAAATTGCTTTAGTATGTTTTGGATTATGTTGGTTTTGTTGTGTGTAGCATCAACATATCTTTTCAAGGGGTATATGGGTGTTACAGATTGGCCCTACATCAATACAGTTTAATCGTTAAAACGAGGACACAATTTCAAACACTGTTGATATGTCACTCAAATTTCTAAAACTCATATCTCTCAATTCTGATGTCCACAAATTACAAACTTTATATCAATGATAAGAGGATAAGCTACAACTTTTATGAAGAAAACTTTTTTTGATTTATCCTACATCAATATAGTTTAATCGTTGAATTGAGGACACAATTTCAAACACTCCTGACGTGTCATTAAAACTTGTAAAAATCATATCTCGCAATTTTGGTGTCCAAAAATTACAAACTTTATACCTCTCGATTTTGGTGTCAAAAAATTACAAATGGTATAAAGTTAGCTTTCTAATGGTATAAAGTTTGTTATTTTTGGACACCAGAATTGAGAGATATGAGTTTTAGAAATTTTAGTGACACATCAGGAGAGTTTGAAATTGTGTCTTCATTTTAACGATTAAACTGTATTGATGTAGGCTGATCTGTAACACCCACATACCCCTTGGAAGGATATGTAGATGCTACACACAACAAAACCAACATAATCCAAAACATACTAAAGCAATTTCAAAAACTCAAGGAACAAACAATTCATTATTAATTGGATCACATTCAAAACATAAAACATACAAGCCTTACATCCAAATGTAAATTGTATTAATGTTATTACATACCATTTACATCAAAATATCAAAATATAAAATGTCTCATTGCATTTTACATTTTGATATTCACAAACATTCACAGCTAACACATTACTCTTGTTCTGTAAATCACATTAACATTCATAAGAAGACTTCATTCCTTTAATACCCTATAAGTTCCAAAAGATAGATACTTTGTTATCTAATAACACCTTCCTTAGGTCATTAGTTTAATTAAAAAACCAAATCTTATACAATCCTCATGGTAAAAACCCTACCCACTATCCTTTTCCGACACCTTTATTTCAGATTTTCTTAGGGCAAAATTTGGATCAGATTTGTATGACAATTTTGATATATAAAATTACTTTTTTAAACAAAACATTCTTCTAAGAAAACGTTACTCTATGTCTTAAGATTCAAACGCAACAAAAATAATTCAATTTGGTTCAGTATTTCATGAGTTATGCTCAAAATACTACAGACTGTGCACATTCGAAATTTTGTCTAGTGCATGATCATGTATGTGCACGATCGTGCATCCCCTGAATGAAAGGTTAATGCACGATCGTGCTGGTGACCGATCATGCATTCCCATGTTTAAAGCATAATTGCATGATCATGCTGATGCACGATCCTACACCCCTGATGTGCATCCAAACGTCTAGAACTCATATCTCTCAATTCCGATGTCCAAAATTTACAAAATTTATATCAATAGAAATCTAAGAGAAAAATATACAACTTTTATGAGACAATTTTATCTAATTCGTCCTAAATCAATATATATTAATAGTTAAAAGTATGACACAAATTTCTATCAAGGACAGTGCTGCAGCCTATGCCAACACCAGTGATGTTATCATGCAAAGGCCATATCTCTTTCGTCTGAAGTCCAAAAATTACAAGTGATATACCATTGGAAAGCTAAAAGGACAAAATACAATTTTTATGAAGACAACTTTGTCCAATTTTGCCTATATTAGTACAATTTATTCATGAAACTTAGAACCGCTAATTATGTCTAGTAGAATGAGTATCCAGTATATATCCAGTTTCTAACCACAATTCTTCATAAATTTAGTACACATTTTGTCCAATTCACACATCAAACAATGCATGTTCTAATATAATACTGAGTTTCGTACTCCTTTACCTCACTAAACTTCAAATTCAACTCCAAGAATCCAGCTAAACCAAGCTTCCAAATAACCAGCAGATACCTAAGTTTTATGTGCAACTTTCAGCATCAACAAAATAATAATACACAGGATCACAAGGCCTACTTCTTAATGGAATAACTTACAAAGCTTCCTAGTGTTAATAATCTAAAATCCAGCATATGTCCAGAAATTAAGAGAAGATGGGAGGTTTCGGTGAAGAGTAAAACAAGAACGAAGAAAGTTGCAATTACTCCAACAGAAATATGCTTCATCACCAGCTAGGTGTCACTAGCTTAAGACGCCATTTAACACCAAGACATGAAGCCCACTTGCCCACCAGTTAAGCTGTCATCATACACATCAATTAGGCCACATGTCCTATTATTGTGCTGCCATTTTTCATACAATGAATTATGTCAAATGTCAATAACTCATAGGCTTAATCATTCTAATTTTTAATGTACAAATTTAACTTATCTCTTGACCATTTTTTCTAGTCCAAATGTACATTTAAATATTTCAATTCTTTAATGGCCCCAATTAATTCCAATTCACCAACTATGGTCTTTTAATACCAAAATTCACGTCACAAGCCCCTTTCACTTCTAAATCATAGCACAATTTTAACTCATATCATACGTGTACTTTCATAAATATGTAACATTTCATCTAGGGTATATTTTGAGGCCTTACAAAATCAAATATAGTTGTCTTCAAAAAATTTATAGATTATCCTTTCAGCTTTCTAATGGTATAAGTTTTGTAATTTTTGGACATCAGAATTGAGAGATATAAGTTTTAGAAATTTGAGTGACACATCAGGAGTGTTTAAAATTGTGTCCTCATTTTAATGATTAAACTGTATTGATGTAGGCTAAATTAGATATAGTTGTCTTCATAAAAGTTGTAGATTATCCTTTCAGCTTTCTAATGGTATAAATTTTGTAATTTTTGGACATCAAAATTGAGAGATATAAGTTTTAGAAATTTGAGTGACATATCAGGAGTGTTTAAAATTGTGTCCTCATTTTATTTAGGCCAAATCAAATAAAGTTGTCTTTATAAAAGTTGTAGATATCCTCTTAGCTTTCTAATGGTATAAAGTTTGTAATTTTTAGATATCAGAATTGAGAGATATGACTCTTAGACATTTGAGTGACACATCAGGAGTGTTTGAAATTGTGTCCTCATTTTAACGATTAAACTGTATTGATGTAGGCCAAATCTGTTGGACCCCGAACTTTTATTGGAAGTCAGCATTATTAAATGAGAATTTGATGGCATTTATTCATGAGTAAAAATCAGAATTTTTGAGTTAAAAATTTTTAGAGTTTAATTAGGTATATTATTATTAACATATGGTTGTATGGATTAAAATGAAATGTTAGAATTAAGTAGAGAAGATAGTAGGAATTGGATTTAATAAGGATAAAATTGGAAAGTTAAAAATTTTGTCTTAAACAAATAAGGCAAAGAAGAGAAGTAGGAGTCGTGAGAGTTAAGAAACAAAAAGAGAGTGAGAGTCGTGGAAGAGGCTAGAGTGAGAGAAGGAGAAAGAAAGAGAAGAAGAAGGAAAGAAAGAAAAAGTAGAAAGAAGAAGAAGGAAAAGTTTAGGTGGGTTTTTAAGTATTCTTTGCCTATTCCTTTTTGTTTTGATAGATGAAGGAAGTAGAGAAAATAGATTTTATGTGATGAAAATGAAGAGAGAGAAAGAAGAGGAATAAGAGAACTATGTTTTTAGATTTCTTTTATGAACTTAAGTAGATCTTAGTTCTTCTAGTTAGATAAATCAACAATAGATCAAGCTTAAGCTCATTCATGGATAGTTAGGTTTAAGGAGAGCTTCTTTCATGTATGTTAATTAAATGAAAATATATGTTTTTGAAGGGAATCAAGCTAGTCGAAGTCAAAAAGCAAGGAGAAGAACAAGCTTGATCTTGGAAGTATAAAGTAAATAAGTGGGTAATATGTTTATAGTTTTGTGATGATGAGCAAAACTATTTATGTGTATGAATGCTATTAATGTTTGCCTTGACTCATTTTGAATGTGGGAAAAACATTCTCTAATTTTATATCATGTTTGTTTGTATAATTGTGTTGCCTTATGCTAAGGAAAAATAGAAATTTAAGAAGCATGAAAAATATGATTTTAATATGTATGCATCTGAAATTTGTTTATATGGGTAAGAGAGATACCATTTTATTCGTTACGTGCACGTCAACTTAAAACCTTCTTCCGACTGCCTGCTTGTGGCATATGGGCTCCAAAAAATGTACTCATTTCGTTCATGGTGTAAACTTCGGTTTCGCCATTTCGTTCTATGGGATTCTCTCAAGCCATTTTGTTTGTGCATTACATCTTGAATTGTTGGACATAGAAGATGTTTAAATGATATTAAGTGATGATTGAATGAAAAAAATGAGTTGAATCATGTGGTAATGTGTTTCAGATATTTGTGAAAGTCTAAAATTTTGAATGTGATCTTCTAAGTTTAGCATGTGGTTTATATATATATACTTGAACATGTATGGTTCATTATCGCTAGCTATAAATGTATTAGCCACTGAGCTTCCTAGCTCACCCCACAATCTTTCCACTTCTCAGGTAAAAAAAAAGCTTAACAGCATTAACTTGCAAAATTTGGCAGACTCCAAGGATTTTTTTTATCATTTGTAAATTAACTAGGTAGTTCTAAAACTTTTGGCACTTAGAATCATTTCAAGCATGAGTATCCATGAAAGTGCTTTGCATTTTGCTACTGATGTGGTTTTTTATATTTGTAATATGGAGTTGTGTAAGAACTCTATTATTTAAAGTTGACAAAAAAAGTTGCAGAGATTCTCATATGTATGTGTAAAATGCTATGTTCTGCCAAATGAAATTATTGTTACGTGATGGTTTTTGGGATGGATTTGTCTTAAGTAAAATTGTTTAGATTGGAAGGTGTATGTAAGGAATTGAATGTTGGATTCGAGTCTTGTGGTAGTAGTTACTGGTTTTGCATATATTTATAAATGTTGATAGTAAATGAATGAAAATCGAGTATAAGGGTTAAAATGTAGTCTGAAACTTCAAGGCATAAACTGTATAGATCTAGGCAAAATTAGGCAAAAATGTTGCATAAAAGTTGTAGATTTTTTTTAGCTTTTCAAAGATATAAAGTTTGAAATTTTTGGACTTCGGACACAAAAGATATGGCCTTCAGGCGAAGCATAGGTACTAGACAAGGCACCAGATGAAGTGCCAGGTGAAGCACCAGACAAAGCAAATTTGACCTTCTAGATGACAAAAGTTTTCTTCAAGTTTTATGAAATTTGTATATCTTTTTCTTAGCTTTACAAAATATAAAGTTTATAATTTTTGGACTTTGGACGCAAAAGATATGACCTTCAGACGAAGCATAGGTACCAGACGAGGCACCAAACGAAGCGCCAGACGAAACAATTTTGACCCTCTAGATGACAAAATTTTTCTTTAAGGTCTTCATAAAAGTTGTAGATCTCAAAGTCCTTTTCGAAACTGTCCTAAAACAAGCACAATCCGATATCGCTAGTGAAAGTTATACCAATTGTCCCAAGATAGGTACAATATGATTGAGAACATAATCGTGGTTGACTCTTTTGGCCATAACTTCATCGTCTGACGTCCAAATGAAGTGAATTGAACCAATAGATTCCTAAACCATTTTTCTATCCTTCCAAAAGGTAGGCTTTGGTGTTGATTTGAAAAAGATTAATGGAAAGAAAGTGAGGGAAACGATTGGAGGAGCATGATTTAGTTATGAGCATACTTTGGCGTTTAAGCATATCTTGATATATATAATAGGAAACTTTTGGGTTGTAATACGAATGAAGCTGAACCGATGATGGCTAATGAGAGTTTATTGAAACAACCCTACAGGGTAAGACACACACTCATGCTTTTATGACACTCGGATAGTTGGGCTCCGGAAACAGGGTCCAATAAAATCAGATAAAGATGTCTTCATAAAAGTTGTAGCTTATCCTCTTAACTTTCTAATGGTATAAAGTTTGTAATTTTTGGATATCATAATTGAGAGATATGATTTTAACAAATTTGAGTGACACATACGTTGTGTATGGTTACTGTGATCTATATGTTGAGATGGAACAAAACAAAAATTTGGAGACAGAACAAAACAAAAATTGGAGACAGTGAGGTGTTTGGTTGTAATGGACAAAACGGATAAAACTATGTGTCTCGAGGACAGAAATGTGTTTGGTTGTAGTTGACAGAACATAGAAAATAGTTTCAATGACAAAGTACCCCTGCAGTATAACATGATTGGAAATATGTAATTCATTGATTATTTTAACACGAATGATTTGTATTAGTATTTTTTAATTGTATCTATAAGTAAGGAATTCAAAAAATGAGGAACTTAAAAATTTAATGAAATGAGCTATTAAATAGCAAAAAATTCGTATAAGTTCACAATAAAATGAATTACGTAAATATTTTTATAATTGTATCAATATTTTTTAATTGTATTTGTATTTTTAATTACGATGAAATAAAATGAAGAACTTCAATATTTAATGAAATAAGAAACCAAAAAATTTAATGAAATGAGTTATTGAATAAAAAAATCCTACAAGTTAGAAATTTTAGTACATAATAATTTAATAAAACATCTAAGCATTCATGGAATTAATTACATAATAGGTTAAAG
>JANZXP010000196.1:39462480-39502327 GCA_027576715.1 Erythroxylum flavicans
TTTAACTATGCCAAATGTAACTCAATTATAGACTAAATCATCTAAATTTTTCATGTATCAATTTATCCTACCACTTGACATTTGTCCTAGTCCAATGTACCTCAAATTCACCATCAAGTTCGAAATAATGCTAATGGTTTCCAAATAAAATTTTAACACAAATAACTCACAATTCACATTTTAATCACATTTATAAATCAATTATACCCGGAAAATGTCAATGAATGCATGTACAATCATATCCATGTGCAAAAAATGTGCATGTCATATTTAATTAAAGCATGATGTGCATTTTCCTAATTTCTCAGTACTTCCTTATAAATCGTAATTCTAGCTTCAATATGGGTAACGGGATGTTACACATTATTAAAACCATAGACAAAAGTAGCAAAAGCACAACAATTTTCCATTTGAAATAGAGCTGAAACTGTTGACTAGATTTTAGAGCTTTCACTTCCATAAATTCCCCATTATAAGCAATGATAATCCTTCCATAGGCATGACTTTGATGGTTTGTAAGAAACTACCATTTACTACCCAAACTACATAGTTTATTCAAATTAACTTCTCTAATTTTGGTTTCCATAAGAAAAAAAACCAGAGACTTTCCTTTCAAACAAAATCCCTTAACGCATTTAGCTTGGAGGGGTTATTTATTCCACGAACATTCCATACAATCGGAGTCATAAAAGGTTACTTTTACCTTTAGAGCATTTCCTACTGCTCCTATTACTTTTCTTAGAGATTACTTGCTCAAAATGCTCCTCTTGAGAATCTCCATTCTGCAGGTCTGCTTTCTGTAAGCTTTTTCCACACTGTATAGGATCTTGATCGCCTCCACTTGAAGTAACCCGACTATTTTCCAGAACATTCTACCCTTTGTTCATTTGTGAATTATTTTGGTTATTAGGAGGCTTCTGAAATGCTCCTTCTTGCTAGACAGAATTTGGACTCTGCTCCTCTTGGGTACTCTCCTTATTTATAAGAGAAACATTTTCAATCTGAACAATTTCATGGTTGTCCGACACTTGTTCTGCCTCTTTACATTCTTTGCTGTCCCCCAAAAAATTATTTTATATTCTCATCACCTCCCAATAGTCACCTCTAGTAAAGACTTTTCCCGTAGGTTTTCATTCTTTGCCTTGAGCCTTAAGAGATGGTTTCTATTAGTAAGTAACCGTAACTTTATCCTCTTTAAAAGAATGTTCATTTGCCAAACTTAGGATAAGGATGTTGTCTTTCATTTCCTTAGAAATATCCATACTCACACATAATCTAGCAAAGCTCACGCTTTTCCTCAATGCAGTGTTTTCATCAATGCATATTGGTTTCCTTAAGTAGGTAGCTAGCATACTCAATCCATTGGTAGTCCAATATTCTAAAGGAATGTTAGGAATGTTCACCCATAGAGGTATGTTCTTCATTCTGATTTTTTCTAATTCCAAGGTCGGTTGCCAATTTTGAAGAAATAAAAGGAATTGAGAGATGTGTCAAGGGCCTTCTTCAATTACCTTTTGAGCTTCTGTTTTAGAAGAGAAGGAGAATATCAAGTTATCCTCCTCAGTTAGCATTACCTCCATAAGACCTCTTCCTTTCCAATTTCTTTGAGCTTATGCTTATATCACTGGAAAAGCAGGCCTTTTATCCATAAAAAAACCAACTAGGGTAGCTTCCCATGACCTAGCTCCTTTCTGCAAAATGTCTAGACTAGGAGCCACTATTAACTTTTAATCAATCTCCACAAGTGGACTGAAAATCAAAGAAGAGCTAAAGGTATCTCCCATGACTTGCTTTTATGTTTTCCTAGGTCGATTTACAACGTCACCTACGGTAGGGTTTAAAAGTTTGGGAGAAATGTCAGAGGTAGAGGGAGGGGTGGTTGAAGAGCGGGATGGGGAAGAAGGATGAGTTGTAGAAAGTTTACGAGGGGATGAAGGTTTAGGTTGGGGAGATGAGGGTAGGGCTGTTTTAGTGGAAGCTAATAATGGTAGAAAGTTTGTATCCATTTTAGGTTTGGAAACCAACAGGACATCAAGAGGATCAAGGAAAGAAGAATTGGATAAAGGTAAGGTCTGAGATGTTCGGATGGAGGAATGGAGTAGTTTCAAATCCAAGGCTTGGGTTGAGTGAATGGTAGAGAATATTAGAAAAAAGCTAGAGTTTCTCTCTTATCTCTTGTTTTCCCCTTTGCTACAGTTGCATGCAAGTTGTTCTGGACAACTATTATTTTTAATACCTAATACATTAATAAGCTAAACCAATGATCATCTTGTTAATAAGGGTGATTTATGGGCTAATAATTATCTAATCATATAATCAAACAGACCTATATTTAAGGTAATATCTTGTAGTGTAATATTCATACTATTAAATAATTAGTTCAAGATATAATCATTAGGATTAGAACCACTAATACCTCGGCAACTTTGTCGTTTGGATATATGTAATCAAACTTCTTTTTTTTTTCAGTATTTCGTTTCCATTTCTATGACTCCAGACCCTAAACCTTAACTTGGTCTGCGTCGTTTTGACTCGTCGGAGAATCACAATTATCTATTTACCATCCGGCACAAAAATTTACAGCCCTGCGCCACCACCATTATCAGCCGTCTCGTCCTCTTATTCTCCACCTCTTTCTCTCTTTCTCTAAACTTTTTCCCGCCAATTTAATGTCCACGCAAATGCTCTCTAAAGCTCGCCACGGCGTCGTTTCCCACACGTCAAACCCGTCATTACCTCTCCAACACCTCTCTCGCTCCAACTTCTCTGTTCGTCCTCCTCCAAACTTTCCCGCCTTTTCGCTGCCAACCCTAAAATTTCCAATCCCCCTCTCTCTACAATCCAGTGTCCAATTACGATCAAAAATCATCTCCAATTCGAAGTTCTCCGACACTCTCATGCTGGACATTTCCCACGCCGATCTCGATCGCTTTGCCGCCGTCGCCAACCAACTCGCCGACGCTTCCGGTGAAGTCATCCGCAAGTACTTCCGGAAGAAGTTCGATGTTCTGGATAAAGAGGATTTGAGTGAGTGTAAATGATGAATGAGTTGTAATGATACTTTATGGTCTGATTTATCATGAAAATGAAAAAAAATAACAGAGAGAATATGGTTGATTGTTACAGAAGTGTACACTTTATGTGCAGTTAAGGTCTTCTAATTGTTTATTTATTCTAGTGATGTTTGATGCACTACAGGTCCTGTGACAATTGCGGATAAAGCAGCTGAGGAGGCTATGGTTTCAATTATAATGAATAATTTTCCTTCTCATGCGATGTGAGCTGTTTGGTCTTTCTCATGAACTAGTTTTTGTTTAGTTGACAGACAACTGTAATGAACGGTCTCTCAAATGTTTGCTTGGATTTGTTTGAGAAAGTTTTTGACTTTTGCTTCTTAGATTTGGTCCTGTAACTGTGAAGGGGTTGTAATTGCAGTTATGGAGAGGAGAACGGGTGGAGATGTAAGGAAAAGTTTTCAGACTATGTTTGGGTTTTAGATCCTATTGATGGAACCAGGAGTTTTATTACTGGTTTGTTTCTTGGTTTTGTTGCCATCAGGTTTGAGTTTTAAATGATTCCTTAAATACATATTTTGATTTTTTTACAGGAAAACCTTTGTTTGGTACACTCATTGCTTTACTGCACATGGGAAAACCGGTAAGACCGGCGGTAATCTGATTCCTAAGAAAATGAATGATTTTTAGAGCATGTAAGCTAGCTAAGAATGTTTCACTTTTAGGTGAAGGAGACTCCCCATATGAACTAAATTTCATGAGATAGCGAAGTTTTGGCAGCTTTAGCTTATTCTTAAAGGGATGAAGTGTGATTTCAGCAAATGGATTTGTTGATTTATGGTAAAAGATGGTACTTTGATGTACATGATAAGAATGGCAACTTATGCTCAAACAATTTTATCGAAGGGTTACCTAGTGTTCAATCAGTATATTTGATTAGTTTATATTCTTGTTTTAAGTTTGTCTGGAATCTAGGATAAGGACACTGCTAAAGCACCGATTTCACCACTCTTGGGAGTTCCTTCTGAAAACTCTACTCTATTGTCATTTTTTTTTTCCCGTTTGGTGTGAATTCTCTTGAATTTACTTGGTCACCAGTCACTTGACTTTGTTGTAAATCATGTATCAATATTCTAGTGGTGGTTTTCAATTTGAAGATTTAACTTCTAACATGAAATTGCTTTTTCTTATTCTTGTCAAATTTTTAACAATGTCTTTACAGATTGTTGGAATAATTGATCAACCTGTCCTTAAAGAAAGATGGATTGGGATAAGCGGAAGGGGAACAACATTGAATGGAGAGAAATTGTCAACACGCACTTGTGAAAATTTGTCACAAGCATATCTGTATGTTATCTTGTTTAAAAGGTAGGTTATGATATAGGGAATGAAGCTTGTTATTTACTAAACTAACTTTTACATTTCCTCCCTTCTTTAGATATACCACAAGTCCACATCTATTCAGTGATGATGCTGCAGAGGCATTTGCTCGTGTCAGAAACAAGGTGGGGCTTTACCGTTTGAAGTGAAATTAGGATACAGGTTTTATCATCAAGTATTAGTACCAGTGGAACATATGAAAAAACAATGTTAGTCTTAGCTTTGCCAGCTGAATTTTATAAAGATTTAGTATCTATGCAAACATCATTGTTACCATGTTTGTCATAGGTATTTTCTTCTCCAGAATACCTTGAGACAGTTGATCTGTGTACATTTATACAAATGATCTCCAGCATTTTATATATTTTTTAAAACCTTTTGAGTCTAGATTATCAGTCCTCTATTCAAGTTCTAATTATTTTCGAGCTACACTGGCTTATGAGATTCTATTTTAAGATCTGTCAGTATCGTAATTTTTTCTCCTAGGAATGAGGAATGTAACTGAATGTATCTTGAAGTGCTAGTGTTTCATCTCTTTCCTCCATTTTATGTTGTCATTATTGTGCAGGTAAAAGTGCCATTATACGGGTGTGACTGCTATGCTTATGCGCTTCTGGCTTCTGGCTTTGTAGATCTTGTCATTGAGTCTGGTCTGAAGGTAAGTTGTGCTATTTTCCTCTACAAATTTGACACATCAACTTCTCCCTCGAGCGTGTTTGGCTACTTGTCATGGAGTGAAACGAATCCTACTAAGCAATACGATGGGGAGAACGGGCATGACATTGATTTATAAGTTAGTGGCTGCTAGTTGGTCTCATAAGTCTATTCAAGGATAAGTTGGAGAGTAATATTTTAACATCTTGGATTGAATGTTTAAAATTACCAAAATAGTTGACAGAGAAATGGGCTTGTGGATCTTCTAGAGTGGCGAGTTCTCCATTTCCCAATTATCTTATTGAGCTCATTTCAATTCGATTCAGTGGTTCTTGTAGGTATGTTGAATTAACCTTCGTTGCTTTAATAGTTAATGTGTGCTTTTCTGTCAGCCATACGATTTCCTTGCTCTTATGCCGGTGATCGAGGGTTCTGGAGGAGTAATAACTGATTGGAAAGGAGATGAACTCAGTTGGGAGGCTTCTCCAGATTCTCGTGCAACAAGTATGCTTGCCTACTACTTGCAATTCTAATTTTAGTTAGTGAACTTAATCTATGGCATTTATCAGTTATTCCTTTACTTTCTTTCGTAGGTTTCAACGTAGTGGCGGCTGGGGACAGACAGACACACCGAGAAGCCCTTGACTTCTTGGATTGGCACTGAGGTTTTGTAGTGGATCAAATTATGGGGTTCATTATTTAAATTGATGTGACTTTGAGGGAGCTAGACGAATGTTTGAAATGATATGCAAACACGGTAGATGCCAATAACAATGTAGTCGAGCACATTTCTACTTCACTTGGATTATCGAGAAGTTTTAAAGCATTTATTCTTTACTGCATTAAATGTTAGTAATTCTATGCAAGCAATGTAGTTCTCAATACTAACGCAGGCGTCCGGAAAATCTTCTGTTTCACTTACTCTATTCTAATTCTGTTTTATTAAATCTCATCCATAGATTTTTGTAAGTTTTATATAAATATATGGATGAGATTTAATAAAACAGAATTGAAATAGAGTAAGTGAAACAGAGAATTTGATAAGTATCTTCGTTAATAGAACATGATAAGAACATCATAAATAGTACAGAAGATTAGATCCCATGAAGATGAGCACATCTCTCCTTATACTTAGATTATTTGGATTTTTTTTAAAGCATTTCTTGTTTAGCAAAGTAAATTATATTAGCAAGTGGTTTTGTAATTCCATAAAAAATGAATGAATTTTTATTTACGAGTTCTTGTCTGCGTATGAATGTCAGAATCTAGGCTAAATTCTCGGTTTGTTACGGTTTTATATTTCAAACCGTAATGTATGCTAAAAATAAGTGAGAGTGTTGGGTGTAGGACACTCCGCCAATGTTGATGACGGGGTGGAGCCACCCTGTCATTGTAGATGGCGGGATGGTGTCAAGGTGTTCACCCGCCGTTTACAATGACGGGGTGGACCCTAAAATGATTTTTTAACTATTTTTTTGATTTTTTAACTATTATTAAGGTTTTGTTTTTTTTAGGGTTTAATTTTGCTTAAGATTATCATTTTTTATAAAATAAAAAGTTTTTTATTTTAGAGTTTACTTTTATTTATGATTTAGAATATCTATACAACTTTAATTTGAAGTACAAATAAAACTAAATTTGTATAGATATTCTAAATTATAAATAAAACTAAACCTTGAAATAAAAACTTTTTATGCTACAAAAAACGACAACTCTAAGTAAAATTAAATCTTAAAAAAACAAAACCTTAATAATAGTTAAAAAATCAAAAAAATAGTTTTAAAAAAATCATTTTAGAGTCTACCCCTCCATTGTAAATGGCAGGGTGGACACCTTGGCACCACCTCACCATCTACAATGACGGGGTGGCCCCATCTCGGCATCTATAATGGCGGGGTGGGTACATGTCCTCCCACTCTGCCATCAATATTGGCGAGGTGTCCTATATCAAACACTCCCACTTGTTTTTAACATACATCACCGTTTGAAACATAAAATCGTAACAAACAGAAAATTTAGCCCAGAATCTATGCATTTGTAGCATTATTCTGAATACCGTACCAAATTTTGTTGGCATCAATCATATCATTAAAAAATTATCAAATTAAAATATTTTGTACTGGGTGTTGATGCCGATTATTATGGACTCTTTTAATTCATGTCTATAAATAAGTACCGATTAAATAATTTTACATAATTAAATATAATTTAAATAATTTTATATTTTATATATTTTACATCGACTACATATTATTTCTAACGCATACATATAAAAAATTATTATAATAACTTTTAAAATATGTAAAAAAATAACATTTAAAATTAAATTTACTTATTACAAATGTATCATTTTATTTTATATTATTCTTAAATTTATATTATATCAAAGTTAAACGTTCCCTTTCTCATTTTATTTTATGAAAAAATGTAAAAATAATATTAGTAATATTATCTAAAACAATATCCAATATTGACCAAAAACCAAATTCCAAGTTCAATATCAAATTTATGAGACGAGAGGGCATGCTGGGCAGGATTATATGGTACATTGCATGGCACAGAATAAGAATAGGGTCTCCTGCCCAAATTCATAACATTGATATGTAGACATCATCAAGCCTACTTCAACTCAATCAAATCGTGACTAATTGAGATGTTAATGACCATTGGAGTTGGGGATTTGGGGAAAAGGGCTGTGATGAGGGATTCATCACCACAAGATTAGGAGAATCATAACTGTTATATTGAAGTGGCTTCCAATTAGTTCAAATGCCGATCATGCCAAGTCACGGGCGATGTTCGTCTGGTCAAATATCCAAGTAAATTCGTACAAGGAGCAATGTTATGAACTTGCAATTGAAACAAACAAGCCAATATTGGAAATGAACCCAGCCAAACGAACGTTGCCCTCGCAAAAACTAGGACCAAGCTATGGCGGTGCACTCAACTATGGCCATTTGCCACCAGAATCCGTGTAGCACTAAGTTGAAAAGTGCATTAGACCTAAATTCCACCGCTTGAGGCCTCTGGTCAGTCCAACACCAGAATGAGAACTCAAGAGCACTACAACCTGGATATCAATCCTTTCCAAAGTCTGCGTTGTAGTGAGCACTTGATTCCAGTTTTTTGGCCTCATTCAGTTTCCGGACAGCCTAGAAAAGCAGAAAAAATAAATGTTAATGACTACTATACAAAACAAATGTGCAGAGAAAAGATGGTCCCACAAGGAGACCAATGGACTCTCTCCAGGGGGTGATGCAAATGAACGATGAGGCTATACATTGATACTTAATTCGTAAAGACAAAAACGTGGCTAACTTTTATAGCCAGTCTTTTTCTCGCACAAGGTTGGAAGGAAATTTTCTCTCAAGGACTATGGTCCTTGGATAAATAATGAAGTGCCATCAACAATTCGGATCCTAATAGACAATAAAACAATAATTTCATCCATAAAAAAGTATACCTTCATAAAATCTTCATGGATGACATAATCCCGTTCTGCACGAATGGCAGACATACCAGCCTCAGTGCAAACATTTCTCAGATCAGCCCCATTAAAACCCTGAAGAAAATGAATTAGTTCAGTCTTTAATTTTTTGTTAAAAGATATTCTATTCGCACAAGAGAACATATGTCTGACCTCGGCAAGTTTTACAACTGCTTCATAGTCGATCTCTCCATGTTTTGCAATACCAGCAGCATGAATTTTAAGGATTTCCATTCTTGACTGCTCATTTGGTAATGGAATCTCAATCTTCCTGTCAAGTCGTCCAGGACGGAGCAGTGCAGGGTCCAGAACATCAGGTCTGTTTGTAGCCATAATCATTTTAACCTAGAAAGCCAATTTCTTTCAGTTACCATCTAAGGGTGCAAATGTACACCTCACAAACAAGCTGAAAACGTGGTAGGCTCTTAACTGAGAATGAAAATACGTTACCTTTCCAAGCTGATCAAATCCATCCAGCTGATTAAGCAATTCCATTAGGGTTCTTTGTATTTCACGGTCAGCACTTGTTCCCTCACTGAAGCGACGTCCACCAATGGCATCAATTTCATCCATAAATATGATGCAAGGCTTCAAAGAGAAATCAATATTTAGTTAAAAAATATCTAGAAAAGTAGAACAAGGGAAACCACACTCCCGCAAATTGAGCTCTTACTTGATGATCACGTGCATAACCAAACATTTCCCTTATCAATCTTGCACTCTCACCGATGTATTTATCAATTATGGCACTTGATACAACCTACATTCAGTATAAAGTAATCAATATTTAGCTCTAATAAAAGAAACAGAGTAAGGAACCAAAAAGCTATAAAAGCATAACACAAACATTACAAGACACTGCAGAAATTCTGAACAGTTGTATTTTTTTCCTTCTCTTTGATCAATACATAGATACAAGTATATATAGAAATAGAGAGGGCTATTCTAGGAAACTAATACCTGTACATAATATCCTAATATCTGTACATAATATTCTAATTGATCAGATTTGCTAACTTTTAGGAGTCAATATTATCTAGGAATTATCCAGCTGGATATTTCCCAACAGACACCATTATCTAACCTTCAAGAAGTTGGCATCGATGTTGCTTGCTATAGCCCTGGCTAACAGTGTTTTTCCTGTCCCAGGAGGTCCATAGAGAAGAACACCCTACAAAAATTATACAACTGTGTCACAACAAAAGCTCTTGATTCCTTGGCTGTTAATAGATGCCTGGGATGAAAATTACCTTAGGAGGCTTAATGCCAACTCGAAGAAATAGCTCAGGATTCATCAGAGGCAATTCTATAGATTCTCTGAGTTCTCTAATCTGATCTGACAACCCACCCACTGCAGAGTAGCTTATATTGCCAGGGTCTTCGTGAAGCATGTTGTATACCACTGGATCAACCTACAAGAAAAGTTACATGCATAGCATTATAAACAAACAGAAGGAAAATGTCATTATATATAAAAGTAAAATCAATTTTGACCTAATGGAATGGTATTCCATATCCCAACTTACTTCACGGGGAAGAGCCCGCATGATTGTGAGGGTCGTCATATCAAGAACCACGCGAGTGCCAGCAGTTAGTTTTTCTTTGTCCACTTTACTTCGACAGCCAACCACATACCTCGGACCACTGCTAGCTTTTACTATCACTAAACACAAAAGTGACATTACCTAATAACAACAGGTAGTATATCCCTAATAACCAACAGAAAACCATGAAGGAAAATATAACAGCCAAAAGAAAACTATGAAGGCAAACATAACAGCCAGAAGAAAACTATGAAGGCAAAGGTAACAGCCAACATGAAACCATGAAGTCAAAGGGGATCAACAAACAGAAAACCCTGAAGTCTATCAAAACAGCCAACAGAAAAGCATAAGGTCAAAGGTAACAGAAAAAGTGGATATTTTTAGTTAATGAGACAGCAGATTATCATAAAAATAACAGTAGTGTGCCAAAGTAAATATCCAATACTGTTTGTTGATATTAACTGAATAATATAAGTCACTAACTCTAGTATTCATACACAAAGATAATAGAAAAAAAATCTTACAGCGTTCATTATCAAGAGGCCTAAGAACTTCGCCTATGATTTGGCCAACACTCTGAAGGGACTTTAAATCATCTTCAGTTTTGGCAAACTCTTTCTTTGAAGCACGCAAACTTTCCCTCACTGCGTGAAACCAGTTTAATCACACGTTAGCTGTAGATATTACAAACAGAAATAATTGCAGCAACAGAGCTAAACTCCATGAGTATGAAACATTCAGACCACTAAACAAATTGACATCTTGAGACTAAGTGCTTTATTCATAACTCCTGCCACCAATGCCAATCCTAGTAAAAAGACAATTGGACCTAACTCCCAAACTCTCCATCCATTACATTCCCTTCATTTAGCAGTATTAGACGTTTCAAAACCACAATTATGAATTGTGTCGATAATTAAAATCAAAGGGTCGATCACAGCTTTTAAAAGCATCTTCCAAGAGCCCTTGACCCAAAGAACCCAAATTTAGTCTAAAAGCCGCTTTGGATCCTTTCGCATAATTCGACCAAATCGGCATATCAACTAAACCCTTCCGAAAGTCAACAGTATACAATATTGAAATCAAGCCAATAACTTTATAATTGTAAACCAATAAAGTGATCTAAATCTTGTTTTCCTACAGCTTACCGCCAAATTCTTTTCACTTTTTCCCTGCCCTTCTGGGGTAAGCCAAAAAGTTCAGAACTTTAAGATTTGGATAACTATAGGAACATATATGAGAACGAATTGAAAATTGAAGAAAAAGAGAAGATTAAGGTTTTGGGGTTTATGAAGAAATGACCTGCGCAAACTCTAGATTCGAGCTCCTTGTGCTGAAGGAGCTTTTTCCGGTAGTCAGTGATCGTCGACCGGCGTCTCCCGGCCTCCTCCGCCTCCGTCGACATTGCTGTACCTTCGCTGTGTTTGATAAATTAACTTCACTAATCGTCGTCGTGGTTCGGTCTTTGTTTGGTTAGGGGTTAAAGTTTATAGAGCTAGTAGCAGTACGAAAGCCTCGGCTTGTTCGTCAAGCAAAGTATTTAGATTTTAGACACGAGAAGTCTTGTTCGATTATTTTTAATCAGGTTTTTAAATTAATTGAATAATTAAAATTTTCATTTTCTTATTAGTTTGGTGTGAAAATTAAAAAAAACAAAATTTTAGATTTAAAATCTCAATTTTATGTCTAATTTTAATTCTAATCCATCAATGACAAATTTAGTGAGGATGACCATGGACTCATGACGGCTATAAACTTTGTTTTTAATCAATCAACTTATAAATTACGCTTAAATTTAAGTCGATTTGAGGTTCAACTATTTTAAATAAAATAACATCATTTTATTAAAAAGAATTGAGTATCAGATAAGTTTAGGTGTAGGCCATCTAAGTCATGATCTAATTAAAAAAAATTGTTTTATAATTTTAATTAAAAAATATTTTAAAAAATTAGTGGAGCTGACTTATAAGTTAGCCCATTGTCATTCTTAAACTTTATAACGATTAAAAAAAAGGGTATTAATGTACAGTACTTTTCATTCGTAGATTAGAAATTGATTTTTTTTCCCCTTTTTTAGAAAAACTTGATAAATGGAAAGACAAGTAATTACGGTAATAATGAAGTTACTGTGAAGAATACAGATGTAGAAAACCAAGTTCTTGACACAGGTCGAGGGACCGTACAACTTTGTGCTATTTGTTGCCACCAAATAAATTTTCATTATCCACTTATGTTGGAGGATTTCGATATATATATATAGAGAGAGAGAGAGAAACAGAAACAAAGACAGACAGAAACAGAGGTTGAAAAGGTTTTGAAAAGTTCAATCGTGTCAAACAAATTCTGACTGACATCCTAAAATAAGCTACTTCCACCAAAGATCTCTGAACTGTTGGGGGAGCCATAGTCCATCTCAGCTGTCAATTCCTATTCCCCATTTATAATCATGAAAACGGAAAAGGTAACCAACTAGTTCAATCCCATTATAGGGATTGAGACACCAACCTTTTCTCTTCTTTTTCTGCCAACTCCAATTGTTAACACCCCTTCCTCTCTCACCACCCCAGGAGGGATGGAGATAGAAAACAAGCCAACAATATCAAGGATCAATCTTTTTCTGTCTTCGTCTGTACTGTCATCAAATTCATCTTCGTCGATGACTATCCTCCTGGTTCTTATCTGCAATTTCCTTTCATCCTCAGCCATTACCACAGCAAATGCAGCATCTTTTGTGCCTGCTGATGAGATTCTCATCAGCTGTGGTGCCAGTAGCGTGCCCGTTCTTCCTGATGGAAGAGTCTTCAAGACCGATCGTGAAGCTGAAAGTTATCTGAAAACCAGCCAAAACCTTCTGGTTTCAGTCCCATCCGCTGATGTTCCCTCTCCAATATATCTATCAGCAAGAGTTTTTGTTGAAGAATCTACCTATTCCTTCACGTTCAAATCTCCAGGATGGCATTGGGTACGTCTCCATTTCTTCCCGCTTGACAATGCTAGGTTTGATCTTAAAAACTCTACTTTCTCAGTCAACACTGATAAATATGTCTTCCTCCACAACTTCAACGTCGGAAACAATACAAAAGCTTCATTTAAGGAGTATCTGATCAACGCAGAAGAGCCTAACTTTTCCATCCACTTCGTACCTATGAAGAATTCTGCGGCTTTCATCAATGCCATTGAGGTGATTTCGGCGCCGGATATTTTGATGTCTGATCAAGCCACAAACCTTTTCCCAGTTAAAAACTTCCCTAACCTAAACAAGAATGGTTACCATGTTTTGTACAGGCTGAATATGGGAGGCCCTTTGATCACCTCTGAAAATGACACTCTTTGGAGGACTTGGTTACCTGATAAGGCATACCTTAAGAATGAGGCATTGGCTAAAAGCGTGTCTATTCCTACTAACTCCATCAAATATCCTGCTGGAACCTCACCTTTTATCGCACCACCAGCAGTTTTTGCATCTGCAGAGAAGATGGCAGATTCAGATACTGTGCAACCAAATTTCAATGTAACATGGAACTTTCAGGTTGACCCGGCCTTTAGCTACATGATCCGGTTGCACTTCTGCGACATTGTGAGCCAATCCCTCAATGATCTCTACTTCAATGTGTACATTAACAACAAAACAGCAATTTCTGGATTGGATTTGTCGTCCCTCACTAACAATCTGGCATCTCCATATTTCAAAGACATTGTGGTAGATGCTGCCTTGATGGCTAACGGACTTTCCGTCGAGATTGGCCCCATGAATGAGGTCACTGGTGCAAGAAACGCTATTCTAAATGGCTTGGAAGTGTTGAAAATGAGCAATTCAGTTAATAGTTTGGATGGTGAGTTCGGGATTGATGGAAAACCAGCTTTTAGCCACCGTGGGACGATTGTTGCTGTTGGATTCGCTATGATGTTTGGTGCTTTTGTCGGTCTTGGTGCTATGGTGATCAAGTGGCACAAGAGACCTCAAGATTGGCAACGGAGGAACAGTTTCTCTTCTTGGTTACTCCCTATCCATGCTAGTGATACTAGCTTCATGACAAGCAAAACGGGATCTCAAAAGACCAACTTCTACTCGTCAACTCTAGGCCTAGGCCGTTATTTCTCTTTCGCAGAATTGCAGGAAGCTACCAAGAACTTTGATTCAAGCAGTATAATAGGTGTAGGAGGTTTTGGTAATGTTTATCTTGGTGTGATTGATGAGGGTACTCAAGTTGCTGTCAAGAGAGGAAATCCACAATCTGAACAAGGAATTACAGAGTTTCAGACCGAGATCCAGATGTTGTCCAAGCTGAGACACAAGCATTTGGTGTCATTGATTGGATATTGTGATGAAAATGAAGAAATGATTCTTGTTTACGAGTACATGTCAAATGGGCCTTTCAGAGACCACCTGTATGGAAAGAATATGCCACCATTGACTTGGAAGCAGCGACTGGAGATCTGTATTGGAGCAGCTCGTGGACTTCACTACCTGCATACTGGTACTGCACAAGGTATCATTCACCGAGATGTTAAAACAACAAACATTTTGCTTGATGATACCTTTGTGGCTAAGGTTGCGGATTTTGGGCTGTCCAAAGATGCAACTATTGGACAAGGACATGTTAGTACTGCTGTTAAAGGAAGTTTTGGGTACTTGGACCCTGAGTACTTCAGGAGACAGCAATTGACAGACAAATCAGACGTGTACTCTTTTGGTGTAGTGCTTCTTGAGGCATTATGTGCAAGGCCTGCCATAAACCCACAACTCCCGAGAGAGCAAGTTAACTTGGCTGACTGGGCAATGCAATGGAAGAGGAAGGGCTTGCTTGAGAAGATCATAGATCCTCTCCTTGCGAGAACAATCAATCCCGAGTCAATGAAGAAGTTCGCTGAGGCTGCAGAGAAATGTTTGGCTGACTACGGGGTTGACAGGCCTACTATGGGAGATGTTCTTTGGAATTTGGAGTATGCTTTGCAGCTTCAAGAGGCCTTCACACAGGGAAAGACGCAGGAAGATGACAGATTATCTGCCAATGCAACCGCCGTACCCGCTACGACTGCTAACCTCAACTCTGATGACCGTCCTATCCCTGTCCCTGTAGAAAACAACAGAAGTCCAGCTGTTGAACATTCAGGATCTGCAATGTTCGCCCAGTTTTCAAGTCTGAATGGCAGGTAATCTAAGAATTGTCTTTCATCTTTTCTGTGTGTTGGGGTTGAGGGGAAGTGAATTGAATTGATGGTGGTGACTGTTTTTCTCTCCATTAATCTCTCATGAGTTTAGAGATTTGATCTAAAATTAACTGGCGTGGCGTGGAGTATGTGTCCATACACCCAACCAACTTTCTGTAGGAATTTTTCAATAATTGTTTCCCTCCTATCTTACTGACATTTCCAGTCTTATCATAATCATTGGTCGGTGCCTCAATCTAACTCTTTCCCCTTGTTCCTTTTGCATTTCTTTCCATCATGTTATACTTCTTTTGCACGAACTTCCTCATTTCTATTCCCTTTTGCAATTGACTAAAACTGCTGTTCCATTCCCATTTCCATCTCAAGAACTCTCATCTCTTAATTGGCTTGTAAATACCCCAATTTCAACTTTTCTTTTGTGGGCACATTCGTCTTAAATCGACATAATATAAAAAATATAACTTTAAATCCAAGTTTTTTATACTGTTCCCGTATTCGGACGCCATTTAAGCCAAGAATGTTCGAGTATAACATGAACAAAAGCAAAAGCTGTGAGCGCAAGCGCCGCCTTTTCGGGGCTCAAACCCAAAATCACCACCATAACCTGAGTCCTGAGCAACTATATCTAAATGCCAGCCATCCAAATTCCCATCATCTTGACCATGAATTTAAAGCAAATTCCCTGCTCTCAAATTCTGGTTCTTCTCTGGCACATGGTCCAACTCTTTGGAATTTGTTAAAAATATAGAATCAAAGACCACGATCTTCACTTCTTCAACGAAGCAATGATCCCACACCTTGTACTTCTTCCTGTTAAAAGTTAGCTTAACTTATCAAAATTCCTCACAAAGCGGTCCTCTTGAGTGGGATTTTAGTTCTACTAAATATTTTCAGCCATCGAATATTTGGTAACTAAGCCTAAAGAAATTGGCGTCGGCATTGCCAGACTAAACACAAAATCACGTACAAGCGCAAGCAATTTTGATGTTGTTCTAAGAAATCGAAGTTTATGTATGCTTTTGCAAATCCAATCTCTTTTGTCCTAACTACTACTAACTGCTTATGTTTTGCCCAAGTAAAATCACGTGGGAGGGTGAAATGAAATGGTTGGTCTGGTACTATTAATGTACATTTTTCAAACATTATGAAAAAAAAATGAACTTTTACAAAATGAAAAGACACGGAAAGTTTCCGAAATGGTGTAGTAGTTTCAAAAAATCTAGCACAATTAAAGACAAAAAATTAAGCACACAAATGCAAATCAAAAATCAACATCGAATTTTGTTAACGCAATTATGCACATCTTGCCTATATATGCGGAGCTCTCACTTAACTTAATACTTTCACTAATTACAATAGTTTTATACAAGGGCTTACTGAGCCGACACAACTCAACCCTTGACACCATCAATCGTCCTTACAACCTGTTAAAGTATTTCACATCCAATAACACGATCGACTCGTGTTAACCTCAACAGAAGATTTCTCTCAACAACTTTTAATGAAAGAGACAACAATCAAATAACCCAAGTGACTAAAATAACAAGGAACAAAAATAAAAAGGAACAACTTCCCGATGAATTCAACTCCTTCAAAGATAGATTTTAAAGTTGTTCACCAAGTATATTGCTGTAGTCAACTGATGGAATTTTCGTAATTACTTCTAACCGTAAATCATCAAGGGCAGTCACTCAATTAACACTTCATCAAAAATAAAAAGCAACACAAAGATAACACATACACTAGAAAAATGAATCAGTTGCTAAGTCTCAAAAGTCATCCTCAATTGACGTTGAAGAATTGAACAAAATACACAACTGATTCACAAAAAATCCAACATAAAATCACAGTTGCAAGAAAAAAAAAACCCAACAACAACACCAAACTAAGGAGTCATAGCTGAAGACACAATCAGCTCAATAGTCACGCGATATACCAAGAAGTCTTTACTAGATAGAGTTATATCTACATACGATTAGCCACCAAATATTATCCAGATAGCTTTTAGATTTCAGCCTCCAAGTCATACAAATTTGTCATTAATTCACACCAAAAACGACAATTCCTAAGCCACAGTGTAGCTACAATCAACCAACCAAATCCAAGGAATATTCTATCCCATCTTCACTATAATTTGAAACTAATCAACATTATCTTGAAAGTCCAATTATCAAATAATATGATATATAACATATATCTTAACAATCTCTCCCTTTTTGGCATATTTTGTCATATATTTGAAACTCTCTTTAAAGGAGATAATTGGACATATGAATATCAAATGCACATACCACAATGGAACTCCCCTTTAATTAGTCAATAAGATTCAAGCATAATCAATTATCCAACGATACTGTTATCCAAAAATAACATAACCCAATCCAAAAACAATGATCCAACATAGTGTTCTCCCTCTTGGGACAAAAGATGTCAAAAAGCAAGACTAAGGGTCTATTTGGTTGGAGGTTTAGTAATGGAATGAAACACACTTCTATCGTCTGGTTGAGGGTTTCATAATGGAACGGAATGGAATGAGATAGAAGCGGAAGGTTTCATGTTACGTTCCATTCCATCCTAAACAGTGAAAATAAGAAACCTCCGATTTGGGGGATATAAGATGGAACATAAACTAATAAATACATACTACCTAATATATCCTTAATAATTTTTCTTAATACCAATTATTTCTTCTAACCCTAATCCCCTTGTATATAATTAATACTATTTTTATATTATTTCTCCTTACCCTAATAATAATATTTTTTATATTATTAATAAAATTGTATATAATTAATAATAAAATAAAAAATTAATAAAATTTTTATTAATGAAAATAGAAAATATATAAAAGAATTATTCTTTAATTGTTTGTATATATTTCGATATAAATAAAATATAAATAAATAATTTTTAAATATAAATCACATAGAATAGAATAAAATTTATTAAATAATTAATAATAATATTTTATATAATTAATAATAAATTATATAAATTAATAATAAAATAATAAAACTTTTATTGTTTTAAAATAAAAATATATAAAAAATTTATTTGTCACGTTTGTGCATAACTTTTTAATTGGACATGATTTCTGTTTTAAAGTTATAGCGTTAAACCTCTTACAACAACCATTTTATATTAGGGGTATATTAGTCATTTACGATATATTAAATTCCATTCCATCCATCTTCCAAACAATGTTTCATTACGTTACATTATGAAACCTTCCATCCCTCCCAATCAACTTTTCACTATATTACATTCCATTCTATTATAAACCGTTCTATTTTATTCCATTCCATTCCGTTCCGTTCCATTAATTAATATCGAACCAAATAGGCCCTAATAGTCATTTAGATACCTTGAAATCTCCCTCTGAATTGAACAGTCATTTTAGATGAAAATAAAAAATCCTATATCTCCCATTTGGGACAAAACAATGTCAAAATGAAGAATCCCTTTAATGTGATCAATCTCATCGAATAAAGAAGCATAAAAATCAACAGTAGGTGCAGCAGAAGAATCATAAGTATGCTAAGATGACAATTTACCACTAATCAAAACACTAGCCAACATATCAGTACTCACATTAAAGCCATCCACTTGCGATTGATTAAATTCACAAACTCCAAAAATACATTCAATGAATTATAATCAAACTTAATCAATCTCCTCCTCACATAAACCATGTGAAAACATATTGCCCAAACTCATATAACCCATGGTGTAGAGAGAAACCAAGATAAAACTTGAAAAACTCGAATCTTCCTATAAGTCTCCAACCAAGCATCAACATTTTCTTGACATAATTCCGTAAATCAAATTCCAAACGTAAAAATCTCAAATCATTAAGTAAAGCCTCATTTTCACATCAAATATACTATTTAATAACTAAAGAAAAATCCAAACACACACCAATCAACTGAACCTTAGAAGATTCATAAATAAAAACTCAAACAAAATCAAAATATACTTCAAAAATGTAAACAATCAACTAATCAAAACCAAACAAAAAGTCTAGACGTTAACTCCTTCGAGCCCTTTTTTTTAAACAACATCAAAATATACTTCAAAAATCTAAAGCACATAGTTCCTGTAACCCTCGAAAAAATTCAAACATAGCCTTATTCCTCGTCACATCATCTTTGTCATTAGATATCTAGTTGATTTCTTTTCCAGTAACAAATAACTGTGGATCCGGGCAATTTATGGTAATAACTCCCTTGAGTGTTTATTCTGATGTGTGAGGTTGATTTTTTTAACCCAAGTATGCTTTGGTACCATGGGTTGCTGCTGAAAATTTATAGAAACTATCTAAATTTTCAGTTTTGTTCCCTTTGAAATATCAATTTGTAGCAGCTTGTAACAATTCGGCCTTATGTCCTGATTATTCCACAAAAGTGACATGTAGGTATGAATTTTAGGTTTTTTCTTAAGATTTCTCCGTGGATAAATTTGGTCACACCATTTTTCTCATCATTCGACTTAGAACATTTACCTTTATAGCCAATTCCTTTAAGGTCTCTTTTAATCTTACCAATTTCTAACAACTTCTCTAGCTTTTCGGTACCTCCATTTATCGTTCTTATTCCCCTTTCCGTATTGACCAGGTTCAACTTTGTTTCATCAAGCTCATCTATTGTAGATAACAATTTCTTTTCTAAATCTTGAATGATGTCCTTCATATAAGAGTTTTCCTTCTTTAACTTTTCATTCTTCTCATATGTTTGCACCCATTTTGCGTACATTAACTCGGCTTTATAAATATCCTCACTTTTGTCCTCTAAATCACTGTCATCACTATCATTATCTGAAATTAAACTTTGAGCTGATCCATTTGTGTTTGTTCCATAATTTTGAGCTATTTTATCCATATTTTCATCATTAGTTTCTTCTTTCTTGGTTATTGTTAAGCAAGCAACTGAACTTTTCTATATAAAGCAGCTAATGGAGTATTACTCACAAATTCCTCTTCACTACAATACTCACTTTCGGATTCATTCTGACTCTAAGTGCTAGTATAGGACTTCTCTTTTCTCTTCTTCAAAGTATTAGCATATTTTGCTTGCACATATCTGAAGCCTTGACATTCATGACATTGAATTTTCTTCACTTTTCTTTCACCCTTTTGAGTTTTAGCTTGTTGTTTAAAGTTGTTGTTCCATGAACTACTACCGTTCTGCCTGAAATTGGATCTATCCTTCTTCACTTTCTTTAACCACTTGCTGAAATTTCTTGTCAATAACTCCATATTCTCATTCTCATCGGATTCATCTCCTAAGTCATTCACGACTTTTCTAACCTCAGCTAGCAATGCCAATCCTTTGTTTTTCTCTCATTCATCTCTCAACAATTCATCTCAAAGTTGGTAAGAATCTTAATTACCTTTTCCAAATACAATTCATTGATATCTTGGGCTTCTTCGATGGCTGCAATTTTTGGTATAAATCTCGGAGGCAGTGATCTCAATGTCTTCTTAACAAGTTTCATATTTGAATACTTCTTCCCAAGTTGATGTGTTTGGTTTACTATATCACGTAGTCTTTCATGGAAGTCTCTAACAGTTTCACTTTCATCCATTCTCATCTCTTCAAATCTCACAGCTAACATCTGAAGTTTCAAAGCTATCATATATTTAGATCCCTCATGTATAATTTGCAAAGTGTCCCACACTTCTTTCGCTGATTCATAGGCTGACATCATGGCAAAGTGACCTTCATCAACTACACTAAAGATGACATGCAAGGCTTGAGAATTTCCAAGAACTCTCTTTATGTCAGTCCTTATCCACTCAAATGCATCTTTAAGTATCGCTTCTCCCTTTTCATCAGTTATCATTGGATGTGTCTAGCCATTTAAAACCGAGTTTCATGCCTTTGTTCTTGTGTTTGAATGAATACTCTCATTCGTGATTTCCACGTAAGATAATTTGAATCATCTAATAACAATGGCCTAATGATTGATGCCCCTTCTCTCATAGTCATATTTGCGAAACATGGATCTGTACCAACTTGCGTACCAAGTTTAGATTCGGTGACCCTCTCTGATACCAATTGAAAAACCAGAAGGATATAGTTTCATACAAATTATGAATGGTTGCAATCGTTATAACTTTATCGCAAACGTGAAAATAAAAATCAATCAAAAACAAAATTAAATAGATCAACACCCGAGATTTGGTAACGTAGTTTGACACACCTTGCCTACATCTATAGGGCACTCAACTTAATACTTTCACTAACAACAATAGTTTTATATAAGGCTTTACTGAACTGACACCACTCAACCTTTGACACTATCCTTCATCCTCACAACTCGTGAAAGTATTTCATACCCAATAACATGACCAACTCATGTTAAACCAACTCATGTTAACCTTAATAGAGGATTTCTCTTAACAACTTTTAACGAAAGAGACAATAATCAAATAACTTAAGTGACTAAAATAACAATGAATAAAAATGAATACACTTAAGATAAAAAGGAACAACTTCCTGCTGAATTCTGCTCCTTCAAGGATAGATCTAAAAGTTGTTCATGAACTATACTGTCGTAGTCGGCTACATGAATTTTCACACATTACTTCTAACCGTAAATCATCAAGGGCAACCACTAAATCAACATTTCATCAAAAACAAAAAAACAACATAAAGATAACACATACATCATAAGAATGAATCAGCTACCAAATCTGAAAAGCCACCCTCAATTGTCGTTAAAGAGTTGAACAAAATACACAGCTGATTTATACAAAATCCAAAATAAAACCACAACTGCACAAAAAACCCATCAATAACACAAGACCAAGAAGGAGTCGTAGCTGAAGACACACTAAGCTCAATAGTCACGTGATACACCAAGGAGTCTTCACTAAATGTTATCCAAGATAGCTTTTAGATTTCAGCCTCCAAGTCATACAAGAATTGTCGTTAATTCACACCAAAAATGACAATTCTTAAGCCACAATCTAGGTACAATCAACCAACCAAATCCAATGACTATTCTATCCCATCTTGACTAGAAATTGAAACTAATCAACATTATCTTAAAAGTCCAATTATCAAATAATGTCAAAATTAAATAATAAGATATATAACATATATCTTAACAAATACCACAAAATAAAGAATTTTATGTTAAAAGATTCGTCCACCTAGAAGTGAATTAAATAGGAATGAATATTTGAATAATTTTTAAGGTGTCATAAAGATTTTTGGAAAAAGAATTTTTCAAAAATTTAATTAATTTTTTTTAAAAAAATGAAGTATAAATTAATTCTATGTCTTTTACTCAGTAAATATATTTCAAGAATAGTAAGCATACATTCGATAGTTCAGCCTGACAGGTGGGAGGCCTTATTAATCTCACATCTATTAAAGAAAGTCTATTTAATGAAGAGACCAAGAGAAGACCACAAAACTTTAACACACAATCAAAAGCCCTTGTTTATGGACGATATATCAAGAATAAGATATGAATAGAGCCAAACATACTAAGAATTCTTACAAACCTAACTGATAGGGGAGGAGAAAAATGTGCAAGTGTTATCATTGTGGCATATGATCAAAAGAGTGTTGAAAATATAAAAGTGAGCATTTAAAAAAGAGAAGAGAACAAAGATGTTGAAATAATTGCTATAGCATCAGATGTTGATCTCGTTCTCTATGACAATGGCTAATTGAACCAACCTTAGTGAGGATTCTACATTAATAACTGACTTCGGAGCTTTATATTATATAATTGTTAGAAATATATGTACTAATATAATCACAACATTAATTCTGTATTCATGATCATTAATCGAATTGCTTAATGTATGTTTAATAACCATATATAATGGGACGGTTAATAATTTACTAATTGTATTTGAGGCACACGGTACTAATAACTATAAATTGGCCCATTAAACTATAGTTCATAACATCGTTGAAATGAAATAATTATCCTTTTCTACCCCTTAGGGTATGACATGTTATAAAGAATAACATATGGTGAGATTGTGTGCATATTGTGTGGGTGTGAAAATAGAAAATTGGGTCTTCTACCATAAGCTTCCTCTCTTGCACAAGGTTTGTTGATATTGATAGGTTGTGCTGTCCAAAATGGAGAGAATGCATTAAGATTCTGTGCCAAACATTGGAGGTATGTTAACCTTATTATGTAGTTAATGCTCTAACTAAAATGTAAATCTTAGCTTTGCGATTATTGATGATTGCATTTGTGAATAACAATTGGTATCAGAGCTCCATGGTCATTTGATTTTAAGGCTTGTATTTGGGTATAAACTTGTTCTTTTCAAATCGGTTTTTGACATAAATGACTTCAAAATGACGCATTGAGGTGTAGAATATGTTTTTGGTTATTGTTGTCACCTTTTACCTTTATTTTGGAAAAAAGAATCATATTTTTTTTGGGTAAGATTTTGAAAAGTTTTAGTGTTATCGTTAATGGTCGAATTGAGTTTGGTATTTTCAGTTTTGGAGCACTTTTGGCTGAAATGGATATGGGAAATCCGTAGAGCATGAAAAATGGAAGAAAACCTCTCAAACATCGTCAGAAACTGAAGTCAAGAGAGGAAGACCTGCTGACCTATCTCAGGGTTAGGGATGACCCAGACGTCGTCATCCCTACCCAACTGACTGTTTTTATTTTTTAAATATTTTAAAAAATCTATACAGGTAAGTGGAGGTGCGTGCAAGGTCCTTTTTGGACCATTTTTCATCATTTTGCTCCATTTTTATTCTATTTTTCCATATGTTTATGCACAAGATTAATTAGTATTTTTTATTTGATAATTCTAATTTTTTAATCTTATTAAGGCATAATCATGATTATTTGTTGACAATAATGAATGCTTATTTTTACCTATCGTAAAATTGAGTGTGTGAAACTATTTATGATGAGAAAATTTTTAAATATTAATATATGTTTAAAATTTTATGTTCTTTCCTCTAAAATAACATGAAGATCCATACAGGTAATTAATTATCTTGTCGATAATTACTACTTAGTAAGATGCTTAATATGGTGAAGAAATTTTATTGAAATATTATAAACCGCACAATTTTTTTATCCTTTTGATAGTACATTGATAATTTGGTTGTAATATTTAATAAATTGTTCTTACCTGTGAATGAATTCTATATTTGTTTAAGGATCTTTGGCATGAATGATATAATTAATTTTGAGAAAAAGAGCACAAATTGCATGACTATGTTTTAACATGCATATCATGGTTATTGCTCTTGGTTCTCATTCAGCTTTAAGCAATCTGAGAGTCTCTGCTATCTTGACATTGAATGGAACGAACCACAAGCAGTGGGTTGAATCTCTCATGATAAATTTGACTATCATGCGAATGGACTTAGCCTTGAGAATTGATGAACCACCTAAACTCGCTAATGATGCTACTGAGAAGGAAAAGAAATCCTATGAGGAGTGGGAATACTCTAACCGATGTTGTTTGATGATTATAAGGTATCACATGAATGAATCCATTCGTGATAGTATTCCTGAGGTTGATAGTGCAAAGGATTTTCTTGCTGCCATTAAAAAGAAGTATATAAAATTCTCAAAGAATGAGAAGAATGAGTACTTAAACATGCTTCATCACACTATTTATGATGGTGTAAGTGACATTAAGGCTCACATCGACAAGCTTATGGGTTGTTACCATAAGCTTAAGGCTATGGATATGGACCTTGTTGAGGATTACATAGTATGGTTTGTGATGGGGACTCTTCCTTCCAAATTTGATTCGATCAAATCAAGCTATAATGCTTAGAAAGAGCAATGGACTGCTAAAGAGATGACTGCTATTCTTGTCAAGGAAGAGGATGACATGAAAAAGGGAAAGACAAGAGGCATCTCCATGATGACAAATCACAATAATTCTCAAAAGAGAAAGTTCACTTCTAATAGCTCAAGTGACCAAAAGCCTTTCAAGAAGAAAGTTATTAGTCTTAAAGGAAGTGGATAGGTGGGCTTATCTTCTGTTAGTCAGAAGAAAAATTTTTTCAAAAGGGAAGTGTAACTTTTGTCAAAATTTTGGGCACAAGAAAGCTGATTGCCAAAAACTCGAAGCTCACTTAAAGAAGAAAGGTAATTATCTTGTGATGGTTTATTTAGAGTCCAATATTATTGATGTACCCTTAAATACTTAGTGGTTAGATACTGGAGCAACAATTCACATTACGAATTCCTTGCAGAAATTAACAAGTCGAAGAAGGTCGACTAGTTATGAGCAACATGTGTATATAGGAGATGATACCAAAGTCAAAGTTAAATTTTTTGGGACAGTTATATTACATTTGAATACAGGACATCTTTTAGTGTTACAAAATGTCGCTTATTTACCCTTTATTAGGAGGAATTTGATTTTTGTATCCATTTTGGATAGACTAGGTTATAGTCTTCTTTTTGGAACTGGAAAACTGATGTATTATAACTCTCTTTTGGTGGGAAATGGAATTTTATGTGAAAAATTATACAAAATTAAGTTGAATGATGTTGTTACTGTTGCTTCTTCCTCTTCTCTTAATATTGATGTTGGTTCCAAATGTATGAGGTTGGATTTGAGATCTATGTTGTGGCACAAATGTTTAGGCCATATTTTTAGAAATAAATGGAGAGGTTGGTAAAAGATGGTGTACTTCAGGATCTTGATGTTTCAGATTTCACTGCCTGTGTTGATTGTATTAAAGAAAAGTTGATTATCAAGGTTAGAAAAAGTAAAACAGACAGGTGTTCAGAATTGTTAGAGTTTATTCATACTGATATATATGGACCATTTATTCCACCTGCTATTAGTGGTTATAAATACTTCATCACTTTTATTGATGATTTTTCCTGGTACAGTCACGTGGAGCTCGTTCGTGACAAATCTGAATCTTTGAAGGCACTTAAGATTTTTAAGACAAATGTTAAGCTTCAAAAGGGGAAGAAAATCAATGTAGTTAATCTAATAGAGATGGAGAGTATTATGGGCATTATGATGAGAGTGAAAGGAATCCAAGGCCTTTTGCTAGATACTTGCAAGAATGTGGTATTGAAGTAAAATATACAATGCCAGGAACACCTTAGGAGAATGGAATCATTAAAAGAAGAAATCGTACACTTCTTGATATGTTGCAGTGTGTGTTGATTCATTATAGTTTGCTAGAATTTTTGTGGGGTGAAGCGTTAAAGACAGCCTTTTATATCTTCAATCAAGTACCTAGCAAGTTAATCCCATTGACTACGTATGTAATATATGGTCAAGTAAAACACCAAGCTTGTACCATTTTCATGCTTGGGGATGCAAAGAAAAAATGAGGCCCTATAATCCACAATCTAAGAAGCTTGATCTGAAAATTATTAGTAGCTACTTTGTAAGCTGCACCATTGGATCAAGGGATTCTAGATTCTATTGTCTATCTCAAATGACCAGATTTATAGAATTAAATAGAGATGTTTATTTTGAAGATAAATTTGGTTCAAGTTAAGAGTTAAGAGAAATTGTATTTAGGGAAGAACATACTCTAATCCCCATACCTGTTGCTTCTGCTCCTATTGATGACCCTATGATTTAACAGATTCCAGTAGAATCTTATGATGAACCTCAAAATCAAGCATAGGATGAAGTCATTGATACTAGGGATGATGAAGTTGTTGTCAGGAGATTATAAAGAACATGTAGACCTGCCATTCCTGAAGAATATATTATCTATTTATAGGAACATGAGTTTGATGTGGGAGATAATACTGAACCAGTCAGTTATCAAGAAGTCATGAATAGTCCTCAATCTGTATTATGGATGAATGCAATGGAAGATGAGTTGAGCTCCATATCATATAATGGAGTTTGGGAGTTGGTTGAACTACTTAAAGGTTGCAAACCCATTGAATGCAAGTGGGTTTACAAAATCAAACATGACTCAAGTAGACAAGTAAAAATGTATAAATCTAGACTTATAGCAAAAAGCTATAGCTAGAGAGAAGGCATTGATTTCAAAGAAACCTTCTTACCAGTTTCTACCAAAGATTCAATGCGAATCATCATTGCTATAGTTGCTTATTTTGATTTGGAACTCAATCAAATGGATGTGAGGACTGCCTTCTTAAATGGAGATCTGTATGAAGATGTTTATATGACTCAATCAGTTGGTTTGAAGATAACTGGTAAAGAACACATGGTTTACAAGCTCAAGAAGTCTATCTATGGGTTAAAATAAGCATCAAGACAGTGGTATCTCAAGTTTGATATGGTTGTTACTGTAAATGGCTTCAAGGAGAATGTAGTTGATCAATGTATATATATGAAGTTCAATGGGAGCAATTTCATTTTTCTGGTACTGTATGTTAATGACATTCTACTTGCTTCTAATGATACTGATCTATTATTTGAGATAAAACAACTATTATTTAGTCAATTTGATGTGAAGGATCTTAGTGAGGCCTTTTATGTACTTAGAATTCAAATTCTCCGAGATAAAGTTAATAGGATTCTTTAATTCTCTTAAAAGACTTCCATTGATTAGATCTTAAAAAAATTCAATATGCATTCTTGTTCTACTGGAAAGGCACCAATAGTGAAGGGTGACAATTTCTCAAAGTCCCAATGTACACGAAATGATAAAGAGAGAGATGAAATGAAAGTCGTTCCTTATGCATCATTTGTAAGCAGTCTGATGTATGCTCAAGTATGCAAATGCCTTGATATTGCTTTTATTGTAGGCATATTGGGAAGATACTTAAGTGATCCTGGACTTAGCCATTGGAAAGCGGGTAAGAAAGTCATAACGTATCTTCAGGGTAGCAAGGATCATATGTTGACTTATTGACAAACTGATACTCTTGATATAGTTGGGTTCAGTGACACTGATTATGCAGGATGTGTGGATAATAAAAATTCCACTTTAGGTTATATCTTTATGATGGCTGGAGGATTTGTATCGTGGAAAAGTGTTAAACAGATACTCACAGCGTCCTCTTCCATGAAGGCAAAGTATATGGTATGCTATGAGGCTGCTTGGCAAGCAACATGGTTGTGGAATTTTATTTTAGCATTGGGTATCCTAGACTCTATTTTGAGTCCGCTAAAATTATATTGTGATAACTCCATAGTTGTAGCTTTCTCTAATAATAATAGAAGTACTTCTCGCTCAAAGAATATTGATATAAAGTACATTTTTGTTAAAGAGAAAGTCATTGAATCCCTCATTATTGCTGAGTATATGCCTACAAGTAGCATATTAGCAGATCCATTTACAAAAGGCTTACTTATATGTGTGTTTGCAGAACAACACTCTCGCATGGGATTGTTAGGAGCCTAACTTGATAAGATTAGTGGGAGTTTTCTATTTTGTATTGAATATGTTAGTACTTTGTACGGATTACTTATGAATTTTATATATGAAACATGCATAATGATGTTTGCAGTCACTTCTTATTAATAATGACATATATATGTTGATGTATATATGTAGTTTGATGAAATCACAAGTACAAAAGGAGACAAATGCATTGTCTTAGTTATTGTACTACATGCATATTGTTTTAATGGTTATTGTTGTATTTGAACATCTCCAGGGCCTAATCATATGTAGTATATATATCCTATCGATATGATATTGCATATGATTTTTTTGACTGGTTTTGGATGACGAAGATTGGTATGGTGCTTTGATTATATTGTCTAAGTGGGAGAATGTTTAGAAATATGTGGATTAATATAATCACAACATTAATTCCATATTCAAGACATACATAATAGGATGGTTAAATTTACTAATTGCATTTGAGGCATATGGTAGTACCCTAATAACTATATGATGGCCCATTAAACTATAGTTCATAACATCCTTGAAATGACACAATTATCCTTTTCTACCTTTTAGGGTAGAACATGTTATAAGGAATAACATATGGTAAGATTGTGTGCATATTGTGTGGGTGTGAAAATAGAAAATTAGGTCTTCTACCATAAGCTTCCTCTTTTACACAAGGATTGTTGATATTGATAGGTTGTGGTGTCTAAAATGGAGAGAATGCACCAAGATTCTATGCTAAACATTGGAGGTATGTTAAGGTTATTGTGTAGTTAATGCTCTAAATAAGATGTAGATCTTGGCTTTGTGATTATTGATGATTTCATTTGTGAATAACAATACTATCTAGCAAGATTTCTTTATTTTCTATACTGTTAAAATAAGTAACAAGATTTATGCCTAAGTCATCAATATATGAGACGTATGTATGAAAACCGATATAGGTTGCAAATTATTGTTCAAAAATGTTTGACATGTGTTGTTGTATCATTTTTATTTGATTTCCATCGATGGTTAAAGTTATCTCAACACTTTTAGAAACAAGCAATGGAAGCTTTACAAAAGTTCTCTAATAGCTAGTAGAGGGAAAAAAAACATTGTGTAAATGAAGCACACTAAGATGTGGCTAGTAGAGGTTAATACATTTGATTGCAAGTCCATCCAGTTATCACATAAATGTCTAGGTCATTTTAGTGAGAAGGGACTTGGGATTTTACTGAAGAATGAGTCACTTCCGATCAAGTCCTTATTATTGGAAAATCAGGATAGGATCTGATCTTGACTGCAGCACAATAATTATAAAACTTTTTGGTATTTTGATTTCTCAAAAATCAATATCACTTTAATTCTATAAAATGATTAATACATAAATCATAAAATCATAATAAAGCATGAAACATAATTCATACCTTATTTTAAAGCTTGGTCCTTATTTTGTCATATCCCTCAAATTTTTTCCAAAACGAATCCATCTCAACCATCGTAGCCGCACAAGTACCGGCGCCTCTAACGATATTCACAAAATAGATTGAGAGAACTTTGTAACTCTTACAGAAAGGGTTAAGCAAAAAGTGATAGCTCCATTATTATTTATAATAAATTTTGGACGTGTTAGTAATTTAACTGAAATTAAATTTTAATTTCAATTAAACTTTAATTAAAATTACAATTAATTCTAATTAAATACCAATTGTGCAAACAATATCCAATATTTTATATTGATCCTTATTTATTAAATATCTCATATTTAACATAAGTAGTGTTTTTAATTTCATACCGTACCGACCTATACCTTATAAAGTGATTTATAAGAGTATACTCAAGCTTATTAATTTTTTCATGACTTTCTCAATATGTGTTAATTTTTGAAAATTTTGTTTTTCTTTGAAAACATGCTATTGGAGACAATTAATTACAAATTTGATAGTTTTACTGAACTGGAATGGTTATGTACTAGTTATGAGTGTTGATAAATCAGTGATTTGATCTATCTTATGAATTCAAAGAATTAATATTTGATGATCATTATGATATTCTTGTGTAAGATGGGAATGCACATGCATAAGTAATTATGACTTTTTATGAATATTTTTACCATCTAAAAAATTATGAATAAAAGAATAAATTCACTCTGTTGGGTTTGCACCAATAAAAAGGTCTAAGTTAAAAAGTGATAATAGGAGCCATTTAAAATCATGACGTAATTGAGTAACTAGGGATGTTCATGACTAGGTGTTTACTTTGGTGTAAAAAGGCCAGTGACTTTCAAACAAGCTTTTAATGCTCTTGTTTAAATTTATGTCTTAGTTATAAAAAATGTATGAATGTGTTTGAAAGTTGAAGCATGTACCTTGTGTATGTTTATTTATATATGGAATTGAAATTTGTGATTTGGTTTGAAATTTGAAGAGTTATAATACAAATTGAATCAGTTTATAAATTGATGCAAGTAATTAGTTGCATAATATTTTAATGATCCTTTATAATTGAATGAGTAATGGAGAATTTTCAATAGTATGTTTGATAAGTTTAGAAGTCGTTTAGTTTCACTTATATTTTTTGTTGTGATTTTTAGTTTTTATTTCCTATTTTTTGATAAAATTTTTAAATAAAAATAAAAACATGTCTAGTTGTTAATATCTAATAATTCATATTAGATAAAACTTAAAGATATTTTTATAAATAAATAAATTAATTTTAATCTCTTATATAATATTTGTAGATAAATTATCAGTAAAAAATTATTATATTTTATTAAAATAAATGATTAAATAATTTATAAATCAATGTTTATTTTTAATATTTATGTTTTATTATTAAATAAAATTTTATTTAAAATTTATATATTCTAAAGATATTTTAAATTTAAATTATATTAATTAATTATTATTAAATTAAAAATATTTAAATTAAATTAAATTGTACAGAATTCTTGCTGATAATTAATATTAAATGGTTAAATAATATATATTTAGTTTGATAGTAAATAGACTATGGAAAAAGCAAAAGCAAAAAATAAAAATCACTTTTTATATTTTTCATAAGATATGAAAACTAAAAGAAAACAAAATCAAAATCAACAAAATAAACCCAAATAAATAAGTATGTTTACTGAGTTTGAAAACAAAATCAAAAAAATAAATGGAAGTAAACAAGTCCTTAACATTTTTTTTCTTAAATAGTTTTCTATTTGAGATTGAACGATGGATTGGTTTGTTTGAGGACAAGTAATTGTTTAAGTATGGAAGAGTTTGATGTATGTTAGCCATACATTATTTCTAACACTATTTTCATTAGATATTCTTAGGTTATGGTAAAACATAAAAAAAGAGTTTATAGAATGAATTAAAGTATTCTTAGGTTGTCTATATTCGAAAGGCATTTCGGTTGATTAATCTTTGAATATGGATTATATATCTCAAGAGGGAATATGATCTAAGTTAGGAACTTTTACTAGTCTAAGAACTAGAATAATTTATTAATCCAATGATGAAATTGAATATAATACAATCCTAGGAGAATATAGCCTAAATATAGTTAATTCATTTATTGATATAGCCTTGATCATTACGTCGTCTTAGTGTTTAGATTTGTTATTTACTATTTTTTTCCTTATTTGTTCATCTATAATGGTTGATCTAACTTTTTAAGTTTGTGGGTAGTGGGTAGTTAACTGATCATCCTTATAGGATTGACCTGTATTCAGCAACGCTAGCTACAACTATACCATGCACTTGCTATAAAATAATAGAAAACGAACAAAACATTGTAGAAAACATCAATACAAATAGACATCCTTTAAAAGAGAGATTATAACATATTATGTATTAAAATAAAACCCAAACATTTTTATGAGGATGAAATCTAGTCTCAAATGTCATGCTACTAAAATAGGTTATGGAGTTTTTATAGTTCTTTGGTTCATAAGAATTTTTTTGATATGTATAGTTAGAAGATTGATTAACAAATAAGACAACTTTTCCAAAGGTTGATTACCTAAGAATTCAAATAATATCACAACTCATTATCATTGTAACACGCTCTTTCTGAAACCTACAATCACCCACACACACGGAACCTAAATTCCGTACATGCATTCATGACATACAATCCTATTCATTTATAGGGATTGTCATCACACATTTGTCTATTCAATGATCTACATATATATATATATATATATATATATATATATATAATATTACATCATTACATTTATATGGTAATTCAAAAAAGATATTACATACGTAACTTAAATTCTTAATTACAAAATGTCAAGAAACTACAATTTCCTTCATTACATATACAACCATCTTTAACCAAAAGATACATTTCAAAGGTACTTTTACTTCTAGCGGCTAGCCTTGTTCCTTGCAGATGTTCCTTGTGCATTACTCCTATTACTTGGACCTACACAGGTTAACACCCGTGCTAAGTTTGAAAGCTTAGTAAGGAAATACTTAGTTTGAATGAATACTCGTAACAGTCATCCACCAAGCACACACATATTCATAAATATCATAAACTCATGTAAACAATGATGGCATACTTAAGCAAAGTACATAATGCAAATATGCTTCAATATATTATCCATATACTAAAAATGCACATTTAGAAGCCAAATATTGATATTCAAAGCTCATCAGTACAAATTATTCATATTGTCATGTTATATCTCTTATTTATGACTGTTAAATTTCTTTTCTAGTGTTAAGCATGCACATTCTTATGGGTGTGGATAACGGAAGTTGTGGATATCCAAAGATATCAAAATTATGGATACCTAAAGGCATCAAATAGATACCTAAAAATATCAAACTATGGATACTCGAAGGTATCAAACGGTGGATACCTGAAGGTATCAAACCGTGGAGACACTATAGTCTCGAAATGAAGACAAAAATGGTGTCAAAGTGTTGCAGTTGCACTGTAACCTTATAGGCATGCCTATCTATCCATCACCAAGATAATCAAGCAGGAACTCTAGCATTCTCCTTTAACCATATACCAATTTCATGATTAATATATTGACAAGTTATATGATATTCATTTCAAATCATAAAATTTGTTTTTTCAGTTCATACATGCAAGTCATAACTTATCACCATTAGGAGGGTATTAAAATCACACTTGTATAATCATATTATACATATATAAACAACAAATATGCATATAAATCATCTATGTACATGTAAATTTTCTTTATCATGCATTATGTTCAATCTTAAGTTTCAATGTTTAATTACCTAATTCATATATGGTAAGTCATATTTCATTTATTTCTAGGTGCCTACAAAGTTCCATAAATATTCAAAAAGGTTCCAATATGATTCGGTAAAAAAATGGAAGCAAAATCTCAAAATAGTGCAATTTGGGCTAAGCTCACGGTCGGTCTAAAAATTAGCAAACATATTACATGACAATCTCCACTTGTTTCGAAATTTTTAGTAGAAAACATTTAATTTAGGCTTTAAGGTCTTCTAAAATTTGTCTCCTATATCTCTAGTTTTGATAGCACTAAAAATCAGACCATTTAGACTTCTTAACTGTAAGATATGCACCAAACATCACAAGCTGCTCCAGTACAGGGGCATCATCATATCACCATTTTCGATCTCAATTTCCAAGGTCATAAGGACAAAATTAAGATTGAATCTTTTTTGTATATTTTTATTTCTATTTCTTAATTTTCATCTCCAATTTGAATCATCCAATTTAGAGGTCTATAGTCCGAGTTATGGCCAAAACAACAAGGCTAGTTCAGGTGAACCAAGAACCTAAGACAGAATTTCACTAAATGTTACTATCACTTGTCATATTCAACCAATTCCATGGAAAAGTAACACCAAGACATCATTTCAGCAACCATTCCATGTTTAAGTCAATCTTTTTACACATTCAAATATGTACACATACAGAAATTAACTAAGTGTAGTCCCAAATCTTGAAAGTTGTCAATTAGTTCTTCTTCTAGTTCTCTTCCTTCTCTTCCCCTTTAGCTTTGCTTAATTCACCAACTTGATTTTCACTTAGGATTAGCTTGATTCCTTATGCAAAATGATGTGGTTAAGGAGATGGAAGGGAGTGGAGATGAGAAGAGAAAATTCTAAAGTTAAAACACCCTACATACACGTCCCTCTCCCCTCTCTTCTACTCTCCCTTTCATAAAGTTTCTAGTCTTATATACATGTTTCAATTCTATTGGACCATATGTTGATTTTTGGCAAAATTGCACATTTGTTCCTTCTTCTTCCTTTAATTCCCACATTGGCATATAAAGTCATCAATTAGTTTCATTCTAGTCCATATTTCATATATCATTATGCATGTCTATACCTAATTGAACAAAATACTAATTTACCCCTATCTTTTAAATTAATTACCATTATGCCCCTTACCATGCTCAAATACATAATTCTTTATATTCACTTCTTAATATACCCTAGACATGCTATAATACTTCTATGGTATATGTTGGGGCCTTATAATCATTATAATCAGTTTCCATCCTTATCCTTTCTTTACAATTTAACTAGAAGGCATGTTATTTTGTTCTAATCATAAATATAGAATGAAATTCAAATTTGAAGTTTTTTCTTGTCTTTAACATTTCAACAGATGTGAATGATTAGTATTATTATTTATATAAAAAACTTGCACAATTTTATTATGTCAAATTCAATGGATATATGTAGTTGTTAAAAGTTAGATTTATATTAAACAAATAAAATAGAAAACAACAAACTTAGTAGATGAAAGGTCAAGATATTTTGAATTTCGTGAAAAGTCTAAGGACCTTATAAAAAATAGAAAAGTTTAAAACGAAATAACTTTTATTGCCATCGATGACAAATGTCATCGTACAAGGTGTAACATCCTGTTATTCCATACTGAGAGTTAGGACATAGGGTCTTAGACCATTGTATATGAAATAGTATTGAGAAATTATAAGATGCATTGTGTACATATGCATATCATTAGCATACACACATAAATATTGATTGTACACATTACAAAGACTGTATATGTACTTAATTGACATTTTACTAGGTATAAATGATATTTAAACGATCGTATTGAGAATTATGAATTATATGTTGCAAATTCTGATTTGGTGAATTTTACGTCTTGAATTTTGGTTGATAAATTATAATTGGTGATTTAGAAATTATTTGTGAAAATTTAGAGATTTATGAAATTATGTGTATTTTTGGACTAGGAAAAATGCCAAGTGGCAAGACATGATAAATGGTAGTAGAAATAAGCGACAAAAGGTAGTAAAAATAATTGACTATTGGAATTAGGATTAATGACAAGTGTCAGAAAATTGGGAGACAATTAGATTAGAAATTGGAGAGCAAATATATTGGTTATTAAAAGACCTATTGGAGACCATAAAAGTAGGACATGTGGGAAGTGACAAGTGTCACGCCACTTGCCACATACCTCACTTTTGTTATGTTCATTTAAAAGACAACCATTTTTGGTCTTTCATTTTAATTCTTTAGCTAAAAGCTCTCTCCTTCATTTCGTTCACCATTTTTCTTCTTCTCCATTCACGATTCTTACTCTCCAAGTTCACCATCTTGATTTTTGTTGACATTTAACCTACCAACTTCAAGATCCTTGTGTCTTCTTCACCTATTACAAAAAATGTAGCCTATTCTCCTTTGGAAGATTGATGATCGTGTAAAGCTTGGAAGCTGATGGTGATTTTGGAAGAAGATTTAAGCTAATCAAATAAGTAGTATATTGTTCTTCTTGATTTGTTAAATGAAACATATATGATGAACGAAAGAATAAATATGTTTTATTTTTTGAGATCTAAAAATGTAGATTTTATTGGTTGTTTTAGAGATAGATTAACGATGATAATGGAGTAGAAAGTGTGTTGGTATATTGATGAACTACTGTATACAGTGATGTCTTGTTTTTATGTATATGATGAGAAATAACTTATGATAGTTTAAGGGACGATTGATAGAGTAAATGGTGATGAAGAGTAATGATACGTTGATGAAGACAAGAATATATATTGATGTTTTGTTTTCAAATAAATGATAAATAATAGATTATGTATAGTTTTATGGATGATTAATAATAAAATTGGTGTTTGAATGAGAGTTGATAGTTGATGAATAAAGGGATGTTTTTATGACATAATTTTGTGTATAGGAAGAGTGCAAAAATGTGAATGAAGGAATGATTGAAATATGTTATGCTTTGGGTATATGAGAAATGTGAGTAATAATTTTTTATATAGAGATGAATTAGAGTGAGTTGAAGTTAAAGAAAACACTAGTATAGTGTTCTTGAAATGAGAAGAACTAAAATGATAGTAAACAATAAAGATCATGTTCTGTTTTTGTGTGATTGATAAATAATGATTTATGATTTGTTTTGTGGATGTTTTTGAGTTGAAATGAAGGTGAGAATGAAGAGAAAATAAAGTAGAAATGATGGACTATACATAAGATGTATTGGATATAGTATGAAATAGTGCAAATCTGGAAAAAATAAAGGAAAATAGGTGGTCCATGATCGTGGCACGTCCCATAATCGTGGGCAGAAGCATTAGCTTCCGTCACAATCATAGGGAGGTACCTAACGATCGTGGGTAAGGTCTGGGTGTGGCCATAAACGTGAGTTCGCCTTCTTTAAGTAATGTTTAGATTAACAAATGATAAGGTACTTTCCTCTGGTGCATTTAGGCTTGAATAAGGCTTGAAAGGAACCTCGTTTGATGATGGATTAAGTGATTAAATGTGTGATATGTTTAAAGTGATAATTGAGGTTAAAACTAAAGAATAGATTGATGATATTAATGAAACAAATTCTGGAAATTTAGAGATGTTATATGAATGAGAGTGAGTTTATGAATGTTAATGTGATTCAAAGGAGATGAGTAGTGTGTATTAAGTAAGAATGAATGAGAACTTGGATATTATATGTTCATATAATGCTAGAATAATATTGGTGAATGGTGGATTGATGAGTTTAAAATAATCAAGTATATTTGAGTTATGAACCTAAGTGCAAGCTAGACATACACAAATGATGTTGTTTAAATGATCAAGAGATGTGATTATAGATAAATACCTAGAATAGTAAAATTGAGCATGCATTGTATATATATCTGTGTGTGTGTGTGTGTGTGTGTGTGTGATTGAGTATTAATGTGATTGATCAAAATTAGTAATGTGTGAAATGCACATGTATTACTTGAAAATTGATCCGCAAGATTGAACGTTAACGTCCAGACGTTTCCGAATCGTGAAGGCAATGGCTAATCTGGAACATACTGTGAGTCAACCTAGATAGTCTCACATTGATTGATTATTTCTATTTAAATTTTTGTATTGAACTATTAATAATGCGATTGAGATAATTCCAGACATTAATAGTCTGAGGAGTTTGATAAATGTGAATGTATTGGAAGTGCTTCATTGAATGCGAATTAGAAAGAAATAAGTGCAATCAACATGATTGTTTGATGTCGCACTATTGTCTATAGAAAATATGAAAAGTGACTATGTACTGAATAAAAGTAATTGACTGCACATATGTGAATTCATGCATCTCATTGCATTGAAATGTATGATCAAATAAAGGCAGTTGTGACTGAAGTAGCTAGTGCAAAAGAGGGTAAAGCACAGAATGTGTATAAGAGCCACATGCTTGCTATGTAAAATGAGCTTGATATCTCCAATGGATACAAGACAATTATCAATGAACCCAGTATCCATATTGGATATGGAACATTTAAAAAGGCACTCGATCATAACAAAGTTACAATTAAAAGTGAGTCATATATGCATTGCATATATATTTTGATATGTATGTTGTGAATGATTCAAATGGTTTAGTTAAACTGTTTTGAATGAAGAAAAAGAGAAATAAGTGAAAACAAATATATTTGATGAAATATGAGGATTAGTGAAGTGATGTTCATTATGTGATGATATGAATTGTTTATGAAATTGGAATGTAAATTGGTTGTGTGATTTCATATGAGTGAGCCCTTTGATGATGATTCGCTTACTGAGTTCGTAAAACTCACAAAAATTGCAATGTTGTCTTTCAGATTTAGGGGATATGTAGTTAGACAAATTGGAGTATAGCCACTAAATCAGATAAGAGTTAGAGGTCGAAATCAATTCGTACCTGCATATGTCTTCAGTCATTTTTGTATTACAATTTGTAATCCACAACTGTTGTATATGTATATATAAATTCTGTAATGTAACGACATTTACGACTTAATATATTTTGTAAATGAAATGGCCCAAATAGATTATTGATTTTCTTATGATGTGTTTATAAATGGAATGGGCCGAAATGATTACTGGTTGGTTTAAAATGCATTTGATGTATAGAAAATTTTTGTAATAAGTAGTTTAGATTGTTTTAACATGCCATCCTAGTAGAGCATGTTCTCGAATATCGACATTATGTTTGGGAATATACCCTATGAGAGTGGTGTGTTACAGTTTTTGATATCAGAGCTCAAGCTTAGTAACTTACATGGGCATTTTTCAATATGTCAAGCTACATGCATTTTAAACATGTCATAGCATGCAATGGCAACTAATCCCTAGTCTGAATTGCATTTATATAAGTCACACGCGTAAATATTCATTAAGAGTTTGAGCTGTTAGAAACAATGAGAAGAATGATGATCTGTTAGAGTGTATGAAAACGAAAGCTTGTGGATATCTAGAAATAAGAAATATTACATGGTTCGATATGATAGATAAAGATTCAGTGCATTTATAATTGTGGTTGCATTATTAAATATGGTATCAATATTGTACTGTGTTTTTGTGTCTTTGAATTGATATGGATGTGAAGATATTGTCGTGGATTGATTGAGGAAAATAGAGATATAGATAGAAATGACAAGATTTAAAGTGTACAAACAAAGTTGAAAGAAAAAAATTAATATGACCTTGAAAGGTTGAACTTAGACTTGGAATGGTTGTGTGATTAATATAATAAGAGTTATGATTTAGTATAAGATTATATTAGTAGATTGAGATCAGAATTTCATGATGGTTACGCAACTTATATAGTTGAATTAATGGAGAACGTACGTATGTAAGATGAAATAAATGATATCTGGAAGATGAGAAAAATGATAGTGATATATGCAGAAGTCCTCAAGGTTAAGTTGACCAGTTATTACTGCATATTAGATAATATGGTTACCTTAATGAATAATGTTATTAAGCACATATGTATTATATACTTGGATATGGTATAGAAGGTAATCTATGATATATTGAA
>JANZXP010000196.1:39517354-39528065 GCA_027576715.1 Erythroxylum flavicans
ATATTATTTTGTTAATTATTTAATATAAATTTAACATAAATGAATACAATAATTAAATAATTGAATTTTAAAAGTTTAGACTCTTTTTTAGTATATTTTTAGACGAATTTTGCTGTCTTAAATAAATGTCTAAAAACTCCACCAATTCTTAGATTATGTAAGACAATTATTAGATGTGTCTAGGCATAAGTGTTTAAAACCTCCTTATTTTGGTGTAGTGTCCAAGAGTAAGATAAATTATTTTAGAGCTGAAATTAAAGAGAAGATGTTGTACCATCAAACTAATCTATTGAAGGCTGAAGTGGCAGAGTTAAGAGAAAATGTAGTAGATGTTTTGGAAGATGAAATGATTGCAGAAAATTTGAAGTTGAAGAATGAGTTACATATCATGAGGAGTAGTAATGAAACATATTCAGCAAAGTGTTGGAAATTTATATCTTACTTAAGCTTTTGTTTACTAGTTTCACTTTTGTTTGTTAGCGTAAATAATGAAGGCAATTAAGGCAATAGTTGTATATTTAAAACCTTACTTGGAAATGGTTTTATGTACTAGAACAGTGTCTAAATGAAATTGAGCTTACCTAATATTGTTCATTCCTTTTTTATCTGATTTTGATAGAGCAAAAAGTTGGGTAAGTTGGGATTTGGGTGGAGTGGAGACTATAATGGTTTTATGTTTCAACATTTGAAACCATATTATGATTGTGATATTAAGGATTTATAAGTTGGAGATTATGTGTTCTAAAATTATAGGGTTAATTGTTCACTTGGTTACTCTTTGTGTTAACAATATACATCTTGTGTAAATGCAATTGAACTTAGTAAAGTAGTTTTGTGGCATAATATACAAATGTAGTTTCATCATTTAACGTTCATGAACTTCGAAAAAAAGAAGAAAAACCTTAAAAGAAAAGAAAAAACAAATTTGACTGAAATTGCCTGTCATACATTCATGAAATTGCCTGTCATTGCATTCATTCATATAATCTAACCTATAAACCATTGCCTTTGTTCAGTACAAAAATATCACAAAATTGATGGATATAAATATCATTCATTGTTCACTACACAAAACACTAATAAACACATTTTTCTTGACATTTTCTCCTTTCCCTTTAGAGATGTAGTTTGGCTCATGGCCACTAACAGCTTGCTTACTCCTTTATGATTTCTACCCAGGGTTTTTTAGTCTTTGACTTCACCTTCTAGGATGTAGATAAAATGCAAACATTATTAACCTCATTTGTATCATTTAATCAATGTTTGGAAAGATGGGATAAACATTGAAATTTTACAATTGTTTCACTTACATTTAGCATCTACAACCCTGTTGTTGGATTTGTGTATATCCCTATTCCTTCAATCCATTTCTTGAACTTTGTTGTTTGCTTCATGTTGAAGAGAAGAATATGTGACAGGCCTTTTTTTAAAATTTTTGCTTGAGAATTTAGGCTAGATCTACCAGCACCAAACATCCTCATTCTGCTTTCATCATCTGCAACACCATATCTAGGCCCTCTTTTCCCTTTAGTGGTCTTTTTAGTGGTGGCCTTTGAAGATGTAGAAATATTTGTTGTTTATAAAGCACCTCCAAGTGTTGGGAGAACAACTAAGGTTGTTGCATTTGCACTTCCACATACATAGGCAATACTTGAGGTTTTGGTAGTACATGTAACAGTTATGGCACCAGCAGATACAGACACAGTTCCAAAGGAAGAGGTAGAGGCATTTGCTCCTCTTTTATCTTCCTTTTCCCCTTTTAGCATTGTTAGATGCAGATGCAGAGGCATTTATTGGGATTTCTGTATTGGTTTTAACTATGGATATGTTTTCTAGAGTTGAGTGTGAATTAATTGTGCTTTACTCTATATCGAATAAGTTGACTGGTCTTGGTGGGGATTTTCAAATTAACTGGAACCTGATATTGATAATAGTGAAAAGGAAAAAAACTATTAGATTTCTAATACTATTAAAAAGAAACTTAGCTTTACTAAAAAGAAGATAAAAACAGCATAAAAATTACCTCTCGGCCCTTCCAAAGATAGCCTCTTTTGTTGTGTCCTTCTTTATGGCAGTGGTTGCATGTCATGAACATGCCCCTCCTTGACAAGTGGTTAGCATTTATCTTTTTGGTCACTTTTGTAGTCATTTGAGGCTCATCAACACCTTTTTTCTATTTAGTTTAGGCCTACCAGGTCTTTGTTTGAATTCTAGTGACCTAACAGTTTCGTCATTACTAATAGGCCAGTCCTTCATACTAGGCATTGGTTAAATAACCTTCCTATATGCTTTGACATATTTACTCTTCTATAACCAACTTGAAGTCTACTCTTTAATATTTACCCTCTTGTCTCTGAAAGCACATATGACATGTGCACAAGGAATGCCAGAGAGGTTATATCTCCTATAAGAGCATATTTTGTCATGAAGCCTCATCACATATTTGTTCTCACCATAATTAATCTCGTACCCTCCTTCTCCACTATGATGTACTGAGCAATGTTGAGCAATGTTGACACTCTTATTAATAGCTTCCTATATTCTTGGCCCTAAATTTCCTTTCCACTTGGCCGCCTCTTTTCTTTTTCTCATAATTCTTTTCATCATTTCTCTTCTAATATGCTCAATCAACACTAAAACTGACAATTTTCTTATATTAACTATAATCTTATTGAATGTCTCATATAAGTTGTTGTATATCAACCTAATTATAGAATCTTCCCTCTAGAATGCCCTACACCATTGCTAAACTGGTGCATAGCTCATAATATCTTCTGCTGTCCTTTCCTTCTTGGCTCTTAGCTTTTCCAAATTTTCTTCAAATTCTCTTACTCTAAAGGATTTGCAATTTTCCAAAAGTGCTCCTTCATCTCTTCCCCTTTTTTTCCCTCTTCCTTGCTAATTCACATAAACATGTCAAGCATAAAATCTGTGCTTAATATCTAGACACAAATCTACAATGGCCCAACATAACCATTTAAGTAGGCAAAATGACAAAATTTTCAGTTTATTTTATCACAGTTATAGTAGGCATACAAGTAGTAGAAAAATAAATGTAAAAATAATATGATGTGAAACTTTTACATTTTGTTGGTCCGTCATTATAGTCCAACTAATTCCAGAGCCCAAGTGAGATAAATCTTCTTGTAGTCTTTCAATAAACCACTTCTAGGTGACAACAGACTCAACTTCAACCATAGCCTAAACAATAGGAAATATTTGACTGTTTCCATCTCTTCCCACAGCACATAGAAGTTCACCCTTAGTTATGGATTTAAGCCAACATCCATCTAGGCCAAGATAATGCCTACAACCATGCCTAAACCTATGTTTAATAGCTTCTAAACATATGCACACTCTTTCAAAAACAAGTGGAGATGTTGGAATTGACTGAGATACTATCATTGTAACTATGCTACCTAAGTTGGTCTGCCTAATGACTTTAGTATAAGACCAAAGGTTCCCAAACTCCTATTCAATGTTGATCACAACACTATTTATAATTTTTTTCTTTACTCTTCTCACCATACTCATAGACACTTCACACCAAAACAATAGTTTACATAAAATATGATATCATCATTCTTAAAAAATGGCTGCCTTTTAAGCTTATCCATCAATAAGTCAAATAAAATGTTAGTATACATTATAGGATTTGTATAAACCCTATTATAGTCATGAGTGTCCCTAAATTTCCTAACTTGAAAAGGTGAAAACTTCTTATCAAATGCTTTATATATATACTAAGGGCAGTTCTCTATCCTACATGTACCTTGGATAAATTTGGGCTTATTTTTGGTAAACACCACAACCCTCTTTGTTTTGATGGACACCAAACTATCTGCATGCTTAAATTGCAAATCATTAAGAAAAATTTGCAAATCATTAAGAAATCATCCGTAATTCAATGTAAGGCTCAGCATCATTCTCATCGTAAACATGGTATTTTCTTTTTCTCCTAGTCGCATCATCTACCATATCATCTACATTAGTAACAAGTTCCCCATAGTCATCACTGTCAAATATTCAGAACGAACTACTTCATCTTCATCATTTTCATGGTCTCCATCACCTACATCATCTTCATGGTCTCCATCATCTCCATCATCTTCATTTTTATCTCCATCTTCTAAATCCTCTTCATCATCGTCATCCCTCATATTTACATCATCTCTAGCATATCCATCATCAACATTTGAGACATCATTTAAATTTTCTACATTCTCTACATTTTCATCATTAGGTTCATCCTCAATCATTTTAACAGGGGTATCTACACCATATTCAATATAAATATCAGTACCACCAATACCATCATCTCACTAACCACACCTAACACCCTAACATCATCTTGTACAACCCTCAAACAATTAGATAGTTCAAAACCAGGTCTAAGATAAAAAAAATCTTTTTCATATTATTATACCCACTATTCTTATATACATCAAGTACTTCAAAGGAGTTGAGTAAGTCAAGATCAAATTCTATTTCATCCATAAAACCACATACATAACATTATCACCTACATTAACAAAACATCCCACATAATGAAACATCAAATTTACCTTATCAAATGCCATTATGCCAAACTATAATGAAAATTTGCCAGTGAAATGACTACAAAAAAGTAATAGAAATCATCCAACAAAAAAGATCCACATCAACTTTATAACAAAGAAACAAAGAGAATTTTTTGTCTACTTTTCCATTAGAAAAAATACAATATATAGACATCAAGATATATCAAATCCCTTAAATCTAGTACCTAATATGGGAAGAATTATGAGACATTTTTAGTAGAAATGTACACAGCCTAAAAAAGAACTAATGGGAATCCTAGAGAGAAATTTAAGATATTTTTAAAATACTAACTATATATAGGTGTATAGATATGCTGACTATGCTAACTGTGCTAACTAAGAATAAATAATAAATGATTTAATTCTATTGACACTTTAGGGGTTTATGTAGAAAGACAAGTCACCAAAGATGCTGATTGAAGCACATGCATATGGACTAAAAGCACAGATTTTACCAGTTTATATCTTAGACCATCACTACTGCATATAAAGATATGATACGTTTGCTTTACTGTTATTATATAAAATGTGCTACTACTTCAAATTTAACAATGATTTGGCTGACTATACTCTTTTTGCATAGCATATATGAAGCCAATCGCAAAATTATTATATCCCTTCAACAAAATAAAACTATGATAGGATTTTTAAAAAAGATGTTGCACTTCTTCATCATCCTAATTTTCTATCAATTGCTTAGTTTAACTCCTGTCATTAACATAATCTAAAATGGTTCTTCTACAATAGGATTATTTATAATGTATCAATTGACTATTAGGCTTAGAATGTGTCTCTGTAGGAAGTTTTTTTACTATTTTCCAAATAAAGATAATGAATGAGTCAATCATATATAAGTAGAAATATGAAGGAATATGGCCCAAATTTTCTTTATCCCTAAAACTAAAAATCTAGATTTTATGAATGGTTTTCTCCTTATTTCCTATTGCACAAAATATATAAAGTAATTTTAAAGGTCATGGATATAAAATTGAAGGAGGATGTCAAGTCCGTCAAGGTGTAGCATGTCTAGGTTGAAAGTTAATACACGGAAGAGCAAAGTAATGAGTAGAACAAACATACTTGGTGACTGTTGGAGAAGGCAGATTGGCAAGAGGATACGTGAAGGAGGCAAGACGAACCCTTTAACAGAAACTAGGAAGTAGATCGACAAGAATAATTGGAGTGATCGGTAGTGATGATGAGTGAAGGAGGCATGACGGAGAGAGTAAATATTTAGGGATTAAAGCAAAATTAGGGTTTTGTAAAAATTGAAAAGATACAAATTAAAATTAAGGTTCCACGTGGTTTAACAGTGATTTTTACATGGCATTTCAAACCCACCTAGCTCTCCAAACACAATTTATGTATATAGTAATAGTGCGTGTATGACACTTCCTAATATTTGTCCAAAATAGCCTAAAATTGAGTAGACTTGTGAATGTTTAAACCTTTATTGATCAACTTAAAAGGTTTAGTCTTAAATTAATCAATCCAAAAAATGTTTGGCCCCAATTTAGGCTTTTATCCCACAATATAAATTCTCTCTAGTTATAAGTTATAAATATTAATTTATAATTTAGAATCTACACGATTCGAATCCTCGTAAACTTTATTCGGGATGTTTTAATTTATTTTTTGATGTATGAAACAAGAAAATGGGAGTCTATTTATAGATTAATTAAACTAATTGCAACCATATAGTTTAACTTATTATAATTATCACATATTTTAATATTTATTTTTGTATAACAAATTTTTTATCTTTATTTAGATATTTGGTGAATAATATCTATATAATTTTGATGAAAATAGTATTTATACATTATAAGTAATATTTGGATTCTTCTAACAATTTTTCACTTAAAGATTTGTTTGAGAACCAATCAATCCTCACACTAACTTGTAATTTCAATATTGACTTCATTTTAGTTGGGTTACATGATGATCAATACCAAAAAAAATTGTCACTCCTATCTGTTTTTATTATAAAATATGTTATATTGTCTTTGGTATGGACTTTTTGTATATCCATAATTCCTTCTCCCATTTTCTCATAAATGAACTGAACTCACATATACTTGATTTTTAAATGAAATATTGAATTCTTTACTAGATAGAAGACACTCTGACTGTTACAAAAAATGAAGCCTTGTATTGTTTCTGCACGAGTTCTTCCAACATCAAGTTTAAACATATAACTTTTTTAATCATATTATGTTTCTATTATTGATATAGCCATAACTGATTGTAGCACTAAACCCCAATGTACATGCCTATTAGTAAGTATGAATACATAACCTATAGTTTATTTATTTTTATCAAGATCATTGACATAATTAGAGTAAATATATGCTTTGACAATAAAGTTTGATCTTCTATATTATAGTGCAATATAAGAGGTTCTTTCGATGTATCTTATAATTATCTTTATAATATTCTAATGCTTTACACCAGGATTCACCATATAGTGATTAATCACTTACACTCTATATGTAATATTTGATATTGTACAAATCATAATTAATATTAAATCCCCATTATATATTTATATGATAATCAATATATCATCTTCTTCTCATCTTTATTGCTAGGGCTCACACTAAAAGATAACTTGAAATTAGCAAAAAGAGAGGTAGATATTAGCTTATAATTTTCCATATTGAAATTTCACAAAATCATCATTAGGTTTTTCTTTGAAAAGTCAAATCTTTTATTACTCATGTCTCAGTGAATTTTCATCCTTAGAATCTTATTTTTTTTGTTCTCAAATCCTTTATTTTAAATTCCTATCTAGTTGTGCCTTTAATTCTTTTAATACAATCTTTATTAGGGCCTCAAACGTGCATGTCATTTACATATAATAGCTAGATAACTAAGACATTATCTTCAAACCTTTTAAAATATGCATAAATACTTACATTATGGTTATTGTATCCAATGCTTATGGTAAAAGAATAAGATCTCTTATACCAATACATTGATGCCTATTTAAGACCATATCGAGGTTTTTTCAAACTATAAACTAATTTCCCTTTTCGTTTTTTCTCAAAACATTCTAGTAGGAGCATATAATGTATTTCTTCAAGATCTCCATAAAGAAAAGAAGTTTTGGCATCTATCTGTTCTATATGTAATTTAAACACATCACATAATTCCAAGACTACTCTAACTATATTAAGTTAAACACAGAGAAAAACATTTCATTGAAATCAATTTATTCCGTTTGAACATATACTTTCAACATTAAACTTATACAATATTGCTCCTCTTCATTATCACTCTTATGTTTGATCTTAAAAAGCCATTTATTACAAATTAACTTCCTTCTTGTGGTAATGATGTATAAGTTCCCAAGTTATATTTTCTATAAAGAGCTTTAATTTCTTCTTACATTACTGTCCACTAAGAGACATATATATTATTAAGTTCTTATTGAAAAGTTAATAACCCTTTATAACCTTTACTAAAAGGCAATATACTATATTGCCTCCATTATATAATCTAAGGGCCAATTTGGTAGTTTTTTTGTATGATATAATTAATGAACTTTCAAAGTTTCAAACTTAACTAGTTTTAGAATATCTTGCTCCATTAGTGCTTCAAGAAAAGTTTGAAACTCCTTTACCATCTTTATAACAATCTCTAAACTAGTTTATAAAATATTGTTCTCTTCTTCTTCCATTTATAATTTATCTTCTACAAAGTTAACTTCCCTATTGATAATAACCATATGGACATTTAAATCCTATTACTAATATCCTTTCACTCTGTGAGTATATATGAAGAATAAATATTTCCTACATTTTGGATCTAACTTTTTGGTTTCTTTGGCATTATACATAAGATAACCATGACTTCAAAATATATAGATGTTGGAATAATCCACTAACTTTCCAGACCACCATATAACAATCAATAGAACTTAACACACCACACAATAGGAGGTATTCATTGCTTCTACCCTAAAGCCTTATATAGGCCTAGAGCTCTTATCATTAATCTTGTTCTTTCTAACAGAGTTCTATTCATCTACTTTACCACTATGTTTTGTTGAAAAGTTTATGCAATAGTTAAGTTTCTTTTAATACCTTTTTAATTACATAATTATTCATATTCATTTATATTATATTCTCCTCCATTATTTGTGCTTAAGCACTTGATCTTTTTTACCAAAATTATGTTTAATGAACACTTTAAAAACTTTAAAGACTAAGAATTTATATGGTTTTCTTTTAAAAGGGTACATATATTACCTCCTGGAATAGTAAATGAAAGAGATAAAGTACTCTACTCCTCCTAAGTATGGAACCATTACTTACTATTCAACAAAGTTAACCAATTTAAGCATAACCTTGCTTCTTGAATTTGATATGTTAAATTTCATATAGTGTTGCTCATTTATAAAATGATGCTTACAAAAAGGTAGTGATACCTTTGTGAGTCCAAAGAGTAACTTTTACTTAGTAAGGATCTTTATTTTTGATGTCGCAACATTGAAGATCCTTTATCTGGAATAAGACTAATGCTTATGTTTCTAGAATATATCTCTCTTTAACTTATACAAATTTGCACATATTTTTCTCCCTTTATAAGTTCAAATATGCCTCTAATTATCTTTAAAATCTAGTTAATAATTTTTATTTTGCACCCACTATCATCTAGTAATCATTAAGATAACAAAATTTTCTTCAAGCCCTTTATGTGTCGTACATTTTAAATAGTACTAATTATACCATCATATATTTTCAACTTGATGATTTTGATACTAACAATCTTTAGAGGATAATTATCATAACTATATATAGATTCTCTTAAGATAGGTTTATAGTGATGGACCTATTTTTTTTTATTGCTCATTTGAAAAGTGGCTTCTGAGTTAACCATAAATTAAGTAGTGAATTCTTACTTTCAATTATTATTACTGCTTAATAACATAGAGCCTTCCCATCAGCTAAAGTACCTATAAAATTTTCTCAGAAACCAGAATTTTTCTTGTTTAAATTCTAACAATTCCTTTTTAATTGACCTCTCTTGTTACAATTGTCGTATTTTTTAAAAAATACTTATTACTTCTTGATTTTTATCTACCATGATTTTAGCTCTCATTTGAGCCACGATTTATTGATTTTCCTCTTATCATTGCCTATGTTTCAACTTATTGTGAACTAGACTATTTATTTTCTTTATTTTTACATTGGCTTTCTTCTTTAAAAATTGTGGCTACATCATCATCAAAGGCTAAGTAGTTTGTAAGAAGATTATCAGTTAATTTGATGGTAAGTTAATCATATAAGTAAAGTAGGCTTTAAAGTAGAAGTTAAGTATGTTCATGTGGCTCTGTTATATAATCTGACAATATGAGCTGAGAGAATTGGCTCTATTATATAATCCGACAATATGAGCTGAGAGAATAAGTAGTCAAATTATTAATGTGTTCTTTCATTAAAGTGGATTCTGACATTTTAAGAGTATAATATTTCCTTTTAGAAAAACTTTGTTATAGAATAATTTGATCTCATATATTTTCGTAAGATGGTCTCGTATCTTTTTTGTTGTTTTCTTCCTTTTTACAATTGACAAAAGTTTATTGGCTAAAACTAGATGAAGATTTGCAACAATATTCATGTCTAATTCATTGCATTTGGAATTATTTGTGAAGTCCGTCGATCTTTCACTAATGGTTGTAAGGTAATTATCCTTTGTAAGGATTGCTTTCATCTTTAACTTTTACAACGAGAAATTATTCATGTTAAGCTTCTCAATCTTGATTTTGACAGTCATTACTTCTATCTCAAACTACTTTAAGTTAAGAGAAAGAGCTCTCATTATTTCACATAAATAATGATTGTATATATGAATAGTTCCTAGTATCTTTAAAGAGTGAATAATATCTAACATGTTTTTTAATCTGGAGGATCAGACACCACTTGTTGGAAAGATTAGAGGGATGCAGTAAGATCGCATCTCAATTAAGATTAAAAGAAATGCACCATATAAAATATTATTACGAGTAAAAGAAAAAATTAAAATACAAACACTCTTTAACTATAAGTTACAAATATTAAGTTGTAACTTATAACTAAGAAGATAAGAATCTTCACAAAATCTACTTTTAGATGCTTGAATTGATT
>JANZXP010000196.1:39539587-39554304 GCA_027576715.1 Erythroxylum flavicans
TGTCACTATACATTTATACACTCCTAAATATGGCAATTTACCAATATACCCTTCCTATTGGTGAGGGGATGTTACAGTTTCACTCCGCTCTATGCTTCCTAAGGAGTGATGTTTTTTACCACAAGAGTAGGACACCGATTCAGCAAGTAGATCCTCCAGTTTACAGCTTCAGCCCATATTAGTTTAGGCACCTTTTTGGCATCTAGCATGCAACGCACCATGTTCATTACGGTCCTGTTCTTCCTCTCGGCAACGCTGTTCTGATGAGGTGTGTAGGTGGTAGTGAGTTGTCGTTTGATCCCTTGTTCTTCACATAATGCCTTAAAATTGAATGAAGTGAACTCACCACCTCTATTTGTCCTTAAACATTTGATGGACTCTTCTACTTCTTTTTCCACCATCTTCTTGAAGTTCTTAAAACTTTCCAAAGCTTCTGATTTCTCAAACAACAAATACACCCATGCTTTATGACTATAATCATCAATGAAACATAAAGTGTACCTCTTCCCACTGTTGGATATGGGATCAATAGGTCCGCAAATGTCTGCATGAACAAGCTCCAACACCTTACTTGCTCGCCATTCACTCTTTTTGGGGATTGCATTTTGGTGTTGCTTGCCGGTGAAACAATCGATGCATACTGTCTTTGAAGCTTCTAACGGTGGCAGTCCATATACCATCTTCTTATATTGCAAAGTTCTCAATCCCTTGTAACTTAAATACCCATATCGTTGGTGCCAAAGATATGTGAGGTTTGAGGAGCTGGTGAGTAAGCACTCTCCTGATTTTGGCTTAGTGATTGATGAGCTTTCATTTAGAAGCACAAACATTCGATTTGCACTCATCCTTGTGTGTACAATTAGTCCTTTGTCTGGATGATACATATTACATGCCCCATTGTTGACGAGGATTGCAAAACCCTTCTACTGTAGCTATCCCACACTTAACAAGTTGTTTCTAAGTTCAGGGATATAGTAAACATCCTTAATAACAAAGCTCATACTATTAAACACTAGCTTCACACTACCCTTTCCAGCCCCTGTCATTCTAGTGTTGTTGCTACGTTTCACCGAATGTTTAAGTTCATCTACTAAATTTGAGAACATACCTCTATCGCCACACATATGATTAAAACAACCTGAGTCAATAAACCAGGCGTCACTCCTCTTTGCATCATGTTTTTCGATGTATGCCATTAACAGCAGCTCTTCCTCTTCGTCTAGTTGAACATAATTGGCTTCCTTATTCCACTGGGGACACTCGTACTGAAAGTGTCCTAGATTATGACACTTGAAGCACTCCACCGTTGCTTTGGTGAAGGTTTGGTGCCCTCTTCCGCGTCCCCTTCCTCGTGATGCTGCTCTTCCACGGCCTCTTCCTCCTGCTTGATCTTCCACCTTGAGAGCTTGATCACTTTCACTGCTGATCACTCTTTTGAATTTTTGTTCGTAAACTATAAGAGAACTTTGCAACTCATCAACTGAGAGTGATTCAGTGTTCTTGGACTCCTCAATTGACACTACCACATAGGTAAATGTTTCCGTCAAAGTTCGAAGAATTTTTTGAACCACTTTAGAATCAAGCATTTCTTCTCCATTGCTTCTTATCTTATTTGCCACTGCCATGACCCTGGCAAAATACTCTGTGATCGTCTCTCCTTCTTTCATCTCTAATACCTCAAAATCTCTTCTCAAAGATTTTAGAAGAGATCTTTTTACTCGATCATTCTCTCCAAACTTGCTTTTCAACGAATCATAAATCCAAGAGTTGTTCGAAAACTGCTCGATCAATAGCTCTGAAGAGGTAGTGTTTCACCTTGTGATCGTTCGTCCTCTTATTCTCCAGCTGCTCCTGCTATGCATCTATCAGCACTGTTCCCTGTGGAGTCTCCTCAAATCTATTTTCAACCAAGCTCCACAACCCTTTGGCTCTGAGAAAATTTTCCATTAATTCACTGCAATGGTCATAGTGGAGACCATCAAAGTGTGGAATATTTGTAGAACTCTTCTCTTCACTCATCCTTTTTTTTTAATATATCAGGCCCAATGGGGGCTCTGATACCAGTTTGTAGAGTAAAAAAGTTGTTTCAACATCAAAACTTTTGCAAATTGGATTTAATGCTTACACGTTATTGAATCTTAAACTAGGCTTTAAATAGCTTTTTACAAAGCAACAGAATACAAGAAAATAGCTCACGTTCAAACAACTATTTCTTCTAGTGACTAGGACTTATTAAAAACAGAAAACGAAAATGCTCCTAACTTCCAGCAACTAACTTCATCAGATAAAGACTCTTTCATACCATCATCATATACACCCATTTACCGGAAGAAATAAATTATGTTTCTATCATCATGAATACTGCACCCACACGAGTGAGAACAAAAAGGAAGACAATGTTTCACTGTAATTCAATCGATCATTCCATGTCATTTCCAGAGAGAAGTAAGTCGATCATAAATTTGCCCGCTATGTTATTTGCATTATGGAATTCAGTTAAACAATTTATATTGACTTTGCATGAAATTTTTGTAAAATTAAAACGTAATAAGCCATAATTCTGTCATTAATGTTACGACTAAAACTACCAATAATCTATATTGATTAATCTTAAAGGAACTTTGATTTCAACATATCTCAACCATGGAGCAATTGCAACTAGAAATTATTTATGATCAAAATGTAACAGACAGAATCAGCCAATTCCCACCATCTTATTTCAAGGAAGGATCCTTTCTTTTTTGGTTTCATTATTTTGCATTTTCATCCTGAAGTTGTCATTAAAAAATTATGTATCTTTACAATAATACTAATATGCCAACCAATTGTACCTCATGATATACATATATATATGTATATATACTATAGCAGCTGGATGTGCTTTCTTCTTTCAACATTGGACACAAAGATACATGTGCTGTCCAGAATGCACCAGCTGATTTCATGCCACGAAATCATGCAGTAAATGCGAGGAACTGAATCTATGCTGCCTGTTCCCTGGATTTATGCACTCAAACTCAGTGGTTTCTTCATCTATAGAAGTTGCTGCTGCTGCATTGTAGATATCGTCCCCTCTCATGGGAACAACAAAACTGTCATGTGTAGCAGCAGACATTGGTAAGCTACCCTCACAGTGCTGTAAACCCAATGTGAGTGACACCCCACTACTACTGCTACCCCCATATCTCCCCACATCCGCCATTTGGAAATTCATAAACCTATCGCTGCCACCATCAGAATGAACAATTCCTTCAGGGAAGAGACCACATTCATCCTCTCTTAGCTTAAGTAATCCAAATCCAGTTGCACATTCCACTCGTATCCCATTTTGGACATTGCTTCTTGTACTAGAGCCAGCCATTTCAACCTCATGAACATAGCTGGATTTGGAATCCATCGATGGTCCAGCATTGTACCTTTCTGTGGCTGTGGAACTTGCACTTTGCTGCATTTCTTCACCTCTATCGTCTGAGGACATCTTCTCGCCCTTAGTTGCTTTCACTGCATTTTCAGAAGAAGATACCGAGTCCATCTCGGTGTCACCAGTCTCTTCTTTGTACATCTCCTCCACCATGGGCTTCCATAGCCGTACACGTGCATTAATGAACCAATTTGACACCTGAACAAAGGCAACAAACGATTGGTGCATTGGTATCATAATGCTACTTTTTGGAGAGGTATTTTCAATGATGATATGGAGTTGAAACTTAAACCAATACATAATTTCCTACTAAGAAACATAATCTGCCCCAGTTTCAATAAGCGTGGGATCTACAAGGATTTCACCTCTTCAAGAATTCAAACTTGTTCCCACACAAGTCGAACATTATCTAGATCTAGATAGTATAGTTGAAGAAAGGGCTAAAAAAAGGAATTTTTGGGGATCGATTAGGAGAAGATATCAATTGTATTATGCCAATGCCTGACAATTCTTTTACCTGACTTCTAGTCAAGCCTGTCTGCCTTGCCAGCGTTATCTTGTCAGAATCCTTGGGATAACTGGGACAAATAAGACAAACAATTTTCTATCACAGAAATAGTAAAAGCATTTAAAAACAAATTAAATAAGTTCCAAAGTACGAGGACAAATGTAGCTAGTAGATTACGGATGAAGAAAATGCTCGAACAGCCAGGCACGAAGAATTGATACAGAGCTTTCAGGCAGTCCTCTTTGAGGTCTCCAGGCATGTTGGGTCATACCAAGCTGTTGAAGGGCTCTCTGTTGTCTGAGTTGCTGATCTACGTACCGGAGACGAGTGATTCCAACTCCCTTACTATCTGAAGTTTCTTGCTCCCCAAGGCTTTTACGAGTTTCTCGAATTTGACCACTTATTGCATCACGCAAGCATCTGAAATGCCTGGAGATAGTCTGCAGGGCAAGTGTTGTGTATGGTTTTGCCGCCCCGCATCCTGCTATGACATCAAATGATGAGACCACAATCTGCATCTGATGATAATACTGTTTGTACCTTCTATCAACCTGCCACAGTTGAAACATTGTAAATCAGACCTTGTCTTGAAAAGGATCTAATTATGGACCATATCCAACACATAAACGGAGTATACCATTCATCAACCCCAGCAGAACACCCGGAATATTACTAATAGTTTGGGCAGGAAAATGTAATTCCTAGTAAGATAGGAAAAAAAAATACAATCATTTATTTAGTTCTGTTTTGTACACGTAGCCAGTATAAAGGATTGCACCCTCGAGCAAACATTGTTTCGAGATATCATTGAAGGCAATGGAGAATAGCCTTGCAATTACAAACTCATAATTGCAGCGATGTAATAAATCAAAGAATAACAGCACCATGCTTTATGACGTACCATAGAGAAATGTTCCCTGTTATGATAACACACTAGTAGCCTGTTTTCACTATTAGTTTAGTTTAGTGATAGTTATGCTCCCACGTCTATGTCCTAACTCCTAAATTACTAGTTGAATAGAATTCCACTTGCACACTGACTACAGAAATGTTCATAAAAAAGAGTCGGTGACAGGATTGCAGAGAGAGGAAACAAAATATCACTTAAATTCCACGCAGAGGAAACTAGAAATTAAATTTGAATACATCACGAAACAAATGAGACATATTTCTTACCTCATCCAGCATTGCTATAAGCTTTGTCAATTTGGTCTGCAATTCTTGTCTCTCAGCATGTGAAAGCTCACTTGCTGAGTTGCTGGACTCTTCAGGATTTGGAGGCCCATTCTTTGATCCATTGTCAACCTTCTTTGCAATGTTAATACCGTGCTCCTCTGTGTATTGGTTTTTCTCTTTATCAGGCTGTTTTAATGCTTTTCGAACATTAACAACTTCGTCAAGCAGTTGTTGTGCTGCTTTAAGGTACCTGGAATTGGGAATGGTTCTTGCAACACTACTCATTCCATAGGGTGACAAGTCTCCCTTAGTCAAGTCTTGATTCCCTCCGGGAAAACCTGGTGGCAGATATTCAGCATTTCTTGATAGTTCATCTCTCGAAGATCCATTTCTATCACCACTTTCACTCATAACTGATATATTTGGACTTAAGAATGAAGCAAAACCTTGATTGGGATTTAGATTCCGGTAGGGGATGGAGGGCATTTGAATTCCAGATGAAACTTGGGTGCCAAGGCTGAGAGATAAGCCCTGGCCCTGCAGGTTCTGCCCACCATGAAGAATGCTAGAAGGACCACCCATTGACTGCATGACCAATATCTCATTTCTACTATCCCTCCATGCGTTGAAATCATGCTCTCCAATTCGTGATCCACTAAGATTTGATATTATCTGTTGCTGCTGTGGGGTTGAAGCTGAAGGCTCTGCAGGCTGAATTTCAATGCAGCTATTTTGCTGCTGAGAATTTCCATCCAAGGCATCAGAATATGATCCTGAATTCATATAAACCATCATATTGCCAGGGAGAACAGGTGCCTCTGCATAGGAACCAGGCAAATACATCATTGATGTAGCTTCTCTTTGACTATTGGAACTTGTGTAATAAGTAGCCATTTATTTACTCCCAAGTCATTCCACCTACATTTCAAAGTCCCCTGTTAACTGATATAATCAATGAAACAGCCCAAGTTAACAAAAGCTCTAAATGTTCACTGAAGCAACTCATGGCGCAGTCACTCTCACAAGAGGAAAGAAGAACTACGAGGAAAGAATGGACGGATGAGTCGAAATGTTCAGTGCTTTACACTTGAGTTTTTTCCACGTTCATAAAAGAACTGTTAATAGTTAGAATTCACCAAATAGGAAGGAATTCGCAAAGACTGCATTACAAGTATATATGAAAAACCCTGACGTAAACAGAAGCCATCATTACGAAACTTTTGAGTTACAATAGCAAACAACCAACAACCACAGATTGTAAAATCATCAAACACAAATTAAAACATGAACAAGAAATCCTTTCTTCAAATTTTCATCCACCACTCATGGTGAGGAGATTTTCAAGGAAAAAAGAAATTTTAATAGAAAGGACATTTTTTTTTAAAGAAAAGAAAAAGGCAAGTAGCAGTAAGGCCAATAACCCAAAACAATCTTACACAAAGCGCTATCAAATTTACAAACTGTATATAAGAAGAACTTTGAAGAGAAAAAAGTAACACTTGAGAAAGATTCCGAGATAAACAACAACTCAATCAGCAGCAGTAATAAGTCCAACAAGTCAAAAAGGATGATAAAACAAGGCAGGAAGCTAAGCTAGTTAACCCAGTTATATGCAAATCCCAACAAATGGTCACTGAAAAAATAGAAGGAAGAATATCCGTACCTTATAATATCCTCCACCTTCAAGCAGAGAAAGAGAGAAAGAGAGTAAACGAAGAAAAATGAAAAAGAAATACTTACAAAATTTTTAAAAGAAAAGCATAATCAAAGTGATAAATGTCGACAGAAGTCAAGCAATAAAAAATTACCTGGAAACCAGCAACCTCTGTGGGTGTTTTGGGGAACAGAAAATCTCGAAGACAACAGTCGATCGGCTGATACACAAACCGATCCCAATACAACATAACAACAACAATACACTTCCCTTTACACGACAAAGCCCTAGGCATACAAATACAAGGACCATAATTAAGACCTGGAAAAACATGAGAAAAATGAAAAGGGAAGCAAAAAAAAAAAAAAACCTACCTTTTTGGTTCTTATTGAAAAAGAAAAGAAGGTGATAATTGAAAGCAGCAATGGATTTTCTCACTGTTGATTTTTTCTCTCATCATATATTCTCCATACATCACTCCATCGAAAACCAACGTGAGCATCTTTCTGTTTCTTCACTTTCTCTTCCTCTCTAACACAACTACCGTTGCTATGCTTGCTTCTCTCTACAAAAGGTGTACTCTTTAACGCAAATGATGGCTTCCTCTTTCTAGAGCTATCTTGGTTTGACCTTGTTTTTCTTTGAAAGCTCCTACTTTTCAAGAGCTTGAAACCCCAGTTGCAGCAGAAGCAGTATATTAGTAATAAATAAAATCGACCTCCCTCGTTCTTCTTGTTGTTATGACTATTGCTTCTGAGTATTATTGTTGTTGTTGTTTCTCTTCTTCTCTTATTACCCGTCTTGTTGTTGGTGGTGTTTGCTTAATTCTGGGTTTTTTGGCTGTTGAGGATTGAGTTTGGTTAAGGAGTTCAATCTCTAACCACCAGTTGGTAGACCTAAAACCCTCCCTAAACCCCTGTAAGAACTCAACTCACCACAACCATCTCTCTTTCTCTCTCTCAGGCTGTCTCTCTCATCCTTCAGCTTGCAGGGTCTGGTTCTGCTTCAATATCGACCATACAATCATATTCTGTATTTTCGTTTCCTGTCTTAAACGTTTATTCCTCGATATTAACTTGCTTACTTGGATTGTATGTCAGTAAATATTATCTATTATACTTATTATATGTTATTTCAGATTTTAATTTTTGTATTGGAGGAGCAACATTAGGTGGCCATATCACTCTATTTGTCCTTTAGTTCTAACTACTATATTTCGATGTATTACAGAAGTAAGGTCACCCACAATGAGTTTCGCCTTAGGTGGATACGTAGATTCCGAGACAGTTGTCCTTTCCAAGGTAAGCCTACGTCTAACAAAATTTGCAATATCATATTGTCAAAACCCTTGATACGTTTCACTTTGTTTTTTCTCCCTTGGCTTAGATAATTGTCTATACACAGGCCGCCTTAAAGCGTAGCAAGTTATAATTAAATATACTCCTTAAACTTATAAAGATAAAGCTATATTTTAGGATTAAGAAGTTCTAATTATATTTAACAAATTTAAATTTTATTTAATAAAATTAAACTTTAAAGTGTTATATACAATGTTTAAATAAAGAACTAAATTTATTTTTTTTCAAATTTTAAAGGATTTTTGTAATGTTAAAAGAAAAGGGTATTTTTTCTTGTATAGAAAAACACAATAAAAGGAGACCCAGATGAAAAAATATATATTCTTTTCCAAACATTAGAGGAATTTTAAAATTCAATTTTGTTACACTTCGTTTTTGGTATAAGAAAGACTTTATTCAAACTTGAATACTTGATCAAAATTATAATCATGTTTAGGGTAACAAATCCTTTGGGCATTAGCAGAAGGGAAGGGACAAGTACCTTGTAGGAGAAATGAGTAAGTGGGGAGAGTCCTTATTAGACAAACCTAAATTTATTAAATAATTAGTAATAAAAAAAATTTCTTCTCCATAAGGAAGATTAATAGGATTACAAGGTTTGGCAGCTTCTCTACTCTCTCCCATGCCAGGTCTCCGTTCTGGGTTAGTTCTCATGTCTGAACTCCTCTGTCAGATTTGGTTGTTAGTCTCACAATCTCAAACCGTTTGCTTTCTTCATTTGGGTTAAGAGATCGGTGTTTTTTATTTCAAATCTTACATCTATGATTCTTTGATGATGATGTTCTATTATGTTGATCTGATTGACTTCTAGATCTGTCATCTGTTATATGTTGTTTTGATCTGTTCTAGTTTTCTTCCCATATTGGTTAGGCATGTTTTCTTTGAATCTTTGATCATCTTCCCCCTTTGAAGGAAAGTGAGTCCTGGGCTTTCTTGACCGTCTTCCCCGTTTTTTGCTTGTTTTCCACATTTTGGCTTTTTATTCTCTGTTATGTTTTACTCCTACGTCTGCTGTGCGTTTTGCTTCTGTTGGTGTTGCATTTTCCTCTTATCTTCTTTCATAACGCATCTCCTTAAATCTGGGTTTTAGTTGTCTTGCGAATTCCTTTGTGGGTGTTCCTTAAATCTAGTGAGTATGAAGATTGGATCTTTTAATGTATTTGTTCTTGATTTTACCAAGATGTAAGCTTGTTGTTTTGGCACACAGATGTTCTTGATCTTCTACCTGTTAGTCTCTTTTTGTATAGCGATTCATATTCTAAAAATTGAAGTTCGGAGTTCCCTGTGCTTAAAAGCTTCATGACTTCTTCTGTTCATGATCTTTCTGGTACTTTTCTTAAAGAACTAGATTGAGTTTGAGTTGTTTATTATTTCTGTTTGGTTGAGCTTGGGCATATGTGAGTCTGTTTTCTTCATGACATACTTTTTGGTTTTTAGCTTAAAATAACAAACTAGCCTTTAGTTATTAGGATACAACAACTACTGGTTGTCCCTTTGGGGGATACCCAATAAAATCGGAATAAGCAGATTAGTAGGACCATGTCCAAGGATGACACGCACATCTTAAAAAGTGGTAAGAAGAACTTTGCTACATATTAGGTATAAGCAAAATTTTGCAGCATATCAGGTATATCTATCATGCTATTTTCTTAATAATTTTGTCTTTTAAACTTGCATCTCCTAAATAAAGTTTGGTAGCATTTCTTTAAGTGATATTTTTCTATTTTCCTTATTTATTATTACTTTATTCTAATTATTTCTTTATTTATTTATTATGTATTCTAGTTATTTTATCACATTTTTTATTTTATTTATTTATTTATTCTTAAAATCTTCTTGTCACATTTGTATATCATTTTTACGCTTTTAATCTTTTGACCTGCATCATTTGTTCATTGTCATATTTGCATGTGGGTCTACCGAAAACAGCCTCTCTACTATGTAGGGGTAAGGCTGCGTACTATCAGACTTCTCCAGACCTCACTTTATTTCGAGATTTCAAACTGGGTGATGATGATGATATAGTGGAACTTCACATAAGAAATAGTAGTAAAGAGCTTGCAATAATCCATAATGAGAATCATTAGCGTGCTCTATTAGATGGAGGGATGTAATAGAGTCTAATTCTACTAAAAGCCGGAAATAATTTCTATTAACTATAGTTTTCATAACTTCTCTAATCACCCAAATTTTTTATTGAAGGTTAGTACTACTTAAAAAACAAATGAAATTCATAGTCTATTAGATGTAATATATTACAAGAAAAATAGGTTTTAGAGACGGAAAGAGTCGTAAAAGAAACGACCATAGGTAAATTTTGACGACAGATATTGTTGATCTGTTGCAAATTTAGCGGTAGAATATTATATATTCGTCGGTATATTTCGTGATATAGTTTTGTATTTCTGTCAATAATTTACCGACGGTAATATAATATTTTGTCATTAAATTTACGACGAATTCATAATATTCTGTCAGTGAAATTAATGATGGTAAATTATAAATCTGTCACTAAATATACTGACGGAATTACAATATTCCATCGCTAAATTCACCGAAGGATATACAATATCCGTCACCAAATTTTACCTACACAAAACATTGTCTGTCACTAAATCTTTACCGACAGAATACATTTTTCCATTGGTAAGTTACCTATGGAATTACAATATTCTGTCACTAATTTACAAACATAATATTTTATTATGTCAAGAAATTTAACTATTATAAATTTTGACCACCATTTCTCACTTCCTACCCGAGTTTTATGTTGATAATCTTTTGATTTTTTGTACATTTAATTTTTAGAAATAATATAACATTGATTGATAATATCAAGTTATGAAAATAACTGTAAAGAATTCGTAAAAAATTTAAGAGTAGCAAAGCATCAAACAGATTCACTTATCCATCTAAGCTACGCAGTTGGTAAAGGCGGATACTCTGACTGCTGCGATGAGGTCATGTCCCTCCCCTTAAACTCATCCACCTCATTACAAAGTTAGGTTATGCACTTTATTAGCCTCTCTACTTTGTTCTTAAGCTGAACGACTCTCTCATTTGATGTGAATTGCCTACCAGATTCAGCTGTAGTGGATGTGAAGGATTGCGAATAACATGTGTTTGCAAATAAATCTAAACCGAAAATTCTTCTACAGCGGTGCCTACCACCCACTACATCAAGATATGTCTAACTCTCATTAACAGTTTCAGAGTTCTAAGACTGTCATTCAATGCTTTCTTGTATTTGGTCCTATCATTCTAATTGTTTATGTTAATAAGTGATAATTTTTAAGAATTAATATTAAAGTATAGATTTTACATACCTGAAGTTGTCTGCATCGAAATTTGACGAAGGTCACACTATCCTGCTTCTTAGTGTAGGTGTTGAAAAAGAGTTGGCTTAGTGTAGACTTCATTCCCATAGACTTTTCTTACATCAGAATAAATTGTTATAAGTTAATTACAATTTACAAAAAATTTGGCAGAGTTTCCTCTATTTTTATGATATTTACCCTACGATAAACAAAAAGATTTACTCAACAACACAATCATTAATGGCACTAGACATTTATAACATTATTATTCTTCATAATACACATAGATTTTCATTCTAAATTTCATACATGAAATTACATTGAAATCAAATTTCATACATCAAAGTACAAAACTGAGAATATAAGTGTAAAGTTTTGATACTTACAAGTTTCTCTGCATGTTGTTAGTGAGTCATAGATCCTCTAGTGTGTACGTGTGTAGACTCTCTCCCTCCGGTCCTCTACGTCTGTTTGTAGAATTGCACTCTGAAATGGACATTACCTTGATGCTCAATACCGTTGCCAATGACTCCATTTTTCTTCAGATATAAAAGGAGATCGTACACCAATCTTGTGTATCGAACCAAGAAAATCTTTATAATGTGTACGAGCTCGTCTCTCCCATACATTATACATTACAACATCAAATTTTGAATCCCAAAAAAAATCTTTATGAAAAAAAGAAAAATCATATTATAATTACTTATAAACTATAATATTTATTTAATTAATGTATAAAATTAGATAAAATAAAAAAGATTAAAAAATATATTTTTGAACCTCAAACTCTTGATAATAAAAATACTTTGTCGCCTGATAGATATTCTTCCCTATATAACCCCCAAGATCTATCCTCTCCTTGCTCGCTGTGACTCTTAAGCTCGTGGATTTTTTCACCGATAAGCCTCATGGGAGTTGCATCACGGGTTTACAACCTATATATCATTATAGAGGTTTATTATGCAAAGATTGTCATATTAATTATATGAATTTCTTATATTAATACTAAGTTTGAATTAATCATATTGAAGTTCAAGTCTTTATGTTTCAATTTAAACAATGTCCAAACATAAATATTTAGACCATTAAACCTCATCCTAAAAACTCATCAATCATTGTTAGAGGTAAAATTGCAAAGAACAACACAAAATCGATCACATTATAGACATTACTTAGTTGAGCGATTTACCTTGATAGACGGACAATCGCAAACTACAAAGAAGATAAATAACTTTGGACAATGACTGACACTCTTTAACACAGAACACGACCTCCAAGAAAGACAATAAACAATTAGCTAGTTTTTGATAAGTTTTGCATTGAGCATATGTATAGATATGCATGAGTTTTAAGTAGTGTATTGCATATTTTGTTTTCCTTCTATTAATGTTTTCATATCCTACAACTTATAACCATTTTCCGCAACGTTATTGATGAGACTGTGTCCACATCTTCATGCGATCATATTGCGTTTTTTAAATGTAGACAACATAACATATGTGCCCATCTATCATCCTCTAAGTCCCAAGAAAAAGGAAATTCATGTATGGATCACATTCTAAACCTATAGAGAGTATAATAATCAAGGCAAAAATAGGCATAATTTCTATGCAAGGTCATCTCAAAGAAACTTACAACCTCCTTCTCATTCATATAGGCCTCTTTATCATTAAAATGGAATGAAACAAACTCACAATCATTATAGGTCTCTTTATAAACGTAACAACAGAAACTTGCTCCCATTTTATATCAATCCTTATAAGAAACAAAAAAGCACCGCTTTTTCTCTAAATCACTATAGGTCATATTTTTGTGAGAAGAGTATATCATATGTTAATCATTTGTGAAGCTCTACTATCACACAAAGAGAACTCGAAATCCCATTTAATATAGACCTTATAAGAAACAAAGAAGCTTGACATTTTCTCTAAATCACCATAGGTCATATTTTCATTAAAAGAGCGTAGTATATGCTAAACCATTTGTTAGGCTCCACTATCACATAAAGAGAACTCCTAATCCCTCACATGTCAAAAAGAAAGCATTATATAACACACATCCTCTAATTGCACCTAAAAATGCATATATAAGTTATACTCTTAAAGGTCTTTCTCATATGGTAGTAGCACTTTCAATTCTCATCATGTGAAATGTTATTTTATGGTGATTATAGACATATCTATAGAAGTTTCTCTTTGAGATAATGCTTATGAAGTAAACCAAAAAAGATATGGGTTAAAAGAAAAATTAAGAACTATCTCCAAGGACTAAGTTTGTGTGCGTACCCAGAATTGACTTTTTTTAATCTAGTAGGACCAATTATCAACGCTTTTCAACACAGAACACGACCTATAAGAAAGACAATAAACAATTAGCTAGTTCAATAAATTAAATTATTCTTCTTTTTAGGCTTAAGGTTATTTGGGAAAGATTACACAGAAAGAGCTTGACTTTTAAATTAGGCTAAAAAAGGACGACAAATATATTAATGCATAAAGGGCTACAATTCGGCTTCAATTCAAATCCTAGGTAACTTTATCATTTTTTATGTTTGTATGCATCTTATACGTAATCTGAAAGTGATAAAATTCAAGTTCTAGAAATTTATAATCAAAGAACGTATCCACGTAACAAAAGAAAATTTTCATGAACGTTTAAATCCTTATAGGATCACTCATGTCCTTAACTTAACAAATTCAGTTTTATAAAACAATATTTTTGCATAAAACATTAAGATATTCAAACTAAAATTGATCTATGCATAAAGCAATATCTTTGATGGCTATTCAAAATTTCAAAAACAGTGTAGGTGTTATGATCCTTAACTCTAAAACCACATATAACTTTCAATGCCTCTTTTCAGGAATATGAGCTATATTATTTAGAGAGAATTCTAAATACCTTCCCAGGGGAGAATTAGTTATATGAATATACTGGAAGAGGTGATAAGCTTTTAAAACTGAAAGTAATTGAAAAGTTAATTTAGAATAGATAAAAAACTTTTTGATAACATCTATAGAATCTTTGTTCATCTAAAAAATGAGTCAAAATCATTATTAACTACATACTTGCCTATGCTAATACCATTAAGTGAAATAATCCTATATGAATTCATATATGAATTTAGATCCTTAGGTACTCTCAAACGTCATATATGAAAATTTAACTTAAATATATCCAAACCTATTCTTAAGTTTAATTTCAAATATCTAATCAATAATTCTATCTCTATTTATAGATTATCTAAATCATATGCATTTATTATTACAATAATTAAATGTAG
>JANZXP010000196.1:39576083-39588079 GCA_027576715.1 Erythroxylum flavicans
ACCATTTTTTCTTCTCCCACCTTGTCCATCATCTTCAGACTGTAGAATGTCTTAGTTTAGGTGTAAATGTGTTATATGAAATAATTGAATTTATTTTGATTGTCTTCCAAACAGTGAAATTGAATTCAATTTTAATATTACTGGATTTGTTCCAAACACTATAAATTGAATTCAATTTAGTCTCATTAATGTATTGAATTCAATTCGTTAATGAATTCAATTCGAAGGTTTCCAAACAGGCCGTAAATGTTCTGAGTCGAAATGTGGGTTGAAAAGTAATCCACTTTCTAACAAGGAGCTGCGAGTACATGTACATTTAAGCATGCTGTTTTATGACAAAGGTTAGAAGGTTTGCCTGAAATTATGAATGACACTACATGGCGACTATGTTGTGCCACAGCTCCCTCTCTCTTTTTCTCTGCCCTTCATAGAATACGTGGGCCATTAATATTCAAGAGTTTCAACATACTTTGATTTTTGATAAACAAATAAACTGAGGTTGATCTTGATAGATATTTCTCTTCGTGTTGATGACGCTTTGGAAAATGTTGATCTTGCTAACATTTGAACTGCCATTTGAACTTTCAATGCCCTTCAAGCCATCTCCAACCAGTAGGCCATTTCCATCCAACACACTAAAACACCAAGGTGTGTTTGAATCCACTCTAACCAAGTCCCAAAGTTTGATTATCAAAATCACCATTTTATAAGGCTATCTTTATCACATTTTCAAAATGGAGGAGAAACACTAAATAGAGGATAAATCAATTCCAATCTATTGGCCTTTTCTCTTCCACTTTAGAGAGATGCTATAGTGTCACATCAAATTTGGAGTGACATTATAACATCTCTCCGTTATTGTTCATTTTTTATTTTTCAATTTTTTTCTTAAATTTTTCTTTCTTTTTTCATTCATTCATTTTTTTAGTTTTTTCATTGTTTATTTTGTTATTTAAACAATATTCCAATATTTTTATTATATGTTTATTTAAGTTATTATCACTTTATAATAATTTTAAGGTTTAGTCTCATATTTAATATTAAAATGTTTTTGATTTGTGAAATTCAATAAAATTTAATGTTTGATATTACGTAATTATATTATCATTTATTATAAATAAATAATATAAAATAGTGCAATATATCTCATATATTATTTCATTTAGTATTATCAAATAACAAATTATAGTTCAATTGAAATTTTATTATTTATTATTTATTAACATAAAAATATAACAACAATAATATTGTGAATAAAAATATATGCGAAAAGTAAAGTTGGGTTAATTTTATAAAGTAAATTTAATAATCATTAATGAAAGGTAAAAAAGAATATACTGTTTTTGTTAGTGTGAAAAATAGAGTTATAGATTAGAGTGAAAAGTACTATAATATCTCTAAAATAGAAGAAATTTTACTTTATTTTGGAGGAATGGGTTGGAGATGTCCTAATACTATTCATGCACCAAAGTTGTAAAATGACATTTTTGACTATTTTCTATTTACATATTTCTTTTATGCCCTTCTCACATTTGATTTATTTACATAATTTGTTAAATTAAATTTAAAATATAAATTATTTTATACAAAATACATCATTACAAAGATCTCGTTGAAACTTTTAAAATGACACTAATATTCAAAATAATATTAAATTTATTTTTAATACTTATTTTTAATTCTTATTTATAAGTGCTATAAATTTATTAATAAAATATTTTAAGAATAAAAAGTAAATTTAAAATAAAAGGTAAATAAAATTAAAAGTAAAATAAACCAAAACATTGATTTAGAAAAATTAAAACCCAACGAAAATGCTTGAAATCACAACTAGATTAAAATAAATTACAACTATAACCAGACTCGAGATTATAATCAAATTAAAATTATAATAACCAAATTAAAAATAAAAGTAAAACACTTGAGAATATTAATTTAAAATAAATAATTAATAGTTTGGAAGGTTATTTTCATTTCCACCAAAATCAAAATATTGGCTAAAGCCACTAAATGAGACAGCTCTTCATTGAGGTTCTCGTTTTTGAATTTTTTTTGCACAAATTTTAATTTATTTATTTCTAAAAGTCTCACGCATCACTAGATCTTTGATGGAATCCAGATCTTTGCATAAAATTATATTCTCTTCTTGTCTTTACCATAATTCTAATTTGTTTGTCTCATTTTGAGCTCGTAATAACTGAAGTTTATAGTTCTTTTCGAGAAGAGATTGATTTTTATGAAACATTCCTTTGATTTGTTTATTCATGGTCGTAATTTTTTTCATTTTGTTCCTTTTTCATTTTTTTTCTTCCTCCCGATAGGACGATCAGTTGCATCATTTTTTCAATAAATTCATCTTTAGCTGTAGAATTATTGTTTAATTCCATACAAAATGATGATGATCCTACTGACTTATCTGACTTTTCAAATTTAGACTCTGAGATTTCATTACAGTTAGATCGTTTTCGATGACCAGGAGTTTTTTCCTTGCTAGTATCAACATATTTCTCAATATTTTTTAGAATTGGCCATACATGATCAAATTTGAAACTTTTTTGAAAATTTGGATCTTAAATGAGTAAATCTTTTTTTTTCTTGAACTGTAATACAACATTGTAATGTAAGTTAGATTTTGGAGTATAAATCAAACATGCTTAAATTCATACAAGATAAAAAAAAAAAAGTACTTGCAATATATTATTTAGAAGCACCACTTGGATTTAGGTTTTTCAACTTGTCAAATACATCCTCTTAATTTTCCAATATATGTCATTATGATTTTCTATTGAGCTTGTAGAGATCTCTAAGGTCAAACAGTAGTGATATGATTCGGTAGCATTTGATGATATTTAGTTGTAATACGAGACCAAAATTAAATCATAGATTGATCTCTACCAGTAACTAAGTCTTGTGAAACAATAAGATGTATATAGGATAGGACTAGATTTTCTTCATCTGAATATGATGCACTTTAAGATGTATTTGAAGGTTTTTTATTTAAATTTGAACTTGCCATTTTTTGGATAGGTTTTAAAGAGTGTTATAGTTTAGGATTTTAAAGAGTGTTACATGAAATGATAGTTTCAGTTTGGTAGAGCAAATCAACTATTTATAGAGATATTGTGTGAAAGAAATAAGAATAACAAATCAACTATCTAACCATTACCTAGTGCTAGAGTAACAAATCAACTATCTAATCATTGTGTAGAGATTGAGTTAGATTTCTTGCAAGATTTCTTATCTTATCTTAGATATTGTGTGGAAAAGATAAGAATACCGATGAACGGTTAAGATGAATGCAATCTAATCCAACGGTTGTGAAGAGATAGAGTTAGATTTTTTGCAAAGATTCCTTATCTTGTCTTAGGTATTGTGTGGAAAAGATAAAAAATGCAAATGAACGATTAAGATGAATGTAATTTGATCTAACGGTTGTGAAGAGATAGAGTTATATTTTGTGTAGAGATAAATAAGATAAAGCATAAAATGAATTATTTACTATATAAGGCAATTAATCATTAGCAAATTCATTATTGAACCTTTCATTATATTTATCTACAACCATGACTACTAATGCCAATACTTCTCATATATCATTCTCATTATCATTATCGGAGGATGAACTAAATCTTACTTTTGCAATATTAACACAAAACAAAGCTTTACTATCTACATATACTAATAGCAACCTTGTAATGGATTATTATGTGAACAATGTAATAACTAGCCAAAGCACAAAGGCTTAATCCTTGGTAATAAAGTAATTTATTGTGACCGTATTGTTGTAGATCAGAGACTATGGGATGATTATTTTATAGAAAATCTAAGATATAACACAATAGTGTTTCGTAAGTGATTTCCAATGAGTCAAAATTTATTCTTACGAATTGTTAGTGCTGTTGAAGGTTATGACGACTACATTATGCAACAGAGAGATGAATGTGGTAAACTAGGATTCTTTAGTTTATAAAAAGTAACAGCAACATTTTGAATGTTGGGGTATGGTGTATCAACTTATTTAAATGACGAATGCATTAAAATTAGAGAATCAATTACAATTGAAAGCACAAAAAGATTTTGTCAGGCTATTATGGAGATCTTTAGACAACATTATCTAAGAGCACCGAATGCTAATGATATTGCAAGACTGCTTAAAATTAGTGAAGAACGTTGTTTTCCAAGGATGCTAGGGAGCTTAAATTGCATACATTAGACATGGCAACACTGTCCAATGACTTGGGTAGGACAATATAGTAGACGTAGTGGATTCCCAACTATTACTCTTGAAATTGTAGTTGATTATGATTTATAGATATGACACGCACATTTTAGTTTGCCAGGGTCAAATAATGACATTAATATGTTGGAAGCATATCACTTGCTCGCAAACCTTGCCAAAGGTATAACACTTTCTGCTTATTATGTTATTCGAGGAAAAGTGCATGATACTAAATATTATTTAGCTGATATTATTTATTCAAAATAGTCTACCCTAGTACAAATCATTCATGATCCCAAGGCCCCAAAAAGAAGTTATTCGTAAAGATGCAAGAAGCATGTAGGAAGGATATTGATTGTATATTTGGAGTTCTCCAATCACGATTTACAATTATTAAGGGATTGACATGTTTTTGAAAAAAATTCATATTACATGATATTATGTATGTATACATTATAATGCACAATATGATCATTGAGGATGAATGTGATACCCAAGCGACCATACAAAATTGGAGGGAAATGTCAGTCCCTAAAATTAATATAAATAGAGACGATACAATTAGATTTCAATAATTTGTTGCTCGACGTAAGCAAGTTAAAGATAAAGAAGCTCATTATAAACTTTGTAATGCATTGATTGAATATTTGTGAGAATGATATGGTAATTCAGAAGAGTAGAGGTTAAATGTGTAATAAAAATATTATATTTGTGCATGTTATTAATTTGTTGTTGCAATAATATTAATTATATATGTTAAATAATATTAATTTATTATAAAGTATATATTAATTAATTAAGAATAATGATATTATTTAAATTTTATAAATAAAAAAATAAAAATTATTGTATAAATATAAATTAATTTAGTTAACAACTAAATTATTGTGAAATATTCTTTTAAGATACTTTATCACCAAATTTGATGTAGAGTGATTGGAATTTGGTGTAAAAGGATTCTTGGAATATTCCTTTTTACACTAAATTTGGTGTAAAATTTTAGTGTAATGTAATCTTCAACCATTACACTAAAATTCATTCTTTGATGATGAAGATGATATATGAGAAGTGCTGGCATTAGTACTCATAGTTGTAGATAAATATAGTGAGGGGTTCAGTGATGAATTTGTTAATGATTCATTGCCTTATATAGTAAATAATTCATTTTATGTTTTATCTCATTTATCTTTACACAAAATCTAACTTTATCTCTTCATAACTGTTATATCAGATTGCATTCATCTTAAGTGTTCATTTAGATTTCTTATTTTTTCCATACAATATCCAAGACAAGATAAGAAATCTCTGCAAAAAATCTAACTCTGTATCGTCACAACTATTGGATTAGATTGTGTTTATCTCAACCGTTTATTGGTATTCTTATCTTTTCCACCTAATATTTAAGACAAGATAAGAAATCATGCAAAAAGTCTAACTCTATTTGAACGCAACTGTTAGATAGTTGATTTGTTATTCTTATTTCTTTCACATAATATCTCTATAAATAGTTGATTTGTTTAACCAAACTGAAACCATCATTTCATATAATACTCTTCGAAACCTATCAAAAAAATGGCAAGCTCAAATTTAGATAAAAAGCCTTTGAATACATTTTGAAGTGCATTATATTTAGTTGAAGAAAACTAGGTCTTATGGCATATATATTTTAATGTTTCGCAAGCCCTAATTACTAGTAGAGAACAATTTATGACTCAGTTTTGTTCTTGTATGACAACTGAATATCATCAAATGCTACTAAATCATATCACCACTATTCAACTTTGGAGATCTTTACAAGCTCGATGGCAAACCATAGTGACAACTATTGGAAAATTAAGAGGATTTGTCGACAAATTGAAAACTTGAATCCAAATGGTGCTTCTAATCAAGATTTTGTAAGTATTTTATTTATTTATTTTTACCTTGTATGAATTTAAATACGTTTGATTTGTACCCTAAAATCTAACTTAAGTTACAATGTTGTATTATAGTTTGAGATAGCAAAAGATTTACTCATTCAAGATCCAAAATTTTAAAAAGGTTTCAAATTTGATTATGTATGACCAATCCTAAAAAATATGAAGAAATATGCTGATACTAGCAAAGAGAAAACTCCTGATCATCGAAAGGATCTAACTACAATGAAATGTACCAGTTTAAATCCCAAAAGTCAGATAAGTTAATAGGATCATCATTATTTTGTATGGAATTAAACAATGATTCTGAAGCTCAAGATGAATTTACTGAAAAAAATGATGCAATTGATCATCCTATTAGGAGAAAGAAAAAAAATGAAAAAGGAATAAAATGAGGAAATGAAAAATCTTTTTCCTTCTATGAATAAAGAAATCAAAGGAATGTTTCATGAAAGTCAATCTCTTTTTGAAAAGAATTATGAACTTTAATTCTTACGAGCTCAAAATGAGGCAAACAAATTAGAGTTACGAAAAAGACAGGAAAAGAATAGAATTTTATAAAAATATTTGGATTTCATCAAAGATCCAGCGATGCGTGAGGTTTTAAAAAATGAACAAATAAAAATTTATGCAAAAAGAGCTTAAGAAGGAGAGCCTAAAAAAGGAGCTGACTCATCTAATAACTTTAGCTAATATTTTGATTTTGGAGGAAATGTGGATGACCTTCCTAACTATTAATTATTTATGTTAAAAGTAATATTTTTGAGTGCTTTAAGTTTTCTTTTAATTTGGTTATTGTAATTTTAATTTGATAGTAATCTCGAGTCTAGTTGTAGTTGTAATTTATTTTAGTCTGGCCATAATTTCAAACATTTTTGTTGGGTTTTAATTTTTTTAAAATCAATGTTATAGTTTATTTTACTTTTAATTTTATGTAAATTTTATTTTAAATTTACTTTTTATTCTTAAAATATTTTATTAATGAATTTATAACTCTTATAAATAAGAATTATAAATAATTTTAATATTATATCCAATATTAGTGTCATTTTAAAGGTCTCAATGAGATCTTTGTAATGATATATTTTGTGTAAAGTAATATATATTTTAAATTTATTTACTTAACAAATTATATAAATAGATCAAAATGTGAGAAGGGTATAAAAGGAATATGTGAATAAAAAAGGTTAAAGATGTCATTTTGCAACTTTTGGTGCATGACCAGTAACACACCAAATTTGGTGTGTTACTATTCATTACACCAAATGGTGGTCTTGGGAATCCAACTTTAATGTGTTGGTTGAAGTGGATTCAACACACCAAAACACCAAATTTGGCGTTTAGTGTGTTGGTTATAGATGACCTTAAAGTCTACAGTTTACAGGACATAATTTTTGTTGTTTAGGATTCATTTTGTATATTTTTATTTAGTTTGATTTCCATTGTTGTTCTTTTATCTTTGATGTTAATTTAGGGTAATAATTGACTAGTTTTATATAGGAAGGAAGATGAAGCAACTTGAAGATTGGCTAGAGATCAAAGAGGAAAAAAAAAGAGGAGTCCATCTATTGCAAATTCCTATGATCGTGGGAATTATAATCTGAGTCATAATGTGGGGTTTCATTAAACTTAAGATTTTTAGACTATAAAAGCATAATTAAGCCTCCATCATAAAAGGGAGACGAATTTTGTAGAAACATCATCCTTGAGTGAAGAACACATGTTTGGAGCCTTTAGGAGGGATAGAAGTCAAGAATCATCATCAAGATTGAAGAAAATAGCACATCAACACCAAGGTTTTCAGATTTTGGCAAAGGAGAGAAGGAGTTTCTTTATTCAATTTTTTGTTAATTTTACTTCTATTCTTTGTAAAATGATTTATTAGAATCTTGATGATGTTATGGAGACCATGAGTGACTAATTTAGTTTTAGGAATTGCTTTTGAACTATTTTATTATAACTCCTATTTTATTGAATTGAATAAAGTTGTCTTTGATGATTGTTGATTTTATTTGTGTTCTTGCAATAATTGAGAGAGTGAGTAAGATTAATTGTGTAGGATTGTACAACGAGAGTTGGCAGCTTATAGACATATAATAATCACGTTAATTTATTAGTTAGAAGAGAGATCTCGACGAATTCAATTGATCACTCATAGGATAGTTTAATAACTAGTTGAATCAGTAAAGTCATTGGGTAGGTTGAGAGATCATCCAATTGATTTCCTTTAATTCGATTATGGACAATTAATTACACCTTTAGAGAGGGTAATTAGTACATTCAGAAATTTAGGGTGAGATACAATTCAATTAATAAAATAGGAGGGAGACAAAATAGCGAAAAAAGTAATCTCTAGTATTTAGATTCTTAAATTCCAATTCTTCTACATTTTGGTATTGTCTACTGCTTTGTTTTAGTTTTTTAATTTTAATTTAATTTTCTAAATTATTTGCATTAAATAATTTCGTCTTTTAAATAAAGTTTTGTTTAAATTAAGTAGTGTATGGGCATCAATCCTTGTGGGATTGATATCCGCTCTTTTAACTACAAGTCACGACCCGTTCACTTGCGGTTTTTGAGCGTAAAACAAGTAGATAGGTTTTAATATAAACAAGTTTTTGACGTCGTTGCCGAGAATTGATTATTTAGCACCTTATTTAATTTAGATTACTTAGATTTAAGAATTTTGATACTTTTCTTTATGTATTTGCAGGTACATGAACACAAGGAGCACGTGAAGATTGACAGAATTTGATAACAACGAACTATCTGATATCACAAAAAAACATTAAGACATCTTAGAATGAGGAATAAGACATCTGAAGAGCTAGATGCCAAGAAGAAATAGAAAGAACAATGATGGAAGATAGATATTATAGGGAGCAAGGAACTTTTGCGAGTTATAATGAGGTGCAGTATGGTTGGGGAAGTACTGATCCTTATTGGAACACGTACACTTCAGAGTGGCAGAGCCACCCAAATTTCTATTGGTCCAATAATGCTAGTACTCATATGGGACATCAAGATCTATTTGAATTTCGACAAAAAGATCCCAGTTTATGGGATTCTAAATTTAATAAAATTATGAACAAGCTAACAGAAATGGAAGAGAACCAGAAGAGGATGTTTCTCATCCAGGAGGAAAGTCAGAAAAGACTGGAAGAGAAGTTTAATCAAGTTTTTGAAAATTATGCCAGTTCTATTCACAACCTGGAGACTCAAGTAAGACAGCTTTCTTGTGAATTTTATAAGCGAAGTGTGGAAGACTCTCTGAGTAATATGGAATTAGATCAATGAAAGCAAAATGAGGTTATCAAATTTAGAAATGGGGAAGAATAAGAAGAACCAGTGGAAGACCAAGCTAAACCTTACTTTAATAAAGACCAAGAAATCAAGAAAGAGGATTAAGAAAAAGATGATATTCTTCCTTATTATTCACCAGTTTTTGATATACCTTATGTGAATATCGAAAAATCTTAGGTAGACGTTTATGAAAATAACTCTATCTTTTGGATTGATGATGATCAAGCGACATTCAACATGAATGATGCATTTAAGAATCCAAAGGATAATAACTCATTTAGGATAATTGATATATTTGAATCTTTTGAAGAACAAGAGGACGAAGAATAGATAACAATAGACATCAAGTTTGAAGAAGTTATGAAAGTCTCTATTCAGGAAGCAGAAGAAGCAGAGGAGATGAAGGTGATTAAGGAAGAAAGAGATAAACTCACCTTCGTACAGGACAAAATGTTAGATTCAATGGAAGATTTAGGGAGTTTTGTTATTCCCTATTATGTTAATAGTTCACTCAGAAAAAAGACATTATTAAGCTTAATCGGTTTTCATAATGTTATCCATATTATCTTTTTGGTTATTTTACAATTTGCAGCTTACTTACGGGCTACAAAACCAATGTTAAACGAAAAAGGTAGAAGTAAGCCATTTATAATTGATCTTGGCTGAGTTTCCAAGGAAGAGTGTCGAGCCACTGACATTAAAAGAAGTGCTATATGGGAGGCAACCCATGGAATTCTACTTCCTTTTAATTTTTTTGTTTATTTATTTATGTGGTTCTTTAGTTATGATCATGTTTGATTTGAGTTTGATTGATGTTAATTTAATTTTTTGTTTGAATTTCAACTTGTTTTCTTTTCAAAATTCTTGATGATAATATTAACTTGATGTGTTTGTAGGTTGTGGGATCATGGAGAACTAATATTAAACTTGGAAAAAGTTTTGGAATTGTGAGAATCACCTCTTCCCACGATCCATAAAGTTTCTTGAGAGAAAACTCACGATTGTGGGAAATGAGGTGATTCTCACGATCGTGGGAAATCTCTCCAGAAACTTTCTGAAGATAAATCCCACGATCGTGGGAATCCATCCAGAGGCAAACTTAAGTTTCCCTCCACTTTTCTTCTTTCACCCATTCTTCAAAATTTCACTTTCTCTCTCTCTAACCCACGAAATTCTCTCCTCGTACTATCTAAAACTCTTCAATTTTTCTCTAGATTCTTGGTATTTTCTTCTACTCTTTCATTAATCTTACAATCCTTTCATCTTTTCATGCATTAATCATTCAAAAATACAAAGATTTGGGTAAGATTTTGCTCTCTCTCTCTTAAATGCGAATTTCACTCATCTTCTTCTCAATTTTTGTAGATTTTCTTTTTACAATGGTACCAAGAAAGATGATGGCTAGGAAATCGGTTAATGAACTTCGCTCGCAAGTTTTCGGTGAAGGTAAGTGCGATTTAGTGGCGACTTACCACTCTCCCTTCCCAATCTATTAAGAAGAAGAAGGTACGTATTTTCGTGACCTTAGGGATAGAGAAGTAGTCACTCTTAGGTATTTTGATTTTGAATTATTAGAGAATATAGGAGTAAGACGACAATTTGAGCAACTAATTGCAAACATAGGGTGAAATAGGTTTGTTCAGTGCGATATACCTATTTATGCTACTATATAACTCTAGAGTTTTTCACAACAGTCCAGTATAACCATAAAATGAATGCATTTTGCTTTAGGTTAGTTGGAAATGTTTTAAACTTGATTATCCTGTCATGTGTGAAAATTTCAATTTGTCGAATGCAAAACTTCTAGATGATTCTTGAATCCAAAGTGCTGAGCATTTACTTTTACACAAACTTATGTGTTTAACTGTGTTTAATAAAACTAAAAGCAACAAATGGTTGACCAAAGAACTTTTCTTTTTATGGCGCATGGATCGAAAGATTAAAATCAATACACCTTATAGGATTTTTTGATCAATAGTGAGTGTTATTAACAAAAAGAGCTCGTGTTTTGGGATGTCTCATGTTGCTTCTGCTTTGGGTGTGTTTTATAATGTTAATATGGAAAATTTGTGCACAATGCTACATGATATGTTTGACATATTGTATATAAGACATTATGAGATTTTGGAGTTCCATAGAGATTTTAGAGTTCCATTCTATGGAACTTTGAAATCTTTAGACGCGTACTGCAGTGAGGAACAAGATGGGCACTAGTACATTCATTTTCGACCCTCCACATCCCACACAATCCTAGAGCCAGAGGCAAAAGCTATGAAGGAGGAACTGAATGCACCAGCAGAGGTCTACCGATTTCAACAAATCTTCGACCAGATGGCTGCCAATTCTCAACAAATGACATCCTAACTAAATGAGCTCAGCCCCTAAATGCGAAAAGTCCATAAGGAGCAGCGTAGCTTGAAGAAGAGGTTCCTCAACTTCTATTGGAGGAACAATTTTGAAGCTCCTTTACCTACATCGTCACCACCATCATCTGAATAAGCTTTTCTTACCCTTTTACTTTTAATTTTGTTGTTTCTCTTGTTTGTTTTCATTTCATT
>JANZXP010000196.1:39588179-39607087 GCA_027576715.1 Erythroxylum flavicans
AAATGGAAGACAGCTGCAGAAAGTCTGGGAGACCATAAATGGAGGTATATATATAGAGACTCAATTGTGCGGCATATGGACTATGGAGAAACAGAGTAGACTTGGAGTCAATATTTGAACCTAAGTCATGTAAAGATAATCAAAAGTTTCCTACAAAGTTCCATAATTTTATCCATAATCTGCTTGTCTTGACCTAAATAGTTCTAACATTCCAAGTCACAAAGTACAGGTAATTAAAGAAAACATGGTCATGGATTTCTTGGAAAAAGTTGTAAATATATAAGAAAGAGAATGTAGTTTAATAAAGTGTATTTTATCCATGGATTTTAGTTTCCCAGTAATAGCTAACAAACGAGTTTTGCGAAGGTGATGTTTAAACCACATTAATATTGATCATATCTCGAAGGTGATGTTCAAACCACAGTAATATTTATCATATCTTATGAAACAAGTATATTTTTAAGATTTCCAAGGCTAATAGATATATAAAAAAGTTCAAGCTAAATGAATAAAGTTGTTAAAATTATAAATAAAAAGTTTCTCTTTAATATAATATAACAATCTTACAACAGGACTTAGGGTAACTCCATTCATTTCCATAAATTATAGCCTCTACATTGGTTATCATGTATTGATAACTTTGGTTATCAATGTATTGATAACCAAAGTTAGTAAACCTTTGGTTGTTTAAATCAAAAATAGTCTAAGAGATTGGTAAAGCTAAAGGGAGAGTATAGTGTATTGATGTTCAAGCTAAAGGTAAAGTTTGACCCAAAAGAATTGTGGGGTAGCTAGCAAAAAGCTTATGGCCAACTTAATGGCAACACCTCCAGGCTTCACCTCAATTACCCCACTGTCAACCCAAATCCAAATTTGTAGCGTTTCTTCCTATGGTCTATGCTTTTGTCTTCTTTGTAATTTCGATACATCCCCAAATCATGGTAGATATTGACATCTTAACATCCTATTATTCTTGACTGACATCTTCTACTTTAAAATTACGAATCAATTGCATCACTAACCAATCTCCAATTGACCTTACCCATTTGTCTCCATACAAAATCTTGTTTCACATGGATAGAGAAGTCAACAATATGATCAATGATTTTAATATCATGCAATAAGACAATGATCACTCACACATTCTAATAATTAAACTTCTTTAAAATTGCAAATGCTTCCCAATAGTCATTCACGTATGTATACACAACAAACAAAGAATATTCTCAGATTAAGGTAAGATAAAGAAGGACTTACCATTTTGTGCAGAAGTCGCCTAGTTTGAAGTTTCCAAATGCGAGAAGATTGATATAGAACTAATGTAAGTAGCACACCCTGTAAGTGTAAAAATTTCAGAAGATTGATTCATTGACATAAGTAGAATATAAATCGCAAGTCACAACCCTATGCAAATTAATTCAATTTGCTACAACTATGTACAGATGAGATTAACATAAGCAACATCTTGCAGTCCTACAAATATATCACAAATCAACATGTGTACAAACAGTGCTGGTGTTTCTGTAAAAGCAGAGAAGAGGAAAACAGATTAGAGTTCAAAATGGCCTTTTACCGAATTCGGTTTTGTTGATGGCAAAACCCATGAACAGAACGTAATGCCTCACCCAATCCATACCCATCAACAAAACTGAATCCTTTACCCCTTCGACACCCATAAACAACACACAAACATAACTCCATAACCAACATCCCTTACCCATTCGAAACCCATTACCCATACTTTAGAAAAACAAAAAATGATGGGATGAAAAAGTCTTACCCAGAAGAGAGGATAGATAGTCGAACGTTGGGTTGGCATCAAGGGAGAGTGTCTTCATCTGGGGATGACAATCTGGAGCTACCGAAGGAGACAAAGCAGACAAGGAGAGCTGCGATAGAGAACGGGCAAACGTGTTTTAGGTTTCGTTCCCAAATAACAAGGGTAATTTTGACATTTTTTGTTCTTGTCCGTAGGATAAGAATTCTTGTACCACAGGTTTGGGAGGGACAAAAATTTATGTCCTTGTCTTCTGAAGACGGAACAAAAATGGGTGAAGACAGCAAGCAAATAGGACGAAAGACAGAACTTTTGTATCCTTGTCCACTGTCCTTACCCCTGAGGACAGCAACCAAACGTAGGAAGTATACTAGGGTCAGTACATAATGGAGAAAGACTAAACAGCAACGATTTTGGACACCATTTTTTGAGAATGGATTGAAGTAGATGTTCTGGGCAGTTAACTTGTTGATTACGGAGTTGTAGAATAACTCTTCCTACTTTTCCCAGTGCAGCCTGCTACTTTGATACAGAGATTGCTTCCATGTTGATGTTGTGTGATGGTTCTTTGATTTCCAAGGTGATGTTAACATAAGCATATATAACGAAAGGGGTTTACTTGCCTATCACTTTACGTCGGGCACTGGAGACGTTAGCCGTTAGCCCCATAAATTCTCCATGAACCGTGATAATAATTACTTGTTATTCAAACATTGATGTTGTGATTAACGGTACTATGCATTTAAGGACAACCAAATTGCTTTGGGCTTACTTTTCATTGTATGAACGTTACGAAATCTAAGAGATAAAATCTGTCTTCTATTAATAAGTGTCATGTGAAAATTACTATAGTAATTAAATAATTGTATGCGATAGCTCAACCACGACAGTGACGTTTGATAAGAAAAAGCTGAAAAAGAGACATAACAATGCCAAAATCACCTCTGTTTTCGGTTTTACCTTTGTAGTTGTAATGTTGTTGTGCGAATTCCACAATTTCACCGGCCTTTCTCTACATTGTCCCTTTCTTCTTTTAGTCGTCATTTGATGAATGGCGATAGACCAACTTCAGAACCATACCTCACACCATGCCTAAAATTTGAACTCGTCCCTCAATATAACTTTTTAATTGCGGAGTCTCGGATGCGTATTTACTATGTACCGTCTATTATGGTTGGTGGGTCACAACGAGTGTCCATCTTTTTCTAAAAGCACTTGTTGCCATACATGGACCAAGGTCGTAATTTTACTAGTAAACTAACAGAATCCTATGTAATATCACGTCTTTGCCCAAGCCTCACGCAAACTTCTTTTGCTCCCTATTGGTTATGGTGCCCATAAATTAACCACCATATTAATGCTGTCAATACCTACTGAAACATGAACATGTTTTTTTTTAATTTTATTTTGTCTATTGGAGGATATATGTTTTTTTAATGAAAGTTAGGACATAATACGATGTATTGACATGTTTTTGAGCGGTAATAGTTTGGAGGCATGAGGATTGCGTCATTATATACACGCCAATAGTCTATACATGTATAAGCATCAATTTGCACACACATATCTTGTGTGATTTGACCCCATTTGATAAGAAAAGTATATCTTTACATGACCTTAACTTCACGTTATGTAGACTGGTATGAATATAGAATAATTATATCAAGAAAATTCAATCTCATTTAAGTAAATTAACTATTCTGTTCTATGGTTATCTCTCTAAAGCACAGCTAACGCCCCAATAACATCATTCTTACAATTATTGTGCTCTACTTATAATCACAGCTTTAATTCTAAAATAATGCCTGGATAATTTCAAAGACTATGTAAATGGATAGTTTTTTTTTTCGACATATATATTCTGTTCTGAACAAACGTTAGTGTTATGTTTTGTTCGGTCAGCAACTTTTTATCAAAACTTCTGAACTGAACATTGTGTTATGCATTGAATCCATAACTTTACCATCTCATAACTCTTTTTCTTTGCTCATTCTCAGTTTATTTACCTGCAACTGCAAATAGTCACATAGGCCAACTGTGAACGCTTCATGACAAATAAACCTTTGTCTTACCTTCATGAGCGATCCACTATATAGCTACCTTTGATTCTCTTTCTTCCCACATGTTTCATCTTTTCTTTTCCTCACTTCCCTTAAACCTCTTTTACTTTGTCACTCTCTCTATCAAAACAAAAGAAATAATGGAAGCTAGCTCAGTTACCAAGTGGCTTGCTCTCTGTACAGTGTTCCTATGTCTAGGTCTCCAGTTGACAAAGTGTGATGTTACCTATGACAGGAAAGCTCTGATCATTAATGGGCAGAGAAGAATTCTCTTCTCTGGCTCCATTCATTATCCCAGAAGCACTCCTGAGGTTAAATTTTTTTCTCCTTTTGTTTTCATGAAATATTATGAGCAATGTAAGGTTTTAGTGCATTTAGTAACATTTCATTATTCATTAATTACCACCATTTTCATTTTCCCAAAAAAAAAAAAAGATTTCAGTGCATTTATGGCCATGCGACCATGTTTATGCTATGTAGCTACAAAATGCAGATGTGGGGAGGACTTATACAGAAAGCTAAAGATGGTGGTTTGGATGCCATTGACACTTATGTTTTTTGGAACCTCCACGAACCTTCTCCAGGAAATGTAACTTGCCTTATCTCTTTGCTTACTTCACTGTTTACCTTTGTTTAATCCTGTCATGTTTCACTGTTTTCTTCACAACTAATTTAGTTTTCTGTTCGTGAGTGATCGTTTAGTATAATTTTGAGGGCAGAAATGATTTGGTTCGGTTCATTAAGCTGGCTCACAGAGCTGGTCTTTATGTGCACCTTCGCATTGGCCCTTATATATGTGGAGAGTGGAACTTTGGGTAATGAAGCAAACTCATTGTTGAGATTTTCTGTAGTTTTACTTTTGTGCTCGTCAAATTATCTTTTCCTTAACGATGTTTTATTTTTCTTCATCTGTTAGAGGGTTTCCAGTTTGGTTGAAGTATGTTCCTGGCATAAGCTTCAGGACAGATAATGAACCTTTCAAGGTCTCTCACTGCTTCCCTCTTCCTACGTGTGTCTGTGTGTTTGGAGGGTGTATTTCACAATGCTGAATTAAGAAAAGACTAGAAATTGGTTAAGTAATTATATCTGCAATGAGTATTATCTCTTTGAAATTTTTTAACAATAAGCAACTTGACCACTTGTTTATGTGGATTTGTTCTTAGTATCTTACAGTCTCGATATTTATTGCAGCTTGCTATGCAAAAGTTCACCAATCGAATAGTCCAAACGATGAAGAATGAAAATATGTTTGCATCTCAAGGCGGGCCTATCATCCTCTCCCAGGTTTGCTTTCTGGTTCCCATGAATTTATTCTGCTCATTGATTTCACTCAGATTTATGACTTCACAGAAGTGCTTCAGAATTACAAAACTCAATGGCCTTCATTGCTTGCTAAACTTCTGTTGAATGCACTGTGTTTGTTTTCATGATTTGTTTCCGTTCCATTGTGCAGATTGAGAATGAGTATGAGCCTGAAAGCAAGGCATTTGGCGCCGCAGGTCGTGCATATATGACTTGGGCTGCTAATATGGCTGAATCAATGAAGACTGGAGTTCCATGGGTTATGTGCAAGGAATCTGATGCACCAGACCCTGTGGTAAATAAACTAACACTTCTTTTCTTTAAGCTATTTACATCTGATACATATTCTTTTCCTTTATCTTAATATTTTCCTTGTCTTGCTCTTACTCTTTTATCTTTTTGCCTTGGGAACATCGGAGAGCTGTTTAGGTGCAGGCATAGAAATTAAGCAGTTAGTACCCATCAAACTACTTTTATCATTGAGTGGAAAAGAATGAACTATAGGATTTTATAATTGGATTAAACCTAACTTCAGTTTGACTACAAGGAAATGAATGTCTGAATCATGCCTGTGTTTCATTTGATAGATCAACACTTGCAATGGTTTTTACTGTGATTACTTCTCCCCAAATAAACCCCACAAACCTACAATATGGACTGAAGCTTGGAGTGGCTGGTGAGCTTGCATCTCCTATCCCTTAGTCTCCAGTTTCCCTAGGAATTTAGTTGACTTGCAACTTCTTTCTATAGGTTCACAGACTTTGGAAGTCCAATTTACCAACGCCCCGTTGAGGATTTAGCATTTGCAGTTGCTCGGTTCATCCAGAAGGGAGGCTCTTTTGTCAACTATTACATGGTAAGTTTACAAAACTGCTTAAATTTTGGTTCAGCTCTTAATTCATTGTAGTAAATTTGTACCCAATACTCATTTTATGTATCACAAGAAGGAAATGTTAACTGTTTCAGTAGTTACTTTTGTCTCTAATTATCGAATATAAGAAAGGAAATCACAACTTGCTTTATTCTGTCCTTGAATTTGAAGGACACACGAGCATCTGAGCTTTACACCAGACAGAAGTTTAGGTCCTCGCGGGAACTCTACAACATATCACTTAGTTTCTGCAGGACTTATTCTAGTAATATCACTTATTCATTGAGGGCTTCTGTTTCAGTTTCCCGAAAAAAAAAACAGACGAAAGAGTTTACTATAAACTAATCGCATGGATGGGGCATTTTGTCCTTGTGGACATCACTTGTGGAATGGGGCAGTCATTTGCAAAGAGAGTTCAAGTATACAAGCCAATCTGATTCCTTTGTTGTTCTTTATAGTATCATGGAGGAACCAACTTTGGAAGAACATCTGGAGGCCCTTTCATTACTACCAGCTACGACTATGATTCCCCCATTGATGAATATGGTGACTAGTCTAAATAAAATTTCACAGTTAAAGTAGTGTCTTTATTGGATTTCTAACTAATAACGGTTTGGTCCTCCTTTGATAGGTCTGATTAGGCAACCCAAGTATGGTCATTTAAAGGATCTTCATAATGCTATCAAGTTATGTGAAAAAGCACTGCTCAACGCTGATCCTATTGTCACGCCTTTGGGAAATTACGAGCAGGTATAATTTCTAATCCCAATGAAGGCCAGAGGGACTTATTGAGTATTGTTGCAGAATCACAACTTAAAAGCGCCTTTATACTGAAATAATTTTAGATAATAGACAGTTCCATTGAGGTCAATGATAACTTCATTACTAGCTGTCTGAAGATATCTTTCATAAAAGATTCTTTACATTCAAACAAATCGTTAGAAGGACTTGAAATTAATTTGTGTTTTCCAGGCGCATGTATTTTCTTCAGATTCAGGTGACTGTGCAGCTTTTCTATCTAATTACAATCATGGATCAAGGACAAGGGTGAGATTCAACAATATTCTCTATAGTCTGCCTCCTTGGTCCATCAGTATCCTTCCTGATTGCAAAAATGTTTTTTTCAATACTGCCCAAGTAAGTGATTTGAACTTGAACAAATATTTGACAATCTCCAATATAACAAATAAGAAACATAAAATGTGTCAATCTCACAATTTTTGCAGGTAAAACAGAAGACTTCTCAAGTGCAAATGCTGCCCACTGATAACCAAATTCTCTCATGGCAGACCTTTAATGAAGACATATTATCAGCTGACGATGACCACATGATGACTACTGCTGGTCTCTTGGAGCAGTTGAATATCACCAGAGATACAAGTGACTATTTATGGTACACAACCAGGTGAGTTCCAGTCAATTTGCTCCACCTTAAGTTCTATTTGTTGATCATAATGAATAGGTAAATTATATGTACTGTCATTTTATTTCTACCATTGTACGGTGATCCCAGCATCGAGATACGTCCGTCAGAATCATTTCTATATGGAGATAAACTTCCCACTCTCTCAGTGCAATCAGCTGGCCATGCAATGCATGTCTTCATAAACGAACAGCTTTCAGGTACATCTTTCAACTCCAAAACACACCAGGTACAGGTAGTTTAGGGGAAGTGCAAACGCAAAGAACAAATTAAAGGAAGAAAGAACAACAAAGGATGTGTAGAGTAAACCGTGTCTCATTTTAATAAGAATGTGTAGTTTTGTGCTCCTATAATGCAGGATTCGCGTATGGCACTCGAACAAACAGGAAATTCACTTTTACAGGAAATGTGAAGCTGCATGCTGGAAGAAATAGAATCTCACTACTCAGTGTAGCTGTTGGATTGCCTGTAATTTCTCCATTCCCTACCAAGTTCATACATGTATTCTGATCTTTGTACTAATTTAGCCAGTTTGTATATTGAAAGAATTATCAAATAACTGGATAGAACCTTCCTGTCCTGTTTTTGGATTATCATCATACCCTGGCTTGTAAGAGACTGAAATTTGGTTTTTCCCGCTTTCTTTTTTTCCCTATTATCTGCCAATCTTCTTGTCCATCTCTAATTTCACGCTGTCAATGGGTGAAGAACAATGGTCCCCATTTTGAGGCATGGAACACTGGAATACTTGGACCAATCGTTCTCCATGGTCTAGACCAAGGGGGCATGGACTTAACTTGGCAGAAATGGTCCTACAAGGTACAAATTCGCCGGTCTCTTTGATATCTTCATTCCCAGTTGTGATTCTTCTTTCTTAATCTTTGTCCCTAGTAAATTATCTTTATTCCATGATTTCCAATGCATACATTCTTCTTTGTATAGGTTGGTCTTAAGGGAGAAGAAATGAATCTAGGATCTCCCGACTCAGTATCGTCAGTTGCTTGGATTCAGGAGTCCGTTGTAGGCGACAAACAGCAACCTTTGACCTGGTTCAGGGTAAGCCAAAGAAAACATGTCTGTAATGTTCCACAGAATATCCAAGAATGGATAATCATCTGTTCTGATTGAACTTGCAGGGATATTTCGATGCACCCAAAGGAGATGACCCCTTGGCTTTGAGCATGAGTGGCATGGTGAAGGGTCAAATATGGATCAATGGGCAGGCTATTGGAAGATATTGGACCGTCCCTGCCAGTGGAAATTGCACTGCTAGTGGTTGCAGTTACGCAGGCACATACAGGCCGCATACATGCGAACTTGGTTGTGGCAGCCCAACTCAAAAGTGGTAAAAACTTTACCATAATCAACTACTTATGAGTCTAAATTTGAACATATTACATGGGCAAATTCTTACTTGGTTTTGACATTTGGACATTTGCAGGTACCATGTACCAAGGTCATGGTTGAAACCAACTCAAAACTTACTGGTAGTGTTTGAAGAAATTGGAGGTGATGCATCAAAGATTTCTCTTGTAAAACGATTGGTGACGAATATATAAAATATTTGTTCTTTTCCAGTAGTACCACATGAAAAAGACATTGCCTAAAGCACAGCGATGTTGCTCTCTCTCATCATTTTCTAAAGATAAGGTAATGGAAAAGTAAGAATTTCTTCCTATTGTACCGAAGTCTAACCTTCTAAAACTAAAGCATTGCCAAAGAAGTAACCAAACTTTTTGCAACAAAAGCAATGCTACAATCTAATACTTACTCCAAAACAATCTTGAAAAGAGGATTGGAATTCTCTATTCCATATTTACTAATTTGACATGTAATGCCCAAATGCTCAGAGTATGCCAAATGGTTCGAAGGAATGAATACTAAAATACACCATCCCACATGCAAATAAACAAACGTATCATTGGCTTCAAACTAACACGAAAACTACTCTCCCCTTATTTCTCGCTCCAGAACTACCCTGCCATTTTCAGCTATTTACAATCCGTTATTCTCCACTAACCGACGTTCATTCTAACCACAATTAGCTTTCTAATCACACGCTTCATCAAAGCTCTCAACAAGAAACTACACTTTGTAAGCCTGTGCTATCCAGATTTTAACAGCCGAATCTCGTGGAGGTGCATATGATGTACGCGATCTCCTTATATATATATATATATATATATATATACACGAAACGTTCATCAAAGCTCTCAGCAAGAAACTGCGCTTTGTAAGCCTGTGCTATCCAGATTTTAACAGCCGAATCTCGTGGAGGTGCGTGTGATGTACGTGATCTCCTTATATATATATATATATATATATACATATATATATATATGTGTGTGTGTGTGTGTGTGTGTTTTCACTCGACGGCAAACACACTTTCATGGCCAAATTGAATATATATCGTGTCTTGTTAGAAACTTGACAACAAACATGATCAAATTCTCTATACCCACTAGTCTTTACCAACTCTGTTTCATACAATTTTATTCATATATTTCTTTGAGTTCTACATATTTATATGGATGAGATCGCGTGGAACATAATTGGTACAGACTAGTGAGTTTCAACTTTAATTTTTAGTTTTTATTTTTTAAAATTTAATAAAAATTATTTTTCAAAAATTTTTAAAAATTTTATTTAAAATTTAATTAATATTAATAATAAAATATAAACATTAAAAATCAAAAAAGTTTTTGTTCGCTTTATCCAATATTCATCCGAAGCAAACACTCTCTCCTTTCATTTCTTTCTTTTTGTTTGGATCTCTTCACCTTCTTTTCATCTTTAAGCCAGTGACTGTATGTTAATGCTCCTTTCCAATCCGTCGAAGCCAAGCTATGTATCGAAGATTGAGCAGATCCAATTGGATAATTGAGGCACGAACATTAAGGTGTCCACATCAGTGTTATTATTGGCTAAAGGAGTCAATCGACAGCTTTCAATATTTTCACGACTTTAAAGGGGTTGTTTGGCCTATGCAATGCACCAGTCACGTTCAAAAGGTGTATGATGACCATCTTTGTAGATATGAATGGGGACTTCATGGAGGTATTTATGGATTATTTCTCTATTTTTGGAGACTCTTTTGATCATTGCTTGTTTAATTTGGATATAGTATTACAAGATGTGAGGAGTTTCATTTAGTCTTAAATTGGGAGAAGTATCATTTTATGGTCCAAGAGGGAATAATTTTGGGTCATACGATCTCATGCAGGGGGATTGAGGTAGATCGAGCTAAGACTAAAATGATTGAAAAGCTTCCACCTCCTACCAACGTCAAGGGCATCCAAGCATTCCTTGGTCATGCAGGGTTCTACAAATGGTTCATCTAGAGCTTTTCTCTTATTGCTAGACCATTAACTAACTTGTTAGTTAAATATCTGCCTTTTGCTTTTGACAATGATTGTTTAGATGCTTTTAATAGGTTAAAGATGACACTTATAACATTACCTATTTTGACATCACCAGATTGGTCACTTCCCTTCGAGATCATATGTGATGCAAGCAACCATACTATTGGCTGCGTACTTGGACAACGGAAGGAGAAAAAGTTACGTGCAATTTACTTCGCTAGCAAAACCTTTACAGGAGCACAACTGGACTATACCACCACTAAGAAGGAGTTGCTTACAGTGGTATTTTCATGTGAAAAATTTTGTTTATACCTTTTGGGCTCACAAGTTATTGTTTTTATAAATTATACAGCATTGCGTTATCTTTTTGCAAAGAAGGATGCCAAAGTTAAGCTCATTCGATGGGTGCTTTTGATTCAAGAATTCAACATTGAGATTAAGGATAAGAAAGGAGCAAGAAATGTTATGGCAAACCAGCTATTGAGACTTGAAAGGGAACAAAATAAAAAAGAAAAAGAAATTGAAGAGCGTTTTCCTGACAAGGCTTTAATGATGGTAGAAAATCCTTTTCTTCCTTATTTTGTTGATATTGCCAATTATCTCTTAGGTGGTATTCTTCCCCCTAATATTTCAGAGTTCTCGATATATTTGGGATGAACCTGTGTTATATAAAATATGTAATGACAGTTTGATTCACAGGTGTATCCTGAAGATGAAATGCCTGAAGTTTTGACTTAATGTCATAGTTCAGTTTATGCCAGATACTATAAAGCGAAAAAGATGACTGCTCGTATTTTACAGAGTGGATTCTACTGGCCCAACTTATTCAAAGATGCCTGAGATTTTGTATTACGTTGTGATAGGTGCCAAAGAGTGGGCAATATTTTGAAGAGAGATGGGATGCCACTTTCAATCATCATAGCGGTGGAGATATTTGATGTGTGGGGCTTGAATTTCATGGGACCATTCCCATCTTCCCTAGGTAACTCTTATATATTGGTTGGAGTTGATTATGTCTAGGTGGGTCAAGCAATAGCTACTCTAATAAATGATGGCAAGGTGGTGAAGCAATAGCTACTCTAACAATAGGCACAACACCATATCGATTAGTGTATAGCAAAGCTTGCCATTTATTATTGGAGTTGGAGCATAGAGCCTATTGGACAATTAGAAAATTGAACATGGATTGGAAGCTAGTAAGAGAGAAGAGACTATTACAACTTGATGAATTGGAAGAGTTAAGATATGATGCATATGAAAATTCCAAGTTATACAAAGAAAGGGCTAAGAAGTTTCATATTGGCCACATTAAGAAAAAGGAATTCAAGAGGGGGAACTTAGTGCTTTTATTTAATTTACTACTTTGATTATTTCCCAGAAAGCTTAAGTCAAGATGGAGTGGCCCATTCAAGGTTATTCAAGTGTTTCCCCATGGAGCTTTGGAGTTAGAAAATGAAAAGGGTGAAATTTTTAAGGTTAATGGGCATAGATGCAAGTTTTACTTTGGAGGGCCATTCTCACAAGAAAGGGAAGTACCTTCTTTCCTTTCATTACTCTTGTATGACTTCATATGGAATGGTCAAGCTAATGACCTTAACTTATCATGTTTGTCTTTCATTTGTTTGTCTTTGTGTTAGTGTGGTTTGTTTTGATTTGATAATATTTAGGTTTGTCTTTATGTAAGTGTGGTTTATTCTGATTTGATAATATTTAGTTTAGTTTAACTTGTTTCACCCTTCATTATCTTGTTGTTTAGGTCCTCAATGATACATTTTAAGGTTACTTAAAGATTTATTGTGCATCATAGCTTGTTGGATGACCAAAGGATGAAACAAAAGATGCACCATTTCCATCGGCACCATCACTATAAGCCCATCTTGCCCATAATCTCTTCTATTATTCTTCTCGTGTTTTATGTTTTGTTTTCATTGTGTTGTTTTTTAGTTTTGGGTGTTCTCCTTTCACATTGAGGACAATGTTTTGTTCAAGAGTGGGGAGGTAGTCTTTGCATTTATGTTTTCATTTTTACATGTCATTTAGGATGCATGTTAGGTTGTTAATATTAGGTGTATCATTTCCCTTACATTTGAATCTCTGTGATGAATGTGATGCTATGAGATTCTATCTTGTTAGTTGGAATGAGATTAAATGCATGTGTGAACTTAAATCAGGCTACTTGAGTGGAGAGTGAACCATGTGGAGTGATGAAAGTAGTTAGCCACATAAGCTAATTCAGAACTTGACACTTGAACAATGAGGTAATGTATGAAAGCAAAATGGATTTTCATTTGAGCCTATGTGAGGAATTGAGCCTTTATGACTCCATTCTATAGTCATTTCATTTCTTGGTTTGTGTTATGCTTCCCTAGGTAATTACCTTCAGAACTTGCTTTGAAATGGTTTAAATCTATTGAATGCATGCTAGAAAGAAATGATCAAGGCTTTTTTGGTTTAACCTTTGGCTTAAATGACTTATCCTTTTATTATCCCTTGCTAGCCCCATTGAGCCTTTAACCTTTTGTCTCTTGAAATCACCCAATTTAAAAACCCACAAACCCCATTAGCTTACCCAATCACAAGTTAATAGAGTGTTAAGTCATACTTAAGTGTGGAATCACAAGTTAAGAGCACATGGCATATAGTTGTTGTTTTTTGTTCATTGTTTATTTATTAACTAAAAAAAGGAAGATAACAAAAGAGAAAAGAACAAAATCAAATTAAAAAGAGAGAAAAGAAAAGAAAAAGGAATAACATGTAGTAGCTTCAATAAGTGCAGGGAGAAGTATTACATATCTTAGAAGTTTATCTTTGTCATCTCTTTGTACACTTAGTAGTTTATAAATGTTTGTGATAAACCCCTAAAACCTGTTTAACCCACCTTAACCCTGGTCACATTACAACTCGAAACAAAGCCCTTTTGATTTATCCTAGCATGTAATCATTGTGGAGGAGAATTGGTGTATTAGTAAGCCTATGATAGCATGGTTTCCTATAGGAAGTTTGAGCGAAACAATAACCATCAAGCACTTGAGAGAAATGAGTGAAATCCGTAAGGAACGTCCATTTTGAATTTGTACTTATCTTTGAGTGATGGTTTCATGGGTTGAGTTTGCTTATGTGTACTAATGAAAATTAGTCATAATGTGTGTAGTAGCTTGACATTTGAGTTGGCCAAAGTTTGAAGGATTGCATGCTTTAATCTTTGTGAAAATGAAGTGATAGAATTTTATTGGTTGTATTTGATCTTTACTTAAGGACAAGCAAACGTTTAAGTGTGGGGATGTTGCTAGGTGTAGATTGCATTGTATTTTTATAGGTAATTTGATATGTGTTTAATGGTTAATTTGATTGTTTAGTGTGTTTAGGTTAAGAATTGCGTTAGTTTATAAATATTTGTATTTTAAGTGTTCTTTGGGTGAGAACATGTTTTTGAAGCTTCAATTTTATATATATGAGGCGTCGTGATGAGTTTGTTAGTGTTTTAGGACATTCGGAGGAGTTTTAGAGGAGAACCAAACCAAAACACAGTCCCACGATTATGGGGAATCTGTCACTATCGTGATAAAGAGCAAATAAACCAGCCATGATTGTGCACTAAGGGCCACGATTATGACCTGCACGCAAACAAACATATAGTCACTTTCAGATTTGAGTTTTCGAGGGACAATTCAGACATTTCGGACCCCAGAAAGACACTAGGGTTACCTTAATTAGAAAAGACTATAAAAGGATAATGATGGAACCCTAGAAAGGAATCTACATTCTGCCTACATTTGGAAACCCAAAAAAGAGAGAGAAAGAAGAGAGAGAGAGAGAGAGAGAGAAGAAGAGGAGGGTTTCGATGCCGAAGTTTCCCGAAATAGGTGATCTCTCGACACCGTTGCTTTCCCGAATCATCCAACCTGAGTTTCATTTCCACCCCCCCCCCCTTTTATCTTTATTCATTTACTGTGTAAGATTGAGAGGGGTTGTATGGATATGGATTTTGAGTTGTTCATGATGTATGGATTTTGAGTTGTTCATGATGTTCTAACTTTTCCTTTGGGATTTTGCTTATTTTTAATGTTAATCTAGTTGAATTATGTTTCCTTGATTTGAGTGTTGTGATTGATTAATGTATTTGCATGTTTCGGTAACAAACTGAGAAGGTGAATTGGATAAAAATGATTAGATTGGATTAACGAGAATTAGGCAATCTAATTAACCACTTAATCAATCTAGTCGATAATTTTATGGAGAGAGATCCCGTGTAAGACCTAATTATTTATCAGAGAGCTTTAAAACTAATTAGAATTACGGGCAATTTGTGAATTGAGAGATTGCAAGTCCATAATTAGATTAGGGTTTACAATTTAGGGAATGGTTATAACTCGAGAGAGAGTAGTCAACTCTGCGATAGTCTAGAACTGACACCCCATAAACACATAAAAGACCAGATTAACGTTAATGATAGGTAAAATCCCCTCTCTCACAACTTAATTGATTCTCTTAACGGATTTCCATCGTTACATTATTCGATTATTGCTAGTTTGTTTTGATTTAGTTTACTTTTCAGTTATTATTCAAATTTGAGTCTTAAACAAAGCACATCCTGAATTAAGTGGTGCCTAAGCACAATCTCTGTAGGACAATATTTGCTTTTTACTCATAAGTAACGACCTGTATACTTGCGATTTTTAGCGTAAAAGAACTAATTGGTTTTATAATCAACAATGCCTAATATTGCTGCCATATTTCTTCAAATATATAAGGAAGTTGTAAACCATTCTTGTTTATTGAACCAAGAAAGTCTCTATAACATGCACAAACTTGCCTCTCCCATAAATAATAAATTATAACATCAAATTTTTTATCCCAAAAAAATTCTTTCTAAAAAAAGAAAAACATATTATAAGTACCTATAAATTACAATCTTTATCTAATTAATGTATAAAATTAGATAAAATAAAAAGATTAAAGAATATATTTTTTATACCTCAAACTCCTGACAATAAAAATCCTTTGTCACCTAAGAGATATTCTTTCATATATAATCCTCAAGATATATCTTCTCGTTGAACTTGGATGAGATATTTCTGGAGCACGTTCTAGACGGAACCAACCTAATACATAAGCTATTTTAGATCATTTTCAAATTAAAACCTATAACTTCAGTATAAACCTATGGTGTTATCATATATTACAAAATTTTAAGAATTTCACTCACAGATTATTGACAATTGTGATGTAAGTTCTTCCATCAACTCCTTTAGCTCCAGGCTAAAGGCCGCCTCTTTCATCTGCAACGTTTACCCCTAATATCTCTGTTAGTGTAGGGGTGGTGGATGATGTAGCAATGCTGTTGGATAGTGTAGCAACAAATACAAAATGTGACTGTATAGGGATGTAGGTTGGGAAGGTGATGCCTCATTTGGATGTGCACTAGCTGGACTTATAGCACCTGATTCTGTAGCATCTGTAGAACGTGATCCTTCACCTAGACCTACACTAGCTCGTCTAAATGGTGGTAACCTAACCCTTGGCCACATTATTTCCTGTTTTCTCTTTTGTGGAATATTTTTAACCTGAAATTCATATTTTATTGAATGTTCTAATAATAGAATAATATAAATTAAATATATAACAATATATTATTGATGTAATAATAGATTTATTCATATAATATTCTATTACAAATACAAATTAATCGTTATCATAAATTAATTGTAAATCAAAATCATCATCATTTTCTTTTTCTGAAGAATTAAAATAAAGCTGAGGCTCCTTTTCAGGTCTCTTGCCACCCTTATCTTCTCCAGATGAAATTTCAACATATCCATTATTTGGATCGTTCAGAGTTTCATTCTCATCATATATTATGCATCCATTTATTTCATAAACATCTTCCTGAAACGCTTCGCTTTCAATTCTCTTGTTTTCTCCTTTTCCATGTAATTCAAAAACATCTTTAGGTTTTACTTTGCAAGCTACCAATCAATCTGACTTGTCTCAGCGTAAGCTGGGAAAAGGGATATAATACATCTGGATTGCTTGCATCGCCAACACAAAAGGTTCAAATTGTCTATATCTTATTCATTGGTTGATTTCAACTAGATTGTACTTTTGTTATAGTATTAGGATTTGGATAAAACCATTCACACTTAAATATCACACTCCATTTTGTTAGCAACACAAAGTACTCAATTTCATGTATCTTAATAATTTTACCATAGTAATCTATCAATTCTCCCTGCATGCAAACCTCATTATTTACTATTGTCATACTATGACCATGATATTCTATTTGAAATTTGTATCCATTAACAAAATACACCGAATACAATTTAACAGGTCCTTTTGCAAGATCACATATGAACTTATTCTCTATTGGATTTTCTGAGGGCTACACAAAAAATTTATCATATTAAATAGTATAATGTCATTTAAACACTTTGATATGATAAGTCAACCATTTCAATTAATGTAAGTGAAAATTTACATATTTCTCGAACCATTGAGGAAAGTGTCTGTTAACTTCTTTATTGATATCATCCTGTGTTTTTTTGGCATTAGCTCAAGTAACCATTCCTCGTATAATCTAAAAGCATTATTATGTATCTTAATTATGAACAAGACTAACTTTAAAAACCCAAATAATCAATTTCAAAATCAACTTAAACTTACTGCACGAAAAGTTGAATCTTTTGACAATTCAATAAAATGTAACCACGGCCAGTCTCTACTTCTTCTTCTGTTAACATTGTTCTTGTTGACTGTCCATATGTTTGTCCAGTATATGTGAAAATGGATAAGTTATCGTCAACATCACCAGTTTCTCCCCCATTGTCATTACGAGGAACTTTTCTCTCTCTTGTGTGCATATGCGGCTTAAAATAACGTGAACGAAATCTACTTGCTTCCTTCACTAAATAAATATTACATATATAACCTTCAAATCTAGCCTTGTTTTTGACATTTTTATTCAAGTGATGCAAATATCTACATTACAAATAGGGTTATTACAATTATGTAACTAAAATATGCTATAAGCTTTATTTAAATATTAACTATAATTACCCTTTAAACGGATACATCCATTGTTATTGAACTGGACCAACAATTTTAGCCTCGTATGCTAAATGTACGAGTTGATGCTCCATAAACACAAAGAAGCTTGGAAGAAAAATCCCTTCTAATTTGGACAAGGTAACTGGAATTTGTCTTTCTAGTTTTTCCATTATAGCCAACTTTATTTTAGATGATGATAAACTTTTGAAAAACAAACTTAATTATGTTATAACTTCCCAAACCTTATTTTGTAGCAACTCTCAAAATGCAATTAGAATTAGCCTTTGTATAAACAAATGACAATCATTCTTTTCATCCCAAATAATTTGTACTTCCTCATGTCCACACCAAAGTTGTGAATACCATACTGGACTTGGTATCGGATTGGGTTTTGGTATGGTACTATACTGGTACCGGTCAATATCGGGTACCATTTCGTGTAATTTTTAAATTTATTAAATAGTCCCTAAAATTTTTAAAATTTACAAAGTAGTCCATTGGTATATTGTACAATTGTATCATATACTTTACAAGTTTACATCAACCTTATTTTCCAAAATCATAATAATAAATAATAATTACAATTAGTATGAAATAATAATATTTTTTAAATATTTCAAATATAAAGAATAACCACAATTAATATTAAAAAAAGACAATCATCATAATACAAATATAAAATTAAGAATAATATAAAGTATTTAAAATATTACAATAATGCAATTTCATCATTTTAATAAATAACAATTACATCAAAACATTCAAGTAAAAGCTAAATTACATTACAATTTTAAACTACATTATAATTTAACATTTACAAAAACATTACATCCAAGTAAAAGTTAAACCTGAAACAAAAACATTTACAATTACATTATATGCATAGAATTTAACATAAACACCAAAAATAAGTAAAATTAAAAGAAGATGGAAAAATAACCTAGAATGAAATTCAATCGTCAAAAGGAGGATACACGCTATAACTGCATTGACCCCAGTTATCATTTGGTACAAAATCCTCATCATTGAGAGGAGCTTCATCATCATTATCATTCAAATTTAATGC
>JANZXP010000196.1:39657336-39685125 GCA_027576715.1 Erythroxylum flavicans
GTATTAGGGTTTCCATATGTACAGACTGTACACATATGTATATACAGATGTTTTGGAGTAATGAAAAGTGGATTTTGTTTTTTTTAAAATTTTGTGAATTTCAATTACTGGTTCTTATGCTTATGATGTATGTGATGCCATGTGGAGTTTGATAGTTGTTTCACGTAGCGTTCCATTATCTTAGGTTATGTGTCGGAATGACCTACGGGCGTCCCGATGCGTATCCCAGGGTGATGGGGTGTTACATATACAATATCATTTCGACAAGATATAAACTACATAAGATTAGGCCCTGGAGATATTCAAATCCAACAATAACCATTAAAACAACATGCATGCAATACAACAACTGAGAATATGCATTTGTCTCCTTTTGTACCTGTCATTTTGTCAATCCATATGTATATAAGTCAACATATATATATCAATATTAATAAAAAGTGACTGCAAATATCATTATGCATGTTTCATATATACAAGTCATAAGCAATCCGTACAAAGTACTAGCATGTTCTGTACAAAATAGCAAACTCCTACTAATCTTATCAAGCTAGGCTCCTAACAATCCTATTCGGGAGACGTGTTTTGCAAACAGACAAATAGGTAAGCCTTTTGTAAGTGAAGCTACTAACATGCTAGCTATAGGCTTATACTCAATAATAATGAGGGATTCAACAACTTTCTCTTTAACAAAATAATACTTTATATCAATATGCTTTGAGTGAAAAGTACTTTTAGTGTTCTTAGAGAAAGTTACAGCTCTATCACAATAAAAATTTAGTGGACTTAAAATAGAGTCTACAATACCCTATACTAAAATGAAATTCCGCAACTATATTACTTGACAAGCTACCTCATAACACGCCATATACTCTGCCTCTATTGTAGAAGACGTCGTAAGTGTCTGTTTGATACTTTTCCACGATACAACTCTTCCATCCATCATATAGATGTAGCCTGAAGTAGACTTTTTATTATCCACACATCTTACATAATCGGTGTCACTAAACCCAACTATATTAAGAGTGTCCGTTTTTCACCGAGTCAACATATGATCGTTGCTACCCTGAATATACCTCATGACTTTCTTAACTGCTTTTTAATGGCTAAGTTCAGGATTACTTAAGTATCTTCCCAACGTGCCTACAACAAAAGCAATATCAGGGTGTGTGCATACTTGAGCATATATTAGACTTCTTACAAGTGACGCATAAGGAACGACTTTCATTTCATGTCTCTCTTTATCATTTTGTGGACATTGGGCCTTTAAGAATTTGTCACCCTTCACTATTGGTACCTTTCTAGGAGAACAAGAATGCATATTGAATCTTTCTAAGATCTGATCAATGTAAGCCTTTTGAGATAATCGAAGAATCCCATTAGCTTTATCTCGGAGAATCTGAATTTCAAATACATAAAAGGCCTCACTAAGATCCTTCATATCAAAATGGCTAAATAATAGTTGTTTTGTCTCAAATAATATATTAGTATCATTATATGCAAGTAGAATGTCATCAACATACAATACAAAAAAAATGAAACTGCTCCCACTGAACTTCATCTATATACATTGATCAATTATATTCTCCTTGAAGCCATTTGTAGTGGCAACCATATCAAACTTGAGATACCACTGCCTTGATGCTTGTTTTAACCTATAGATAGACTTCTTGAGCTTACAAAACTATGTGTTCTTTATCAGTCATCTCGAACCAATTGGTTGAGTCATATAACCATCTTCATACAGATCTCCATTCAAAAAGGCGGTCCTCACATCCATTTGATTAAGTTCTAAATCGAAATGAGCAACTATAGCCATGATAATTCGCAGTGACTCTTTGGTAAAAACTAGTGAGCAGGTTTCTTTGAAATTATAGAAACTAGTGAGCAGGTTTCTTTGAAATCAATAACCTTTAGCCACTAGTGTAGCCTTATACCTTTCTACTTGTCCACTTGAGTCATGTTTGATTTTGTAACCCACATGTACCCAATGGGTTTGCAACCTTTAGGTAGTTCAACCAACTCTCAAACTCCATTTTGTGACAAGGAACTCAACTCATCTTCCATTGCATTCATTCACAACACATATTGACGACTATTTATGGCTTCTTGATAACTGAGTGGTTCAGTAATATCTCCTACATCAAACTCATGTTCCTGCAAATAGATAATATAGTCATCAGGAATGGCAGATCTACGTGTTCTTTGTGATCTCCTCACAACAACTTCATCATCCCTAGTATCAATGACTTCATCTTATGCTTGATTATAAGGTTCATCATAAGATTCAAATTGAATTTGTTCAATCATAGGGTCATCAGTAGGAGAGAAAGTGACAGGTACAGGGATTAAAATATGTTTTTCCCTCAATATAATTTCTCTTGACCTTTGACTTGAACCAAATTTATCTTCAAAATAGATAACTATATCTGATTCTATGACTCTGGTTGTGTGAGATGGGCAATAGAATCTTGAACCCCTTGATCCGACGATGTAGCCTACAAAGTAGCCACTGATAGTTTTTGGATCAAGCTTCTTAAATTGCAGATTATAAGGCCTTATATCTACTTTGCATCCCCAAACACAAAAATGGCGCAAACTTGGTTTCTTACTTGACCATAACTAATATGGAGTCTTTGGGATTGATTTGCTAGGTACTTGATTCAAGATATAAGTGGTTGTCTTCAACGCCTCACCCCACAAAAATTCTAGTAAACTAGAATGAATCAATATACACTGCAACATATCAAGAAGTGTGTGGTTTCTTCTTTCAATGATTTCATTCTATTAAGGAGTTCCTGGCATTATGTATTTTGCTTCAATACCACATTCTTGCAAGTATCTAGCAAAATGCCCTAGATTCCGTCCACTCTCATCATAATGCCCATAATACCTTTGTCAGAATTAACTACCTTAATTTTCTTCCCCTTTTAAAGATCAACATTTGTCTTCAAAATCTTAAACGCATCTAAAGATTCAGATTTTTCACGAATGAGCTCCATATAATTATACCGGAAAAAATTATCAATAAAAGTCATACCGGAAAAAATTATCAATAAAAGTGATGAAGTATTTATAACCACCTATAGTAGGTGTAATAAATGGTCCACATATATCAGTATGAATCAACTCCAACAATTCTGAGCACCTGTCTGTTTTGCTTTCAACTTTCCTTTAATACAATTAACACAGGCAGTGAAATCTAAAAAATCAAGATCCTAGCGTATGCCATATTTTATTAACCTCTCCATTCTATCTCTAGAAATATGGCCTAAACATTTGTGCGATAATATAGAAGATCTCAAATCCAATCTCATACGTTTGGAACCAACAACAATATTAAGAGAAAAGGAAGAAGCAATAGTAACAACATCATTCAACTCAGGTTTGTATAAATTTTCAAATAAAATGTCATTTCCTACCAAAAGAGAGCCATGATATAAAGTCGTTTTTTTAGTTTCAAAAAGAAGATTATAACCTAGTATATCTAAAATAAATACAGAAATCAAATTCCTCCCAATAGAGGGTAAATAAACAACATCACGTAACTCCAAAAGATGTCATGTATTCAACTGTAGTCCAACTGTCCCAAAAAGTTCAACTTGGACTTTGGTATCGTCTCCTATGAACACATGTTGCTCAAAACTAGTCGGCCTTCTTAGACTTGTCAATTTCTGCAAAAAATTCGTAACGTGAATTATTGCTCTAGTATCTAACCACCAAGTATTTGAGGGCACATCAATAATATTGGACTCTAAATAAAGCATCACTAGGCTTGGCAATTTTGGCCCAACCCAACCCAATTTTGGCCTAGGTTGACTTAGCCATAGGTAGGTCATGGGCTAAAGCAGTTCGGCCCGACCGGGCCACAAGCCGAGCACGGAGTCCATGACTTGATTGAAACAACAAAAACGATATTGTTTTGTCAAAAACGATGTCTTTTTGTAAATTTTTTATAAAAAAAGTAAGGATGGGTCGAGTCGACCCATTGACATCCCTAACCATCACAAGACAATTACCTTTCTTATCTATATGAGCTTTGAGCTTTCGGCAATTAGCTTTCTTGTGCATAAAGTTCTGACAAAAGTTGCACTTCCCTTTGAAAAATTTATTCTTTTGACTAATAGAAGATGAGCTCGCCTATCCATTTCCTTTAAGACTAACAACATTCTTCTAGAAAGGCTTTTGGTCACTTGAGCTATTAAAAGTGAACTTTCTTTTTTGAGAATTATTGTGGTTTGTCATCATGGAGATGCTTCTTACCTTTCCTTTTTTCACGTCATCCTCTTCCTTGGTAAGAATAGTAGTCATCTCCTCAACAATCCATTGCTCTTTCTGAGCATTATAACTTAATTTGATCGAATCAAATTTGGAAGAAAAAGTCTCCATCACAAACTATACCATGCAATCTTTACCAAGGTCCATATCAATAGCCTTAAGCTTATGGTAACAACCCATAAGCTTGTCGATGTACGACCTAATGTCACTTGCACCATCTTAAATGGTGTGATGAAGCATGTTCAAGTACTCATTTTTTAAGAACTTCTTGTACTTCTTCTTAATGGAAGCAAGAAAATCCTTTGCACTGTCAACCTCAGGAATACTATCGCGAATGCATTCATACATGTGATACATCTTAATCATCAAGCAACATCAATTAAAGTATATCCACTCCTCATAAGATTTCTTATCCTTCTCTTTAGCATCATAAGTAGGTTTAGGTGATGCATCAATTCTTAAGGCCAAGTCCATTTGCATGATAGTCAAATTTATCATGAGAGATTCAACTCACTACTTGTGGTTCGTTCCATTCAACGTCAAGATAGCAGAGACTCTTGAATTGCTTAAAGTTGAATGAAAACTAAGAGCAATAACCATGATATGCATATTAAAATATGATCATGCAATTTGTGCTCTTTTTCTCAAAATTAATTATATCATGTATACTAGAGTTCTTTAAACAAATATAGAACTCATCCTCAGGTAAGAACAATATATTAAATATTACAACCAAATCATCAATGTACTATTAAAAGGATAGAAAAATTATGTGGTTTATAATATTTCAATAAAATTTCTTCACCATATTAAGCATCCTACTAAGTAGTAATTATCGACAGGACAATTGATTACCCGTATGGATCTTAATGTTATTTTAAAGGAAAAACACAAAATTTAAACACATATTAATATTTAGAAGTTCCTCATCACAAATAGTTTCACATGCTCAATTTTACGACAGGTAAAAAAAACATTTACTATTGTCAACAAATAATCATGTTTATGCCACAATAAGATTAAAAATAATTAGAATTATCAGATAAAAATCATTGATTAATCTTGTACATAAACATATAAAAAGATAGAATCAAAAATGGAGCAAAATAATGAAAAATTGGTCCAAAAAAATTTTTCACCCCCACCCCCCCGCGCGGTGCCACTGTACAAAAATTTTATTAATTATTATTTTTATTTTTATTTTTTATTATTATTATATTAAGGCATGCTGGTCGACGCGTGAGTCAAACCTGCCTGAAACTCAACCTCCGACCATCCATTTCCGACGAGGCTTGAGGAGTTTTCTTCTATTTTTCATGCTCTATAGATTTCTAATACCTGTTTTAACCAAAAATACTCCAAAATTTGAAAGCTTCTAACCCATTTTGGCCATTAACGAACCCCCAACAACTTTGAAAAATCTCACCCAAAAAAGGAGATTCATTTGCCCAAAACAAAGTTAAAAGACAATAACAATAATCAAAAACAATTTCTACACCTTCAATGCATCATTTTGAGATTATTCATGCCAAAAACAAGTTTGGGAAAAAACGAGTTTATACCCAAATATAAGCCCTAAAATCAAATAACCATGAATCTCTGATACCAATTGTTATTCATAAATGCAGTGAGCAATAACCACGATATCAAGATCTACATTCTATTTAGAGCAATAATTAGACAATAAGTGAACATACCTCCAATGTTGGGTATAGCATCTTGATTCATTTTTCTCCATTCAAGAGACCACAAACCTATCAATACTCAAAAGCATGTGTAAGAGAGAGCTTACGGTAGAAAACCCTTTCCAACTATCACCACACACATCCACCGAAAAACACATTCTTACCCATATGTTATATTTATAACATATTCTGCCCTAGGGGGTATAATGAAGTTAATTATGTCATTTCAAAATTGTAATGAACTATGGTTTAATGGGTGAACCTATAGTTATTAGGGTACTATCATATGCCTCAAATGTAATTAGTAAATTAATAACCATCCTATTAAAGTTATTAAACATATATTAGGCAATTCAATTAATGGTTGTGAATATGGAATTAATGTTATGATTATATTAGTCCATATATTTCTAACATCTTTTTGTCGTCTCTTCTCCGATTTTCCATGTTTATTACCTTCCCATTTTGTCACTTCAGTGATCTTTGTGGGAACTATTTATATATTTTTTAAAAGAAATAAGATAATCTTAATTTATAAAATATGCTTAATTTATAAATATAATAAATTTTGGTTTTCATTTATGAGACTTCTTTGTGAAATTAATTATTAAAATGAATTATGACAAATCATTGTAATATTTGATCTTTAAAATTTTTTTCTTGAATAGGTTAAGAAAAATATACAAGTATATATCAAAAAGTATGTCAAGAGTGTTATCTCTTCTAGAGCTTATCCTTAATTATAATATGATTTAAATTTTTTCAGTAATTTAATTAAAATTAAAATTTATTCAAAAATTTAATTCCGATCAAGTCTCAATAAAATTCAATATCTAATATTAAATTATTAATCCTTATTCATCAAGTATTTTACATTTAATTCTAAAATTTTTCAAACTTTACAATGACATTTAACTTGTTTAAATTATTTTCTCTATTTAACTTTTTTAATGTGATTCGTTAGGTTCATACAAAAGTTGAGAACAAATATAAATTATAATCCTAAATATATGAAAATTTCTAATTTATCTTCAATTTTTTAATTAAATAGTTTATATAAATATATTAAGATTGAAGTATAACAACGCATTATAATCACTCAAATATTAGAAATATCAAAGTGATTTTGAATTAACCTTTCCAATCCATAATTTTGACTAAACATAAAGTATAAAATTAATATATATTTTATTTGATTCCAATCATATTTTTCTCTAACAGTAATATTTTATTATTTCAATAAAATTTAAAAATTATTTTTAAAATGTCATTTTATCTTAACCAAGGAATTTTTAAGTTAATACTAATTGAGAATAATGAGTCATTGTCTCTAATTACCTTAAAATGGTAAATCATATATTAGTTACTGTACTACTTTTATATAGTAATATAAGAAAATAACAATTCTTACAGGTGATAATTTAGAGATTATGTAAGACAAACAAAAATTAAGAAAGTGGGATTAGTTTCTAATTTCTACAAATTAAAGGATCTTTTGCCATTCTTTTGTTTTCTTCGCAGAGAACATAAGAATTTTATTTGAATGTTGTATTACTTTGTCTTCACACACTAGTTGTAATCTTATCTTTAGAAAGTTTAAACGATAATTTTATATTATGTTTAAATCTTTAACTACTCTTTAGCAATTAATATTAAATGTTGATTCCTAAATCATCACGTGTGTCTAATACTTATCATCTCTCACTTATACATATGATGGGTTTAGATGATCAATATTATGCGATTTCCTATACTTATCCTATAACCCATGCAACTAGCATACCACGAGAGCCAATAGTCCTATATCTGTTGGGAACATATGATGTCTTGATTAATAAATCAATTCTTGAATAGGTTTTGTATTATATACCCTAGGTCATATCTTGCATTTTAATCTCCCTTGATCTCATTTATTTAATTGTAATAAATGTATTCAATTCTCTTACTAAGAGGCAGTGGCCACCTTTGAATACAAAATTGTTTTATGTGATTTACTAATTATAATGACCTTCCTCTATTCTAAATTCTTTTGAATTTAATTTAATTTACTTTCCTATAATTGTTTTATAAGATTGTATCAAACATGATTTTTTAGTAACATTTTAAGCTAGCAAGCATTAAATTTAATTCTTAAAAATTACATTAATCCCCTTTATGGTCATTTCTATACACATAATAAGACTCACGTGCTATGGTATTAACTCCTATTAATTTGGAGCATATGTATTTTATAAATATAATATCAAACAAATGTTGGATCATACATAATATATAACCCGAGTTCACTTATCTACTGTTAACTTTATAATTCTGAACCCTCATTCGGTAACTTAAAACAAATACATTATCATATGATCACTCCAGATTAATTTTCTTTTGACTTAAGTCGACATTCACAATTTAAGTTTCTTACTTTAGCTCTTAGTTATCACCTTGATAATAAGCTTAAATCTTGCCTCTTCTCCAGTCATCACAAATATTAGAGTTGATTGCCCGTATGAGAAGACCAATCTTTTGTATGTCCGACATACTCTTTGATTCATATAAAAGTATGTCAGGCAAAGTAAACATATTTCATAATCAAGTAATTCTTATTATTTAATAAACATTGTCAACTTATAGACAATTCATTAAATGAACATACATGGAAAATTGTTAACCAATTACATTTCAATATATACGTAATCCTAACAACTTTACATGCCTGATGTATGTATCTAAGAAAATTGGTTTTGTCATTAGGTCTACTACCATATCTCGTGTAAATATATACTTTATGTTCACTTCTCCTTATGCAAGTATATCTTTTACATAATTGTATTTAATATCTATATGTTTGGTTTTACAATAAAATTTGGTGACTTTAGTATAAACTATTGTTTCTTGACTATCACAATTGTGCTAAATGTCTCGCTTTAGGTGACCCCTAAATGCTATAAATTCAACTTTTATTATGGACAAAGTAACACACGGTTGTTTCTTACTTTTCTAGGATATAACATCATTGTTAATTAAACAGTTTATATCAATAGATTATTATATAGCATCATTTAATTTTACTGATTTATCAAAAAAAAAAAGATTATCATATAGCATCATTGTTAATTAACATTTTTAAATATTAAAAATGTTAAAGTGATTAGATTTAACATCTACAATTTATGTTTCGACTAAACATAAAGTATAAAAGTAATATATAGTTTATTTGAGTATAGTTATTGACAAGAATAATTGATTTTTTTAATGACACTTGGAAATTATTTTTAAAGTTACATTTATCTTGATCGACGATTATTCTAATTAATATTAATTGATAATAATGAGACATTATCTCTAATTATTTTAAAGTAATGAATCATATATTAATCACTCTATATATAATAATATGAAAAACAACAATTCCTAAATGCTATACTTTTGAAATTATATATAGGAATTGTTCATGTCATGTTTAATGATCAACAATCGTTGACAAGAATGGATGATAAGTAATATTGATATTTTGGTAATCTTAAATAAAAAAGTCTATTGTATAATTATCATAATAATTATTTTCATAAATATACTAATAATATTTCACATAAAATTTTTATATTGAAGTTATTTTTAAACAATCCCAAACGTTACAAACATTAAAATGCAAAACAAAGAAAGATTAAACGTATCGTATAACTCCATTTATACGTACAAATAAAACAAAAACATGTGTCGCAAAGTCCCAAATCCGAATGTAATCCCCTCTTCAGTCTTCCCTCCTATCCTAATGGACCGTCCACATTCAATCCCATTCCCACACTGCGACAAAACCACCTACCCAACCCAACTCTTACATAAGAAACCCCAATCCCGTCCAGTCCAGCTATCATTCACCCCCCATTCAACCATCTCGACGTGGCATCGTCCCATTGGCTTCTCCCTTTCCCTTCCTTTAAGTAATTAACGCCATCAACACTAGTAGCTTTGAAGACAACTCCAATGCCTGTTACGCGTATCTATGCGGACCTCTTTAGATCATTTATTTTATAATCTCATCTATTTTGATTAATTTCTCATGTCGTTTCCATCTTTTTATGATATACAATAATTAAATATTTGCAATATTTTTAGACATTATTTTGATAAATTTTTATATTTACTCTCTTAATTTTAAGTATTATGTATGCTAATTTTGTTATTAAAAATTTATATTGAATTAATAAAAAATTTGAAATAAAGGAAATTAAAATAAATCACCAACAATAATAACAATATCATTTAATAAAAATCTCGCTAAGACGTGAAATTTGGAGAGATCTAATAATACTCAATCTTACCCTTAATTAATAAAAACATTATTTTTAAATGACCTATAAAAAAATTAAAATAATATAAATACTTAAAATTGATTGCTGTATACATTAGTTTATCGCAATGTTTAGTTGTTACATAAGTTTTATACGCACACATTTTTCATAAAAATTAGTTGTTACATAAGTTTTATACGTACACATTTTTCATAAAAATATAGGATCCTACTGCTTTATATATCTCTGACCTTGGCATGTAGGTTCATTCAACTACTACAGCGATGGCTTCAAGTGTCTCGTTACTCGTGATCTTCTCTCTCCTCTTCGTCTCCGCAATTTCGGGGGAGCCGTTGACCTCTTCGGACGGCGAGGATACGCTTATCAGGCAGGTCGTCGACGGTGGCGAGGAATCTCCTCTCCTTGACGCCGAGCACCACCACTTCGCGCTCTTCAAGAGAAAGTTCGGCAAGTCGTACGCTTCGCAGAAGGAGCACGACTATAGGTTCCATGTCTTCCAGAGGAACCTGCGACGCGCGGCGCGTCACCAGAAGATGGACCCCACGGCGACGCACGGTGTCACACAGTTCTCCGATCTAACTCCGAGGGAGTTCAAGCGGCAACTTTTAGGATTGAGGAGGTTGCGGTTTCCTAAGGACGCGAATCAAGCTCCGGTCTTGCCGACTAATGATTTGCCAGAGGATTTCGATTGGAGGGAGAAAGGAGCCGTTACTCCCGTAAAAAATCAGGTTTGCATTTTCTTTTAAAGGCCGTTTAGAAACCTTCCAATTGGATGAATTAAATTTAATTTATACTTATTGAAATAAATCTATAAATATTAAAATTGAATTTAATTACATTATTTGGAGCATAATAAAAATGAATTCTACTTCTTATTTTTTTAGTTAAGTATGTAATTAATGTGTGTGTTTTGTAAGAATTTGTATATTTGTGATGTGTATATTTGAGAAAAGAATTTTTAATGTTTTGAAAAGAATTAGCTCTTCAATTTACACGCCAAATCGGATCATTTAAGATGTGAATTGAATTCATTAAAAAAATAAGATTCAATTACGTGGTTGAATTCAAATCATTTCTTTTTTAACGTTTCAAATGCAAGAATTGAATTCAATTATATGAAATTAATGAATAGAATCCACTTCATTGGATTCCAAACGGGCTGTTAAATTTTCTCGTGATGAAATTACATAAGAGATTAAGTTATTTCTTAAAATAAAAAACTATGTTGTTGATAACTTAGACATTAATATGGATTGTGTTTTCTTGGTGATTTAGGGCTCGTGTGGCTCGTGCTGGAGTTTTAGTACGACGGGAGCGTTGGAAGGAGCTCACTTTCTTGCTACTGGTGAACTTGTTAGCCTTAGCGAGCAACAACTTGTGGATTGTGATCATGAGGTTTGAATTGTTTTTCTATTAGCTTTGCGTGTGTAGTATATACACGTTTCTTGTTGGTGATTGGTAATCAATTTATTGCGTGGCGATGTCTTGAGTAGATTATGTTGTCGAATAGACTGTAAAGGGGATGGATGGTAAAATTTCATTTTCCTATTATCTGAGACACTGCGAACAATTGGTGAAAACTAGTTGAAGTAATGGGCGCTTGATGGTGTTGTAAGCTATATACCAGTTGGAATGTATTGGGTAACATATTCGGTAGAAGCTCATATAATGTGTGAGGCAGGTTAGGGTCATGCTTCGATGTTATCAGGATGAGAGCTAAATTAGATTGATGTATTCGATGATGGGTGGATGAGTAATTTGCAATTCTTGATGTGTTCGATGATGGCTAGATGTGTAATGTAAATTGGTGACGTCGTGGATGAATCTAAGAAGTTCTCAATGGTGGGTGTCTGATGCTACCGTGCGTTCTAATTTGTTAGTGTTATTTGGCTAACTTAGGGTGTTGCGTATGTGTGCAGTGTGATCCAGAAGAGGCAGATTCATGCGATTCTGGGTGCAATGGAGGGCTGATGAACAGTGCCTTTGAGTATACTTTAAAAAGTGGTGGCCTAATGCGCGAGGAGGACTACCCCTACACTGGTATTAATGGTAAGGCTTGCAAATTTGACAAGACTAAGGTGGCGGCTAGAGTAGCCAACTTCAGTGTTGTGTCCCTCGATGAGGATCAAATTGCGGCAAATCTTGTGAAAAATGGGCCTCTTGCAGGTACATGAGTTCGGGACCTGGCATCTGACTAAACAGAGACCATACGTTTAACCTACATTTGCTTTTGTGGAATTTGCAGTGGCTATCAATGCTGTGTACATGCAGACATATATTGGTGGAGTTTCCTGCCCATACATTTGCTCAAAGAGGCTTGACCATGGTGTGCTGCTTGTGGGATATGGGTCGGCTGCCTATGCTCCTATCAGACTGAAGGACAAGCCATATTGGATTATCAAGAACTCATGGGGAGAAAGCTGGGGCGAGAGTGGATACTACAAAATCTGCAGGGGCCGGAACATTTGTGGAGTGGACTCCATGGTTTCTACCGTCGCTGCTGTTTCTGCATCATCGACTTAATCTCAGTGATACGAATCACCTTGGGCCTTTGTATTTGTACATAGATTGTGTCATAATTGTAGGCCCTCCTTGGTATTGGTCTTAGACCCAGTTACTGCCTCTCAAATGTAGCCAAGCCATAGGGGATTGGAATTTCTTTAAGATGTCCTATTCTATGCACTTGGTTTGTCAGAACAGTTTAGTTGTCTTATCTATATTGCAATATACTCCAGTTCACGAGTCCTGCGATTATTTTCCTGTTTTAGGACACGCCAAGACAGTGACGTCCTGCCACACGGACATGGTGCTGCAAATAGAATCTGTTTCATTATAGTATGGTCGATCTTATTGTGATGTAAATATGCCATGAGCTATTGCAAATGTGGAAGCAGTTGATACGTCTGAATGCGGGAACACAATAGTCCTAATACGATTTCATTTCAGATTGTTAAAAATACTTCTGATTGGCAAAAACTCGGTCAGCTTAAATATGTTCTAATCAGGTTCATCTTGTATTCTACGTAAATGATATTTTATACAGAATCGCTGCTTCTTCCTTGTGTTCCGCTGAACTCCCACCCGTATTTCTTATCAAGGAATTGCTATTCTTTGGACACAATTTATTAATCGGTTAATTATCAGGAAGGTTCAATTTTTAGTCAATTTTTTAACTATAGCTTGAATTTTAAAAAATATCGATAAAATATCAAAATTTTCAATTCTTTTTAATTCTAACACGAACTTTAAAAAGTAGCAATAAAATGTTTAAATTTTTAATTTTTTTAATTCTAGCCGACAATGTTTCAATTAATTTTGCTGACGTAACATGCTACGTATTTCAAAAACTTTAACTATTAATACACGTCAGCTAAAATTAATATAAAAAATGAAGATTAATGAAACGACGACATTTAATCACATAATTAAAATGACGTTATCGTTTAAAAATGACCTAAATCATATTAAGTAGCCCTTACGACCTTATATTTTGATTTCAGTTTTTTTCTTCGTTTTTAGTTTGTTCTTTCAACGCCTTCACCCTTCGATTTTCAGATTACGTAACTCCAACGCTCTCATATTAAGGAAATCAGGAAAACGAACTAAAAGCGAAAAACTTATTAATACAGTACGCTATAATGCGTGAGTAGTTTGGGACGTTAGAAAAACAAATATAAAACAAAGAATTGAGGGTATCAGGAGAACAACAGAAAACGTCAGGCTATAATTGAAGAAAATTGAAAATTTAAGTATTTTATTCTCATTTTTTTAAGTTTGAGTTAAAATTGAAAAAATTTAAAATTTTGAACATTTTATTATTACTTTTTAAAATTCAAACTATAATTAAAAAATTGACAAGATTTTAAACGTTTTTTTAAATAACCCATTCAATAATTACGAATTCACTAATTTAAGTCAAGTGGTCGATAAAGTCTCTTATCCAATCAACCTATGCCTCTAATACATAATTGAGGAGTCCTTATGAAAAAACTCAAATTCAAGAAAATCAGATCCTCTGTTTTACGTAAATGTATGAATACAATTTAATCAAACAAGACTAAAACAAAGTAAATAGTACAGAAGATTTGATTTAAAATTAAGACCTTCAATAGTTGAAGCCCCTGCTACATGACCCCCCCTCTTACGAGCCACATTATTTCTAACGTTGTACATATCGTATACGGCGGGGAGGATTTACCAGACAAAACTAAGATTATACCCCTAAATTTCCAATTTAGCTCACGAATATACAAAAAAACTTTTAAGAATGGGGGGTAAGCTGAATTTGAGTAAATGTATCATATAACTGGAAAATGCAATTTACCATTTTTATATTTTCATAAACATGATGAACGTTGAACAAAACAAACGTACCAATTATTACATAGGCCATAACCTGTCACATACAAAACCACCTTGCCCAACTAAAGAACCACTTATTTCTCCCAAGAACAGATGAACAATGGGAAGAGAGAGGAGCAGAGCTCAAATAGAGAGATGCTCCCAGCAACTGTCCGACGAGATAAATACCAATCACGTTCTCATCTTAGTCCTAAAGGAAAAGGATTAACAAAAATAATACATAATGCAAGCCAGATTCAATAAGCTCTCACAGCAGCTAAATTTGACTTGATGCATCATTCGTCTTCATCATCGATTAATGCAAATGAAAATGGAATGAATTTGTAACCATCTCCTTCGTAGAACTTGTTCTGGAATTCCACCCAGTGAAGTCGCAACGCGTGTAGGAAGGCACTGAGAGTTTCCATTACAAGCAATACACCAATGGTTGCAAAAATAAAGATAATAAAGCCAACGATAAGGATGATCACATTGTTGAACCTGTTGCACATGGAAATCGCAAAATTATCATCTCTAAACATGCAAACGCATCCAAAAGATATCCAAATTTGTAACTTCTGAATTCCATGTCACAAAGGCCAGAAGACTTCTGCCTAAATCCACGAAAGAAATAGATACGTTCTTTTCTATTCCTCCGTTATCTTTATATAAGCTTAACCAATCAGGAAGAGAACCTTGTGTTATGGATATCATAAAAGACATTAACATTCCAATAAGAATTTAACGTACCCCCAAGCTAAAAGAAGAACCTTCTCATAGAATACACTGGACAACTCAGAGTGCGCAAGACTGCATAAAGAAAGAAACAGATAATATTTACATACTCATTGGTTGAAACATATGAAAATATAACACAAGAAAGAAATTAATGAGTCATATACGAGTACTAATCAGACACTAAGCATGCTTCCTTCCAAGAACATTGCACAGTTAATAGGAATTTAAAAACAAAGACATCTGTATAGACAAGCGGGAAGCATATTTATGCCAGGGTTTTACAAAACTGTGCAAGGTTCAAAATAATATTCAACTGACATTTATCAGGTTCAGAAACAAATCAAGTTTTAGTATCGACCAATGAATGCCATCAGTTTTCTGCTGAGTTACCTTAGGGCCCATAGTCGAAGGTAAGAAGCTGTGTTTGAGACTGCTCCAAGTACAAACTCAATAGTGTGTATCATCTGGTGAACAAAAACTTCACTGAATTCAAATTCCTCATGATCATGCGAGTCATGATTCACTTCCAATTGAAGAGACTCGTCAGTGCTCTCAATAGGTGTATACGACTGGCCTTGGTGCCTCTGAATAAACAAGTCTGTCAGATCATGATAAAATCAAAACAAAATGTGTAGTTCTTGAACATATAACGAAAAGAGCTGGGAACTGGGGATTGCAGCTTACATTTTCATGTTGTTTCTTTAGAAGAAAAGGCTTTGGAAGCAACATCCAGGGTACAGAAACAAGGGCAAGCAATAGTAACACAAGCTGAGAACATGGTATATTAGATTAAATCAGTGAAATGTCAACATCTCAACTAGCAGTAAGATTACGTGCACAAGGCAATGGAAAAACGGTGCCAACCTGAACAGTCTTTTGCCCAGGAAAAAGCTGGTTTTCCCCCAACTCATCAGTTGGACTCAGGAACATATATATCATTACATGGTACAAGTCAGCTTGTGAACCAGTGCACCACTTCACAATGATGAGGAGTGATAAATAGCCAAATAAGGCATTTAGAAATATCATTTGTGGAATAAATTGGAACCTTCCAAAAATGCAAAAGACAGTAATTTAGGGCGTGGACTAGAATACCAGCTTGACAAAAGATAAGAAAAGTTAAACAGTTACCATCTACAAAATGCAACTTACCAGATATTCAAGCTGTTCTCAAAGTATGCTGCATTGAAATAACTTAATATAATTCCAAGATTCATTTGGGCAACTCCAAGAAGAATTGACATCTTCATTTTCAGAGAGTTGAGGAAAGGCAGCTCACTTCGAGTACCATGCCATGCAGGATCCACACCAAATGGGTAAGTAGGGCGCACCTTAATCAAACCATCTGTGGTAGCATCCCTGAGAGGAAGAAAGCAACAGCGTATCAGCCATTTGGAACTGACAAGTAAAGCCTCTAAAGAAAAATTTCTCAAACTATTTATGTCAAATACCTGCAAGAAAGATCGCGACACGCATATGCTGACAGACCAAATAGTTCAAAGGGTACAGAGAAAAATTCATTATAGATCAAGCCAGTGTAAATGGAGAAGAGTGCCATCATCATGATGACATAACGACCGCCAAAGGTCATTTCAGTTATATCACCCAGTTTCTGTAGTTCAGAATAAGTGCTGTATTAGGATGCTAGTGCTAGACTAAGTAGAAAAAAAGATGAGGATTATGGTGATTATTTCCATACAAATCCGCACCTATAAAAGAACTTATAGGTGAATATATTCATAACATCGCTTATCTATCTAGAAAGGAAAAGGGAAAATTGTCACAATCAGGCTAGATATCCAATTGCGGTCAGCCTCGACAAAATAATACATACATTACCTGGCCAGAAAGTTTCTTTTCCCTTATTATAAAGAATAAAGTTGCAAGCAGTAAGCATATTCCATGTCCCCAATCGCCAAACATGACAGCAAAAAGAAAAGGAAATGTAATAATTGTGTAAACTCCAGGATTTGCCTCTTGGTACTTGGCCACACTGCACCAATAAGAAATCACAGCAAATTGAATCAACTATCTATTAAATCCAACAGGAATAATTAACATATGAACACATTTAAGCACACGCAAAAATGTAAATGCACAACAAAAAATTGAGCTATTTTTAGCAATGAAAGTACATCGTCCTCCACCTTATGAAATATGTTAAACAGATATCTCATGATTCAAATGGTGCAAAATTACAGAAGGATGTTTCATGATAATTTTTATTATGAGATGAAGAAGCATACAACACATAAACTCAGCGACATGCATAACAAGAATGTATAGAATTATTCCAGCCAATGCACAAAAGATAGAAGGGTTAAAAATGAGGTTTAAATAAGTTCATTTAGTGATAAATGATGAAAAAATCGAAATAATTCATCATTCATTAAGAAAGCAAGAGCAGTAAGACCAATCTTAAGAGATACTCACCCATAAGCATCAACAATTTCCTGGAAGGCAGAGGTGAATTTGTTTGTACGGAAATATGTAGGCGGAGACTCTCTTGCGTGCAAAACCTGGAAAATGGTTCCGACTTGCGAGTTGGAATCAAATGAAGCTCGCTGCAACGCATCCTGAATCTGCCAAGATCCAGAACTAAGATGCTTGTTTAAATCAAAACGAATATTCAATACCAATATTCTAGAACCATGGAGATTTGAAATTTTACCATTAGCATGACCCATTTTTAAAATCAGGCAAAATTTACCTGCTTTGTGGCAAAGACAGGACTCCATCCCTCAGCAACAAGACATTTCTTTGTCACATCAAGACTAAGCATGTTCAAAATACGGTAGATGGATTTCTCCTTCCGCACCTTGACATGCCCAAAAAGCTTAATTAAACATACTTAAAATAAAGGAATGAATTATATGTGAGAAATCAAATTGATGCTGAACTTCATTAGTCATAAGAAGCATATTGTTTATCTTCACTATATGATAAGAAACATAAAATTGGAGAAACATTCATGAAATAGATATATTCTCAACAAACCAAAGAGTTCCACTGCTCAAATTGATCACTTATTGTTTGTAGCAAATTGTTTCTCTGAAACAATCCTGCATCGATGGTAGTCTTCATCTCTGATAATCTTCTAGAGACCTGAGATTCAAAGTGGAAAACCACAAGGGTTATACTTTTAAAAGCCACTATAAAGACCACAAGGGTTATTGCATGCCAATGTAGAAATAGAAAAGTTTTCACATAAAAGTCCTTGATCTTGAGTTTTGGCTAATAATTTTGGAGATTTCAATAAACCAAGTAATAATAAAGCACAACATAACGTACATAAAAAAGCAGCAAAAAGGAACATGCAGATGGCATTGTGGGAGGACTTGAAAATAAAGACTACTCTGAGATCGTAAAGCAAATAACAGAATTTGAAAGAATGTATTGCACATACTTCAGTCATCATTTGAGCTTGTTTGCCAATATCTTCACTGAAAGGATACCGATTTGCCCCAAATGCTTCACATATTTTGAGTATTTTAGTCTTTGCCCTTTCTCCAGAATAGAAAACAACAAAAACATTCTTCTCGGTCTGCAAATCAACAAAACACAGAAACAAACATGCCCTTGGTAGACGAAAACAAGTTCAGAAAAAAAAATCTAAACTGTAAGTACTTTGTATATCAAAGACCAAGTAAACAGGAATCAAACATCCACAATATATCTGCCTGCAAGCCAACTGGCTTAACGAATCACACCACTAGACAATCAACTTCATTCATTCAGTGTAGAGGAAATACCAAGCAAGAATTAGGCCAAAATACCCATCTGTCTACACATTCAAGTTTTGCAGTGACAATCTACATTTGTGTTCTTACAAACATTTCTAGAAGATACAGAATACAGTAATAGAGAGGCATACAAAATGGGAAGTATTCACTTAAACGAAGATCAAAATTCACAAGTCTCAAAAGTACATGAATGTGAAGGTTTTTCCTGATATATATAGCAGGAAAATTACAAATCAGAACAACTTCTCTTAAAATTACATATGATACAGTACTATTGCGTGCAATATACTGGGAGACTCTGCAGAAGTGCTTGCCTTTGTGGCATAAAGTCAGCTGTTTTCCACACAAAGATTTCATTTATTTATTTTGCATGAAACTCCGGAAACAAAAGAACGTTATTCTTTCAGTTTTGTACAAATGTTTGAAATGAAAGGAAAAGAAGCAAAACCTTTTCTCCAGAAACAGGATCAATAACAGGTTCATCCACGGCAGCCTGCCTGATAAACACATTACCCCTGGTGGCACGGAATATGATCCTTTCAAATGCCAAAGACTTCTCTTTCGGAACAAGGCCCGTAAGAAATCCCAATTTAACTTGTTTTGATGAATCAGCTTCCTAAACAGCATATCGAAAGAAAATTACTACAAGTGGAAGAGTTAACAATACCACACATACATGACATGTCATTCATACTTGGTCCTTCAATAACGGAGTGTTTAGTGATTCTTCACCACTGTGCTGGGATTCCATTTCCCTCTGCTGAGCAGTTGCACTGCTTAGAGCTGAACAAAAGAACCCACTAGCCTACAAGGAAGAGTATTTGCATCTGGGTAAATATTATTTCATTTCACAAAAGTAGGTATTCATCAATACCCAACATGTATTATATGCAGGAAGAAAACCCCAATAAACCATTAGACAATCATCACATTACCTTCTCAAGAACAATCTTATATTCTACCAGCTCATTATATGTCCGCTGCAACTTCTCATTATTTACATTCATTTCAACTAGCTCTGCCTCAAGCTCTCCAAGTTTCACCTGGCACATCCAGTAAAATAATAAAAACAAACAATCAATGAGTGAGGGAATCAGAGGATTTCATTGTTACAACAATTCAGCCATTACTATCATCTTCTTTACATACCTCTAGGTCATCCTTATCTATGTCAGTTCGTGTCACAGACTTCTTTGGAGGTGACACTCCCGCCTTATCCATTTGCTCCCTAAAAAAGCGTAATTTGCGTGCCATCTCTCCAGATTTTTTTATCTTTAAATATGGGCACACGTCAACAGTTGCATCACTAATTATTCTTTCAAAATAATATTAGATTCACAACCAGTGCTACATGACTCAATGAGAGTTACACTACATTAAAAATTTAAAAGTAAGGGACAATGTTTATAACATATTCATAGTGTCTACTACATCCTCCTTTTTTGTGAACTTCGAAAACCCGTGTCATCAAAAATTTTCAAACGGAGAACTATTTTGTGTTTCAAATTTCCCCCTCTGCCTCAAAATTTAAAACTCTTTTCAATGTCAAAGAACCGATCACGTCGACAGTGACAAATGGCAAATGGCAAATGGCAACCCACAAAATCATATTCTTCATCAGTTCCGCTCGAGTTGAAAAACACTGAAGTATTGGTTCAGATGCGATCTAAACTTCGGAAAAAACCAAGACAACAATTTTCGATAAACAAAAAACATCATTTTATTTCATACTATTATCAAACGAAGCCCAAAATTCTAGAAAAAAACATAATCGACGCCCAAACAACACTTGATAGCCTCACCTGAGCGGCATAAGTTCTCTGAAATGGACTCTTCTCCGCATTGAGCTGCAAAGTAACAAAACACACACAAAAGTCGGATCAAATCACAAAAACCGTACAGAAGCAGTAGGCTACTCAAAGAAAAGAAGAATCTGATAAACTAAACAGCGGACACGTGAGGGTAATTTGGGGAGTGTACGGACGTCTTTGAATTGAATGAGGCCTAGGTCGCCGAGATAAGAGACGGTGAGATGAGAGGCCTCAACGGGGACGATGAGCTGGACCAATTGCATAGACTCCGAGCGGAATAGATCCATCGGCGGGCAGCATCCTCCACGCGCCTCCCCCATTTCTTCACGTTACACGCGCCGCTCCTACACGGATACTAGTCTCCAAGACGAATCGATAGAGAAGAACTATTTGATCTCTAAAGCAAATGATTTGTAATTTTGTTTGATTTTATAATTATTAACACATAAGATGATAAGAGAGAGAGAGAGAGCCGCTATTCTGAGCCTGAGGACAGACTGAAAGACTTGTCTATGAGGTTTTCCGATTTTTGCAGTTAATATTTATTATTCGCACGGCATCTGCTCTTCGTAAACGACGTCGCATATATTTTACCACTCCCTTTTTGGCATCTGCTGGTAATAAGTTCAAGCAAACGTCTCGTGATTGATTAAAGGTATCATGGATTTAACTACAATTGATTAAAGTCCTTTTTTCAATTGGTCCTTTCGTTAAAATAAGAAATAACTAGATTTTTATACTTATTATTTTAAAAATTGGACTAAAAGTTAAATACAAGAGATTTAAAATTCAGAAATTTAATCCATATTAAATTATTATAAAATTAGTTATAAATAAATAAAATTAAAATTTTTAATTTTAATTTTAAAAAGTAATTAAATTATTTTAATTTATAAAACTCTATTAATTTAAAATATTAATTGATTAGTTATTAAATTAATTAATTTTTAATTTTAAATATTATGTAAAGAATTAAACTAAAAAAATGGCAAGTTGCACAATTAAATTGATTTGATTTTTTAATTATTAGTTATGTTGATAAGGAAATCCTAATCGTATATACATTTAAAACACGGTCGTATTAAATAATATAAATTAGATATGGTACACGTGTCAAAAACAAAGAGTGTAGAACGTAACGTAAAACATGAATCAGCGAACAGAGAACCCGACTAAAACTCTAGAACCATCAAGAAAGAAGGGAAACATTACAATTGCAGGCGGATGCGATGAGGCCGTGTTTGGAATTTTGGTTGGCCCTAGAAGCTATTAGTATTGTGGATGGACCTTCACACTATCTCCTACTGGCCCATGCATTGCAGGTTCATAACTTGCGACATTCGCCTTACAAAAGTGCACGCATTGCAGGTTCATAACTTGCGACATTCGCCTTACAAAAGTGCACGTAATGCTGAGAATTTATATTCCTAAATTTTAACTATAATTTCTTTCACCATGGAACGTGATTGCAAAATGTTCAATTTTATTCATCGACAGAAAAATAAATTCATAGTTAGACTAGCTAAGTTATGTCACTTCTTGCATGGCATGGCTATAAGCCAACAGTAGACCACTAACGAATAGCTTTGTGCAAGAGAAACACATCCACCACCACAACGCACTAGCAAAACCTGGTACTCCATTAATCAACTTGTGCAGTATTAATCTTAATACCTTGTAATTATCAAAAGAAAACAAAAATGAAGGAACAAATTCTAAATGACTGGCCAAGAACCTTCATGATATGTAAACTCAATCAAGAAAACTTATTCAAAGTTCACTACGATTCACGTTGATCTCATTACCTCATATCTATCTCAGATTATCTACAGCACAAGCGTTGGAGATTGAATTAATGGAAATTTTACCATGGAATACATATGGTAATACCAGTTGCATGGTTGTTTTGAATAGTTAGAATTTGTTAAGACGAAACTGAGTTTCTCATCTAACCCAGATGAAAATACAAGTAAAGCCATACATCACAACTTAAATGAATTCACACAGTACATACGAAACATCAGGTTTCTTGGTTATTTAGTAACGTTGTTCTTGGAAAATTATCTCAGGGAGTGGGGGTTAGATTACTTCACATTTCGGTTAACGAATAATATGAGCTTTTTCATTAACTATTACTCAACTTTGTAAGCGAAGCATCAACTTTTCTGTTGTATATTAATGATGGAAACAACTTTCTCAATGATTCAATCCAATAAAGAATACAAAGAATAACATCAATAAAGTAAAACTTTTTATGTCTGTTCTCCACAAGTTCGAACGAACAAACAAAGGTTAATATAAGCTTAAACTCCACGAACTGCTTGTGACATTTCTGCTTCCTGAAGCTACTCATTCAGTTTAGAGCTTTTGAAAGTGGAAGCCAAATAACAGCGGCTAAATGGGGTAACACATTGACAGCTCTTAACAAAACTAATAAATTGTTTTGTGGCTTTCCACATCCATGTTCAAAATTAAGAATCTAAGCTATTCTAAACTAGAAAGACGCAACTTAGTTTTTTCTTGTAATTAAAAAAAGTCATGATTGGATACATATATAAATATATAAACGTTGCATGAGTGCATTCAAGTATGCCTGTTCATTCTTCATATCTAAAGGCCACCATAGATTGGCCACGGAAAAGCAGAAGGACGACCTTCTAATCCTACTAAAGTTACAAAAGGACGTTGCAAAAGATTTTCATAGTGTACATCATGATAAATTGAGCATTAATTTAATCAACAAAGAAGAAAAAAGAAGAAAAGAATAACATTCTCCTTAGGGGTGATTCCAAGGTTTCTTAACTATGATAGGTGATGCTGTGTCAATGTTGTGGTCACTGGTCACCATATATTAGTTTTCTATAATCAATGTCCTTCCACTACACTTGGGGGCTAATGTAAGCTGACTGGTAGAACCATCTCATATTTTCGTGGTTGTTTCCAGGCTGATGCCAAGACTTCTTCACAGAGAAGCCATTTCTTTAAATGAAAAAGACATTTTTATTTGACTAAAATGGGAAAGCCACCTAGCTAGAAGCTACTCCTGGAAGAGAGAATCCACAGTATTATTGATTAAAGTTCTTGGGGAACTAGAAGGATTCTAGTCTCTAGACGTATATAATAACTGAATAGAAAGGAATGCAACATACGAGTCTCTGTACTGCATGCTTCACTTTCCAAGTACGAAGGATATATTCGAGTGATCGTGTAATTGAGGGTATCAATCTTTTCCTATAGTGAGTGTGATTATGTCTTTAGAGTAATAAATTATTTAAGTATTCCAAGTATATGTCACTATATTTTAAAATATTAAAAGATGCCCTCTTAATCTTTTTTTTGTCTGTACCATAAAGTATCCAACCTAAGGTTTTAGCTTCTGCTTTCTAGTTATATAGGTTGATTCCCCAAGGCTTTATATAGATGGACCTTGATTATATTAACCCATAAAGTCAGTATTTAACAAGTATAGTAGTATGGAATGTTTTAGAGTAGAAATTGTTAATTAACAGCCGGACATGCACCTAGGTTTATGAAGAAAACAAGTGCCAAGAACATGCAAGTAATAGTCAGGGGAAAAAAAGGCTTTATATATATATATATATATACGAGGAAACTATTGTATGTATTTTGAAATATGAACAAAAGGGTAATTTGATTTCAATGCAGATTGTATTTGCAATTGAAAAAGACAAAACAAATATACAATACACATTATATTATTTCATCTTCATACCTTATCTCACTTGCATGTGTAGGAAATTTATTTTCTAATATTCCTAAATATTTTGGGTCTGAGACACCATGCATTGGTGCAGTGAACATGCAAAAAGGTCTCTTTAAATCTTGTTGGCTTGTAGGAAAATACAATAACCAGATGTACAGTCCAGGTTCAGGCCGGCAGGGGAACGGATAAACGGGAAAAGATGAGCTTCGAAGTTCATAAACAACGAATGAAAACATAAACACTAATGGACTCGAGGAAGAATAGCATTAAATAAATGAACAAGAAGACAAGCTTATCAAACACCTACTGACATTATATCAGATTGAGTAAACTATTGTCAAAGACACGATCATATAATCGAGCCATGTCGATTTATTTATTTATCCATCAAAGAACTTGATACGATCTTCTTGTTAATTCACTTGTAGTTGATTTTCAGAACAACTATGGAGCAGAATTGGTTGAATTTATAATTAAAAAAGGGCAGGTGTAGAACAGGTTTCTTTTCAAACTGCTCCTCCATTTCCAAATTAACTAAATGGGATCGTCAGGACTAAGATTTTGGATGCAGGAAAAGTTGCGTACCAGACATAAAAGCACTGAGAGGAAATGGGTATTGAGGAGCATGAGATTGATGACCCGAGGTTGATGTTAATGCGGTATTAACAGTAGTTAGGGCATTAACATTTGTGAGATTGTTAGGCTCCGGAAGCTGAGTAGAGGAGGTCTCGCCAATGCCATAACTAGCTGTTTCAGGGCCTTGATCATATAGAATACCCTTGAAAATCCTGCCACCAATATTTACGCTTGTCTGGTATGCAAATTGATCAACTGCATCATCAACAGAACTCACCCGAAAACAACGAAAGTTCGCTATTGAGTTCACTTCAGCTGGAAAATGTCCCGCCTGTAAACCTAAAAGGTCCCCAGCCCCATTATAAAGCCTTCATCTCCGGAAATTATTAACACAAATTTATGCTATAACAAGAAGATGTATAAAGTCTATGCCTTGACTCTCGTATCTACGTTACTGTCAGAATTACACCCTTTTTCACAGTAATAGCCACGAAAAAGAAGCTGCTAGGGTTACTATGTAGGTCGTGTTCATTTCAAAGCAAATATATGGTGCTGTTGAGCATTTATTTCACACTCCAATATTACATAATATATAGATCTACAGGCATGACCGGAAAAAATGTACCTGTTGATGGATTTTCTCTGAGCCTTTTAGGGTTGTGTCCTTGAGATTGCTGTTGATGAATAGCAGCAAGATTTTTGAGCCTTTGTCGCCTTCTGTAAGCAGGAACCCAGGTGCTCTTGACGTGTGTTGGGCACGGAAACCCTTTACTCTTACAACAAGTTCTGCATCTCATGTAAACACAGTCCTTCTTAGCTTGGTTTCCACAGTCCTGACATCTTGCTCCACCAAAACCTTGATGTCTCAACATCATTGCTAATAGTATTCATCATCATTGAAGACATTCGCAGCTCATTTTCGTTTATTAGCTGTCCACTTTTGCTAGAACAATTTCTCTGTGTTTCTTCTTCTATTTCTTCCTTCCTGTTGTGTGTAAAAATCACCAGACTTTGACAAGGATTTTCTTCAGGAGAGTGGCTTTTTTTGGTTGTAGTGGATAATATGATGGCGATGGTAGTATGCTATATGGGTGGTTGGTTTCTAATTCTGAGCTTTGGAATCAACTTTTTGCTTCATATATTTTGTTAAAACCATCGTTCACGATTCATGTGACTTATTGGGGGCTCCAGCTTTCGCAGACGCTGCTTAAACTAGTGGGAATTTTCTTTTTTAAGCAGACTAATTAATAAAGGAGTGAAAGCATTCTGGGAAAAACAGATGTTGCCGCCATTAAAACATCATCATTTCAAGTTCTCAATATGAATGCGACATGGACTGTTTTGAAGCCTTAAACTAGCATAAGAAAGAGAAGCATAATTAAAGATTTAATAATAACTAATTGTTAGCTTCAAACAGACAAGACAAAACAAAAAACTTTCCCCTTTACTTCAACCATTCCCTCTCACCTGTAATTGATTACATTGGCAACGATTTTAGGTGCTAAAGATTGCGGTGCGTAACTGCTGTTAACTGATCAAAACCCATATCTCACCGTGACTTCAGCGGGGAAATTTCTCTTTGGAATGCCTGATGCCATGTGACAGATCTAACATGGAACTTTGCCTGTGGATTTACTATTCAAAGATCTCATAATCTAACACAGTAACGGTTGGATGACTTTAATGGAGTATTTCTACGGTGATGTATTGTTTACAAAAAGAAACTGTGAGTCAGACTGACGGCTTCCACAGATCTCTCCTTCCCTAGGCCTCTCGTATAGCTCCCAATTCCCAAAACCCCGAGTTATAGTGGTCCCTTTCTTATGTAGATAGGTCTTGGGGTTTCAGTTGTCTCCTTTCAACGTACTTTTTGGTACCATTTATATGAATGCTTCAAGTGATGGGATTGCATAGGTTTAGGAACTACTCATCAAGTCCTTTGGCTAATCTCACATCATTGATGTAGAAACATATCAAGAACAGTAATTTTTAGTTTATATTTCTTCATCTTTCTAACTTTTAAGATGTTTAATATCGATATCTAGATATAGTATTAATATAAAATTACTGCTCAATATTAGTACTATATCGGTACTGCTTAATATTAGATATTGTTTTGATTAATTTTTTAAATTTATGAAATAATTCTTGAATTTTTTTAAAATTATAAAATAGTTCATTGTCATATTGTACAGTTGTACTTTATATTTTTAACCTTATTGTTAAAAATCAAAATAATAAATAATAATCACAATTAATATAAAACAATAATAATTTTAAGATATTTTACATATAAATAATAACTATAATTTATACGAAAAAAGATAATCATTATCATACAAATATAAAATTAAGAACAATATAAAGTATTTAAAATATTATAATTTTCATTTTCATTATACAATAAATAATAATTACATCAAAACATCCAATAAAAAGAATAATAAATATCCTTAACTCTCAAATTATTATAATTTATAACAAGAGTTCGTGATAAGGAAACAACCAAGTGGAATTGAAACATGAAACAAAAACATATATTATTTAATTTACTATCAATTAAATATATTATATATTTAATTAATTAAA
>JANZXP010000196.1:39685225-39709907 GCA_027576715.1 Erythroxylum flavicans
ATGTATAATTATTATTAGTAATAAAATATTTATTTTATTTTAAAAATAAAAATTAAAAATTACAATAAAAGTTTAACCAAATAACAAATTAAAAAATATTTGAAAAAAAGAAGGGAGAGGGGTAGCGGGAGATTTTAAAAATTTTGAAAATTTTGCAACTTAATCTCCATATTTTTCAAAATTTTCGGTACTAATCGGTATGTGGCCGATACTGACCTGTATTGGTCAGTACCGTTCAATTTTTAAACCCAATACCAAAAACTAATATTTCATACCGTTCTTCGGTCGATATGATACATACCGCCCAACACTAGCCGATACAGTACGAATTTCATGTCTATGTTTGAGAGTGTCAAATCTTGATTATTTCATTTATGCATCTTCTGATTATCAAATAGGTTTTTGTATAAATTAAACTCTTTCTTTCGTGAAATATTCAGGAAATCCTACATGTCTTAAGTAGGTTTAGTACATCATATTATTAATTATATTATCATGCCACTTTTAGAAGCTTAGTCAAGAAAGCTAGGCATGCTTGTAAAACTTGAAATGTGTGTAAGATTGTATATATAGCTTAACAATTTTTCGTTTTAGTTAATTATCCATGTCCTGAAAATAGAAACTTTAAGAATATAGAAATGATGCGATTTTCTTTTGTTTTTTTTAGTTAAAGAGACCCACTTGTTAGACGCCAAAAAAAAAGACAAAGGAGATTATTAAATTAATGATTCATTGCCAAAAAGGGGGTTGTAATAATATTTAATTTGTATATTTAAAAGGTTGTTTTCTTCAATCTTTTCTTTTCACATATCATTCTCTTTAATAATCAAGATTAGCTTTCACCGCCTCCATTATTTTTCCTACTCGAATCCTAGAACAAGATAGGATACCTAGACAGGGTTATGAGTATTATACCGTATCATACTGGTCAAAAAATGATAGAGTATTGAGTAATTTTGTATCGTTATTTGGTATCGATCAGTACCAAAATACTGATCACTTATCGAATTGAATTGCAATTTTTAAAAAATTTTGGACTAAATTATAATTTTTGAAAAATTAAACCGAAACTTACACGACCTAGTCTTTCATCTCACCTCTCACTTTCAGCCTCTCTCTCACATAGCAACGTCTCCTTGCCAGTCGCCTCACTCACCATCTCTCGCTTGTGCAGTCACCTTGCCTCACCCTCTCTTACCTACGAAGTCCCCTCGCCTCTCCTTCTTTCTCCTATGCAATGACCTCGCCTCACCCTCTCTCGCCTGTGCAATTGCCTCACCCCTCTCTCAATCTCACTTCCGCTATAGTTGCCTCAACCTCACTCTCTCGTTGTAAGCAACCAGCCAACCACTCCTCCTGTTCTCCTTCGCAATCACTCCTCAGTCGCCTGACTCGCCTCCTCAAGTCACCAATAGCATCCCAGTCAAGCCTCATTGACACTAAGTGGAGCTACAAACTTTAAACCTAATGCAAATTATCCTTGAATAATTGATCTGTGTGCAGTGTGCTTAAGCATTGATTAGTTGATTTGTGTTATGTTAAATGTTGAATGTTGAGTATTGATTTACTTGTTTTAAGTGTAAGTGACTTTGTACCCAAAAAAAAAAGTGTAAGTGACTTATAGTTGTGAGTTTAGACTTTGCAATTTGGAAATTGAGGATAACTGGGTATTGGAATGGATAGATGTGTTTGTTAATTTTTGTCTAAATTTTGGAAATTGAAAAATGATATTGAGGATTTTATTAGAATTACAATATTTGAAATTTTGGAATTTTGAATGTGTTTTTTCATTTGTGTTGTTTGGATTCTAATAATTAGGGATTCAATCATTCAATACAAATTTGAAGTTTGTGTTATTGTTTGAAATTTGAGAAATATTAAATTAAATGTGGTCTTTATTATAAATTAGGTTATATATATATATATATAATTGAATTTTTGTAATATGAAAATGGTTTAGTTAATTTAGGTTAAATTATGTGATTACACGAATTAAGTTAAAGATATGAGTTTATGACAGTTAGATATAATCATAGAAACTTAGTTACTGTTATGAGTTTATAGTTAAATTATGTAATCATACAAAACGAATTATAGTAACAAATTTATGTAATCATACAAAATGGGTTATAGATGTAAGCTTATGTTTGAATTATATAATCACACAAAAAGAGTTAGGAATTATAATTGTGAGTTATGGTTAAATTATATAATCATACAAAATTGTTATAATTGTGACTTTGTGGTAGAATTATTTAATTACACAAAATTAGTTATAGTTGTGAATTGTGACTTTATGTTTAAATTATGTAATAACACAAAATAGATTATAAATGTGAAAGTGTAGCAATTAATGTATATATTTGAAGTTTAGGTTAAAAAGCATGAGAATTTCTTAGATAGAATGTGCTCAATCTTCAAATTTTCTAAAGAATCATTTATATAAGTATATAAAGGTCAATTACATGTATATATCATATGATTGTTAAGAAACTATTGTTACTCTATTTCTTCTTGTTATTATACATAACTTGAGTTTGATACGAAGTGAATAAGTTAATTTTAATATATATCATAATTTATTTTTACAGATAAATGGAGAGAATTTCAAAAACAACTAATACTTCAGTCCTTTGAGGTATATGAAGATTTGATGATCCATCTTAAGCTCATGTTAGATTAGTTCTTGAAATAAAGAATCACACTATTTGTTTGTATTGTAACAAGCATTTGAAAGGTGAAAGAATCGCTATATTAAAGAAACATTTAGCTATGATCAAAGGTGATGTAGAGCCTTGTAAAAAAGTGAATCATGATGCGAAATGACTAATAAAGACTTTGCTTGAAGAGTATCAGTATGAGAAAGATGAAAGACAAAGATTGAACTATGAAATTAGTAGTGAAAGTTCTTTTGTTAGTGCTTAGGATGATAATGTGGATGCTGAAGATAGTATTCCTACCCACCAAGAAAGAAATGTTGCACCCAACGTTAGAAAAAGAAGAAGAGATGTGTACCACTCCTAGAGCTCAATCTTCAATCCATAGTGCCTTACAACTAAAGAATCGTCTCATAATGTAGACATGACAATGGCTAGATGGTGATATGATTTAAATATAGCATCTAATATAGCCAATCTTATTATTACTAGCCTATGGTGGAAGCTATTACCTCTTATGGTCCAAGATACAAAACTTCGTCAATTGATGACTATAGAGGTAAACATCTGAGCAGTCATGTTTATGAAATAAAAAGTTATTTAGATCCAAAAAGAATGACTTAGGCTACTTATAAATTTTCAATCATGTGTGATGAATGGACAAATAGAAATATTAGTCTATTATTAATTTTTTGGTTTATTTTATAAAATAGACAATGTTTTTGAAGTATATTGATGAATTTTAATACTTTTTTCATATATATGATGAAGTTATGAATGAAATTAGGCTAGAAAATATTGTTCAATTTACTACTGACAATCATTCTACTTATAAAACAGTTGGAAGAAGATTACAAAACAATTATAATTCTTTTTAATGGGCTCCTTGTGATACAAATTGCTTTAACCTAATGTTGAAAAATATAAAAGATGTTAGGTATGTTTCTATTATTGATGAGATTGTGTAAAAAGTAATAAAGATGACCAAGTTCATCTATATAGACCTTGAATTTAAAGATAAAAGATTTCACTAATGGTAGAAATTTGTGTTATCCTGCTATTATAAGATTTGCAACTATTTCTTATCACTTCAGTGTTTTATTATGTTAAAAAAGGAGTTAAAACAAATGTTTCCAAAGATAAGTGGGTTGTATTTCAGCATGTTAGGTCTAATACTGGATTGAAAGTTTCTAAAATTATACTTAAAGATAATGAATTTTGGTCCCAACGTCAATTTGTCACCCTTTGGTGAGGGTATTTTGTCTGGTTGATAGTGATAAGAAGGTAACAATAGGTTATTTTTATGATTTCATTGAGAGGACGAAGGAAGCAATCAAGGTCAATCTAAAAAATAGGTCTTCTTTGTACATACCTTATCTTGTAGTTGTCAATAAGAGATGGGAAATACATCTTTACTCTCTGTTGTTTGCAGTTAGAGTATTTTTAAATCCTTATATCTATTTCAAATCGAGTTTTACAAAAAAAAAAGTTGAAGTTAATAGGAGAATGCTATTAATTATTACAACAATTGTTGCTCATATGACCACGCAAGATCTCCTAAGTTCACAAATGAATATTTATAAGGATGCTTATGGTAATTTTAATATGTCAATTGTTGTTTTTCAAAGAGAGAAACTTAATCCAATATTTTTTTTCAGTTTTGTTATTTGTTGAAAATTAATCATCACTTTATTTTATTTTTAATGCTACTTTTGTTGTTTTACAGTTGCATGGTAGAACCAATTTTGGAGTGATTTTTTAGAATTGCAAAGCTTTGCAATTCAAATTTTGAGTTAATGTGTGAGTGCAACAAAATTTGAAAGAAATTGGAGCATATTTGAATTCACCAATTTCAAGAAAAAGAATAAATTAGAGTATAAAAGATTAAACAACTTGATCTTTGTTCGATACTATTTAAAGCTTTGATAAATATATGTTATTATCATTATTAAGTTGGATATAATTTTTTGTAATTTCTTAATAATTTAATTTTATTTATTTCTTAGGACTCTTAATAGAACAAGTATTTATGTAGATCAAATTTGCCTTGACCATATCAATTTGTTGGCAGATTGAGTTTTGGAAGAACTATGTTTGATAGATGAGAGTGATTTGAAAGATAATCTTAAACAGAAAAGTATTGACATATCATTTAATATAATGAATAATGAATTTAAATAATGGTGATGATAAAATTTCTCTCAATGATGAAAATTTTATATCAAATGCGAATTTAGGTTAATGCAATTTGAATGGATATTCGATTGAGAACTTGGATTAGTGCGATTTGAATGGGTATTCGATTGAATGAAAATTTAGGTTTTTAATTTTCTTCTTTTAATTTCAATTATATTTTATGTATATGTTAAATTACATATATGTAATATAAATGACTGTAAATATTTTTGTTTCAAGTTTCACTTCTAATTAATTGTTTCACTACAGTTCAACGGTTCGGGTTGATCTACGCTTAAGCAAGGTCAGGGATTCGAACCCCGCTTGTGAATGCAACAATGTTAAACACTTGGTGGTAGTGCCTAGCCGCCCTTTGGATCCCACACGGCACGAGCGGGGATGATTGGTGTGGTAATGGCTTCAAGGTGCCTCTGATAGTTCAAACCCCTAAACATCCTCGTGGGTTAACTTAGCCAAATTGGTTAACCTTTCTAAAAAAGATAGTCATCAATATTTATTATTCTTTTTATTTGATGTTTTAAATTATATAATTATTTATTATATCATGAAATTATAATATTTTAAATACTTTATGTTCTCCTTAATTGTATATTAATATGATAATTAAATGATCTTTTTTCATATTTATTATTTATATGTGAAAAATAATACTGAAAAATAAATAAATTGTTATTTCAAATTTCTATTATTGTGATTTTTTGTGAAAAGGTTAATGTGAAGTTATAAATTATACAATACAATATATTAAGGGACCATTTTATAATTTAAAAAAATTGAAGAACTATTTTATAAAATTTTAAAAATACCCATTATTAATCAGTACCCATATAGTACTAGAATCCAATCTAATACCAGTGTGAGTATGACATTCATAACATGGATACCAAAGCCTCAATCGTTGGATAAGATAACCACAAGACAATTAAAATAAATTAGTACTTGGTACCCATGTCAACAAGTTTTGATTTTTCTTTATTTTCATGATTTTGTTTTGATATTAAACGAGTCACTTTCGCAAGGTTGAGGCTCGATTAGAATACCATATTTAATTAACGTCTAATCCTACTATTTCTCACGAAGTTCTAAACACGAACTGATTATCCTGCTCCCCCCAAAGCTTTGGCCAAAGGGAAAGTCGACAGGTACGATGGCAAGCCCTTGATTTGCCCTTTCTTTCCATTTTTTAACCTCATTTCTCGAAATCCATTCTGTATTTTCGCATAGACCTTTGACGAGTGCGAGAAGAGCACTTCTTAAAGAGCCATCAACCTTATACTTCAGCAACTAAATTTGCGTTCGAGCTATGGAGAGCTTAATCGCTAAATAAATGTACCGGAGCTCCACGGAAATAAAAACAGTGAGAGAGAGAGAGAGAGAAGGGTAGAGAAAGGAGAAGTATACCTTTGGAATGCTAAAGCGGACAAGAAAAGTTTTCTGCCAAATTGCCGACGGAGCGCAATAAGTGAGTACTCAGTACTACAGAGCATTGTCGGTCCTGGTTGAGTCACGTTTGTCGTTGGGCTAAGGCATAAAGAGGACAAGAAAATTGTACTGCTCTGCTGGCTCCGGCCACAATGCACAACTGTCATATTCACAAACACCGAACAGGCGTAAATGTGTCCGAAATTGTTCGTGTCCAATAACTAGTTTCCATAATCATTCTTTGTTGAAAAAAGGTAATAAAGAGCCCGATAAGAGAAATAAGCGCTCAGATAATAATGGGCTCAGTGTAAGCTCATCCTCCAAAAGACTGAATCATGATTGTAGCACGTCAGCGAGCTATTTGAATAAAAGAAGCACAACGGCCAGACTCATGAGCTTAGAAAATGAACTAAACTTCGCATCCTGATAATTAGAGAAGACAACTGGCAAAGCCACGAAAGGTTGATGGACACAGAGAATTCCAACCGAAAAATGCATATGATATACATACATACAAGAAGCGGTGGAATCCATAATTTCAGGGATAGTGCTGAACAATTCTTACTTTTGCCTGCCAACTGAAAGAATGAATTCACCACAGAAAGAAGCATGACAAATAAAATCTTCATACTTTGAGAAACTGTCCTGCCTATACCGATCACCTACATATAAAAGGGCCCTTCATATGAACAGCTAACAAGAGTAGCCCAAGTCAAAATTCTCAAGTTGTTTATAACATCAAAAATCATATTCAACTAAATAAAAACCACAAAAAAGAGAGTAAGAAAGCACAAACATATATTTGGAACTCAACTCTTCTATAATATCACTTACCTTACACACTCGGAGGAACTAAGGCAATATGTTTTGCTGCCGCAAAGATGGGATGTAAGTTGGTGAAAAGTGCTTCGAGATGATCATTTTAATCATCGCATCTGAGTAGGAGAACAAAGCAGCCCTGATGCATCTGCACCTACCACTGCAAGATCACAGATGGTACACATTTGGCCTTCCTGGATTGGCACAAACCGAGAAGTACAATATGGGCAAGAGACATCTTTCTGTCCACGATAAATTGGGACATATGTTGCACCGCATATTACAAATGGGTTTCTGAAATCATAGTTCAACCCGGAGGCGTCTGTCATATTCTTCTCTGCAGCCTGTAACACTTGCCTAGCTGTTTTTGATTGGTTCTCAACCGTGGGATTAGTCTCCAATAACCGTCTGGCAAAGTTAGCCGCAGTTGCAAGGTTCTTGTGCTTGTAGCAAACCCTCATTGCATTTAGCAGGGCAAGCCTCAAGTGTGGCTTCTGAAGATTGCAATGGGTGAAGTAGGCAGCAAGCTCCATTTGGCGTACTGGGTCTTGTATTTCCTTTCTATTAAGCTCCATTTGTAAACCCAAAACATACTCCTTAACTATAACTACTAACTCCTTGACCTCATCTACCTCCTTTCTTGAATCTACAACAATCAAAGGAACTGTATGAAGAATGCTGAGAAAGATTCGAAGCGCCTCACTAAATTTCCCAGCAGTAGTGGCTTTGTAACCAGCATTGACCTTCTCGTCCAACTGAGTGAAACTGAACACTAATGCTGGAGGGCCTCTCACATTAGGACTCGCAGACTCATTCCATCCTCTTTCAACAGCTAATGATGTCACAGGAAGAGACGCAAAGGCACGTAAATAGGTATGGCTACCTGAATGTAAATCAAGAAACATGGATTTCAATGGTGCAAAATTTCTAATTCCAAGTTGCCTACTGAGCAAACGCATAGCTGTATCAAAATTGCCAGCTGCAGCGTGTTCAGCAGCAAGTGAAGATCTCTGGGTCCAAATCTGGCTCACAGGCATACCAGGACTTGGTGCCACAAATACAGAAGATCGGGTACTGACAGAAGCTCGTGGCGTGTCTGCCTCAGGAGGAAGCTCCAAGTCTTCAAGGTCCCATCCACCCTCTTCATTTTCTTCGGCCACTTCCTCATCGTCCAAAATTGTTATTACTTCCCCATTTTGCAAGCCCTCTGCATCAACCATATCAAGTTCCTCACCCCAGTCAGCTTCCTCATCCTCCTCTGCAGCACCTCTGCCCACGTTATCAAGGCCACCTTCCAATATGCCTTTTATAACTCTCAGAAGTGGCCAATCCCCAGAACACATAATGGGAGCAGGTGGCATAAGAAGAGAAGGCTTTTTACCCTCTGGTACAGATGGGACATTATCTCCCAACTCTTTTGCTAGACAGTCAGCGATATCCTGTAGTCCATGGACTTTAGCCATGATATATGCAAGTGGTAAATGACCAGCACTTTCCATAATTTTAACACGTTCTTGCACATCACCCAAATATAAGGCATTGTGAAACTGGCCCATGACATCATTCTTAACTTCGGCAATCCTTAGCATCTTGGAAAGCTTTTCCAAATTGCCAGTTATGAGATAAAGGAATGATAACCTCTCAAAATTCTTTGTCCTCTGATAGGCATATTCAACAATGCCTGCATTGCCTTGGCGAAGAGCTTCCACCCCAAGTCTGTACCAATGATCTTTCTCGTCAATTTCCTTGGCTGAAGCAACAGCAATTTGAATGTTTCCACTCTCTAAAGCTAAATTAAAACGAGTTCTCTCATCCCTCACAAAATGTAGAGCAACCTCAGGGAACCCCTTCTGCTGCAAATAAGCAATCATTGCCTGCCCACAGAGCTGAGAGTTCCTAATCATGCTCATGACATGGTCATATCTTTTTCTTAAAAGGGACAGTTTGAAGATATACTCAGTTGCATCAATGACAAAAGCCCTACTCTTTCCATCTCGATCCAAGCAAAAGATCGTATTACCAGAGACCTTGGTAATGTATATTGGGACATCAAGGGTTCTAATTATGCCATTATCACCATTTGGAAGGCAGTATTTGATGTGATTAAGTGTGGTATAGATGAAGACACCATTATCATCCCAGGCCCCACTCTTTACACGAATTGTCTCATGAAGAGTACACTGATGCACAAGTTTCTTGCTAGCAATGATGATGGCGTGTTTGCTGAGCAATGCAACAGTTTCCATGTCATTAGACCAAACAACATATTTGACAAAAGGTGTTTGGAGATCTCCAAGAACAATCCTTTGCTGAAGATCAAATATAACCACTCTATCCTCAGCCCTGCAAAGTAAGTTACCTGTTCCAGCATAAAATATTGCATCAGTAGCCATGGGGAGACCACTCTTTTTAACAACCTCATTCTTTAGGTTCCTGACCAAGACCTGATTGCTGCTTTTCTCAAGAACAGCAAACCTATTCCGGGCAACAAAAACAGCGGAGCCTCCAGCACCTCTCTTTGCCTCCTGAACAGTATCACCCCTACTAATGCTGTCCTTAGGTATTACATACAACTCATATGAGCCTCCATCAACATCTGAGCAAACAAGAACAGCATTTTCTGTAGGGCTATATGAGAGAGTTCTAGGGCTTTGATTCAAGCTGGTCATACCAGGACGTCGAATGGGAATCATTTGTGTGTCTTTTTTAGTTGAAAACTCAAAAAATCGCAAGAAGCGATCTTTTGTATAAAAAAGAGAATCGCCACTGACCGCAAAGGCTGGCCTTTCTCTCTCCAACTTAAAAACAATCATGCCACTATCATGGCCTGCAGCCAGAAGATTCATCTCAGGGTGAGATGCAAGTATCCAAAACCGGTCATGCTCCCTACGGAAAGTTTGAAGTCCAGTCCGCTTAGTTACATCCCACACACGAATGCTTTTATCCTCTGAATTAGATACAATTATATCCTGTTTGGCATGGAACATAACACATGACACATTATTCATGTGCCCTCTCAATGTGTCCACTTCCCAAGCCTTTGTATCTGAAAGCAAAGCAAGAATAGCTTATTCTAAATTTATGCCAATCACAATTAACCAGTGCATAAAAAAATGAGTGTCTCAGGAGCTATTAAGTGCTGGATAGTAGGAAGAAAAGGAACTTCAACTCAAAAACAATATAATAACAATCAACTATAATATCAGAATTAAAAGTCACTCAAATCACTAACCATTCATGCGCCACAATTTTACTTGGCGATCATCAGCTCCCGAAACAATCAAAGGAAGGTTAGGATGAAAAGCAGCCCAGTTGACTCCTCGATCATGGCCTTCCAACACATACTTAACAACTGCATCCACACCACCAAAAAGATCTGTGTTCATCTGACTCAATCGCAGAATGTCATCAGCAGGGGATACAGTCTTCCTTTTCAGTGACCCAATATCCCATACACGAACAGTTTGATCTAGAGATGCTGACACAACAAGATCTTCTTTAGGGTGGAATGAGGCACACATAACATAATGATTGTGACCTGTCAACACAGAAATGCAAGTCCGAGACTGCCAGTTCCAAATGCGAATGGTCTGGTCATCACTGGCACTAACAATCCATGGGTTTTCATGATGAAATTGGACACTACGAATGTAATCAAGATGCCCAAGAAGAGTGAACAGACATCTATGCAACTTGTAATTCCAAACCTTAATTTTGTAATCATCTCCTGCAAACCACCAAGCCATGTGATAAATGAGTATTATACAAGAGAAAATAACTAGCATGTACGTACATTCAGAACTACTTTGTGCAAAAAAGTAAAGCCAATAGGAAACTATCAGCAAACTTATATTTTGGTAAGCATCAGTTCACACGAGATGAGTAATACTGGACATAAGGAGCAGAAGAGAGGAACTATTAAATTCAGTCATATGCTGAATTTCTTCGAAGATGCCACAGCTATTTCAAAAGGTTGGTCATCTAAAATACAAAATTAATATTGATTAGTCTAAAATATCACTAGTTAAGTCAACAATCAGTCATTCCCAATAATAATGAATTGGGAAACACCCTACCTTGATCCAGATGACATGTCAATCTGAAAGCAACTTCTATCCATTCAAATCCATACCTTCAACAACTGTGTAATGTATGCAAACCCATGTACTCAATTTGCTCTTGTGCATGCATCCATATCTAGACCCATAAACCTGTACTTAGACAATTTTATACCTCCACCACTAAGAATGCTATTGCTAAAGTATAAGACCATCATGATATTTTTATTTTCAGTGAATCCCAATGCGAAGTGCAAGGAAGCAAATCTGAAAGTGAGAGACAATCATCTCTTTTACGTGAATCCGAATTCCACCTTTCCATCAAAATGCTAAAAGTTCTCAATCTGTCGTATCTGCTTCAATAAATCATCCTGGAGTAACTCCACAAATACAGAAGAATATAAGCAAATACCAATATCTGGACCGAAAGTTAAACCGATAAAACAAAAAGTTTAAAGTTTAAAAGGCTCAACTGGTATTAGAGCATCATAAAATGGCTAAAGATTAAATAAAATTTTAAAATTTAAAATATAATTGAAAAAGATTATCCTTGTTTATGGAAAAATTTGAAATTTAATTTTTTTAAAAAAGTTAAATAAAAATTAATTGATTTTTTTTGTTTATAAATTTATTAATTTATGAAAACTGACTAATTAATTAATAAATTGATCAGTTTTTAACAACAAGAGCTATTAACGAAAATCGCATTGAAAAGTTAAAAATTGAACTGAAAAGTTAGACGGCTCAAGATTATTACGGTTGAACCAGCCAAATCGATTAAGTTTTTAATCATTGGCAAATATACAGAGAAACTGAACTAGGTACACATTCCCTAGGTATAACCAGAATATAATTTCGGAGACAACCAAAATTCAATTCTCTCTACTCTCCATACCCGTAAGAGTCAGGCAACAAACCTACCAAGCATTTTAAAATGCACAAAAGAACGATTTAATTAGAAGCAGTACATATAAGATAACCAACTTCCAGCATACTATAAAATTTACGACCATCTAAACAAGAACGACCACAGACAAGCACAATTGAAACAACAGTTCAGAACAGAAACGCAAGCAAAACTCGCAATTACCTCCAGATACAAAAAGAGGTTGAGATTTGTGAAAATGAACGCCGCGAACAGGACCATCGTGCTCGTCGAACCTATCAATCAAAGTCCCCATGCGATAGTCCCATAGCTGGATCACACCACTGTGAAGACTCGCGAGGATCCACGGTCTTTTGCCATGAAAGCTCAGTCCTTTCACTCTATTACTCTTGGTCTCGAACTTCGTCAACATCTTCTATTATCCAAACACTAAACACACACAAACAAACAAAAAAAACAACGAATAGAATAAAAAAGAATACAAACTCACATGTCAAAACCTAAACATTCGCTTAAACGAAACGCTTAATCGAAAAGAAAACAGATCTAAGAGAAACGGTTAATACAGAAATGAGAAATAAAAGGAGAAAAGACATGGAATTTACCTTAGATCTGATCCGTAAAGCACAAATCAATATATAAGAGATCCTGTATATGAATAGGTTTGCATAGATATAGAGAGAGAGTGTACGTGAGAGTGCTTTAGAGAGAGAAAGTGACGTACTAGAGAGAGAGAGAGAGAGATAGTATAGTTTCAACTTCTCATATTAGATCCAGGGCTGTGCCAGAAGTTACGAAGATGACATAAAAGGAGATTTTACAATTTTTACAAGGGTAAAAGAGTGATTTAAATATTTTTTTGTTTTTGGTAAAGAAAAGGGCATAAGCTACTAATAGAATAAAATGTAAAAGGTAACATCCTCACAAGGCACTAAACGTGGTCATGCAACACCTAAAACATCTTATCGTAACAACTCTCTCGTACTCGTTAGATTTTCTTGTGAAACATGTAATTCCAAAGGCATCTTAAATGCTAAATTAGCAAGGAAATCAACTACTTTATTAGACTCCCTGTAGATGTGTCCCAATTTAACCTTCTAGTTTCGCGTTAATAGGGCTCTGCACTAAATGTCAAGAGTTTATAAGGAATGCTCCACACCCACATGGTTTCTCATCATATCCACAATAACTTTAGAATCCATTTCTATAATTAAATTGTGTGCTCTTCATTCCCAGGTCAATTCAAGTCTTTCAAGAGAGCCTAAAGTTTAGCCCTCATTGAAGTGCAAACCCTGATATGATTAACAAAATCCTCTAATCCAATGCCCCTGCTATTTTGCAAGACTCCTCCAACCGATGCCTCACTCAGATTCCCCTGCGAAGCACCATCCACGTTAAGCTTTAGCACACCTTCAACTGGGTGACGTCACCCTACCAAGCAATTATGCTTAGGAGAGATAGTGCCTATATAATACACCTGTTGCTAGCTATACCATGCCCAACAAGCTTGATCTAATATCATAGATCCCAAGCTGTGAATTGGCAAATTACGTCCCCCTACAAAGACCATATCATTTCGAAAATGCCATATCCACTGTAGCGAAGCTGGAAAAAGAATGGGCCATAGGACCTCCCTATGAGCTACCTCCCTACAATCAATGTGAGCTTCAAACCATTGAAGAAAATTATGCCCAGTATGCACAAAGAAAAAATGATATTATCCCTTAATCGTATTCCAAACCTGACTTCGCAATCTCGAAACAGATGTAAGGGAGATTCAGGTCCTTGGTGACACAAAGGGCACAAATCCACCAAGCTAAGATGTCGTTCTTTCCAAATTCGTGAGAAGTCTACCATGACACGTCACCCACATAAGAATTGGCCATTTCTCTGGAATCTGCAATTGCCAAATGGATTTCCAGATTTTGCCTTCGTACATAATGGGAGCATGAGTGGCCAGATGGTAAGCAAATTTAATAGTAAAATGGCCCTGTGGTGATGGAGCCCAACGCAAACAATCAGGTCGAGTCTATGAAAGAAACCCCATGCCCAAGAATGTTCCCAAATGGTGAGGGTTTAACGACTGCCCCAAGACATTTATCTTCCACCCATTAGTGCCATCCCAATAATAAGAAACTGTTTTATTGATTTCTGATGAAGGCACTAGTGAGACAATCTTATCTAAAAGCTGTTGATTCCCACACCATCTATCTAGCCAAAACCAAAGGTGAGATCCATCTCCTATATTCTATGCTATCCCATCCTGGATAAGAGACGTCACACTTTGTAAACTTCGCCAGATAACAGAAGTAGTCCCCTTCTTACTGTTATTATACACATCCATAGTACCATACTTAGGGGAGAGGACTTGCATCCACAGCTGTTGAGTTCCCATAATATAACGCCAATGAAGTTTGGCCAACATAGCTTTGTTTAGTGTCCTCATATCCCTAACACCCAATCCTCCTTTCTCCTTCAATTGACAAACCACCTCCCATCCCAATAAGTGTATTCTGTGTCTCCCTATATCACTACCCTAAAGGAAGTCTCAGATGATTTGGTTGATACGGTCACAAACACTTATAGGAAGCTTAGCAACTTGCATTGGATAAATGGGGATTGTAGAGTACTGATTTGGCTAGTATAGTTTGTCCAACAAAATTTAAGCACTTAGCTTTCCATCCTTGAAGTTTATTTTGGATCCTAGAAATCACAGTTGCATATGACTCCTTCGTAACCTACCCATGGACAGCGTTCACCCCCAAGTAACGCCCTAAATCAATAATCGTTTGAATACCCAATTTTCCATTCAAAACCCAACGCTTCATAATAGGTACATTCTTGGAGAAATATACCTGAGATTTTGACGAATTGACACGTTGTCCTGACCCTTCATAAAAGATTCGCAGACTATCCATCCGAAGCCACAGCAAAAAGAACAATATTGTCGGCGAAGAAAAGATGAGATAAAACAGGACCTTGCCATGACAATTTAATAGGTCTACATTGTTTTGCTTCAACAGAATTATTAATTAAGTGGGCCAGCTATTCCACACACAGAACAAATAGGTATGGTGAAAGCGGGTCTCCCTGTCGGAGGCCTCGTGATGGCCTGAAAGATTCAGTTTGCTCACCATTCCAAAGGATACTCATAGTAGGAGACATGATAGATTGCATGATCATGTTACACAATGCATGTGGTAGTCCAGCTTCTCACAAAGTATCATCAATAAAAGCCCATTCAAGTCTGTCATAAGCCTTGTCGAGATCCAACTTTACAGCCATCAGATGTTTTCCATGCTGTTTTTTTGTGCATAGAATGCACCACTTCCTGGAAGATAACAATAATATCAAAAAATATGTTGATCAGGGACAAAACTAGCTTAAAGAGGTCTAACTAGCTTAAAGAGGTCCAACGAGGTGTGGTTGCACCATTTTAAGTCGTTCCATAAGCATTTGAGTGACTATCTTATAGAGGACTTGACAAAGGTTGATGGGTCGAAAAGACTTTGGAGTCTCAGGACTGTCCACTTTCAAGATTAACATAAGGAGAGTTTTGTTTAAAGCTTGAGGGATGCAACCAACACAAAAATAGTTAAGTACAAATTGTAGTACTGATGGGCTTGTTAACTTCCAATTCTTCTGGAAAAAGACAGCTTGGTACCCATCCTTTCCCGGTGCCTTGAAAGGCGCCATTTTGAATAACGCATGGAAAACCTCGTAGGGAGCAAAAGGGTTGGCCAACTTAGTATGATGATATGCAGTGAAGATAGGGAAAAATCTTGTAGGCATATGCCGCAAATCTACAGGTCCCTCACTGGATAGCAGCTGGTGGAAGAAATGAATTATCAGTTGTTTTAAAACCACTTTGTCCTCAACCCAAACACCCTACTCATCTTTTAGAGCTTCAATGTGGTTACGTTTACGTCGTATCGCCGTATAGGTATAAAAAAATTTCGTATTTATGTTCCCTTGAGTCTCCACTAAACACGAGCTTTTTGGAACCATAAGGTTTCCTCCTGATTCAATGTCGTTTCAAGTTCTTGCTTAACCTTGCGCTCCAACCAGAAGAGATCCCTAGAAGGTCTAAGGTCAATACTACGTTAAATACCCGATATAACTTCCGCTTTCCAGCTAGTATATTGCCAAACACCGTTTTATTCCACGTTCTCAATTCACATGTGAGCTCATGAAGAACAAGATTGGCAGCAACAGAATTATTCCATTTATTGGCCAGGAGCACGGGGAAGGAAGGGTGAGACATCCAAGCAGCCTGAAAGCGAAAATGTTGTTGCCTTAGATCAAAGCAGAGGTCCCTTCAGAGCTGTATCAATAAAAGAGCATGGTCTGATCCATAACGAGGTAAATGTTTAACAATTGCTTCAGGCCAAAGACGTTTGAAAATCCCATTATAAAGACTTTTGTCTAACCGACAAGCAACTTTCGTTACTAGGAATTGCCTATTGTCCATATAAAGGGGAAGCCTATGTAATGCATATCAATTAGTTCCATGTCCGCAATCCATTGAGCAAACCTACGCCATTGATGAACAGGGATAATATGCGACCCTCCCCTCCTCTCAACAGGGCTGGTAATATCGTTAAAATCACCCAAGAGGATCTATGGGTGATGATTTGTGGACTTCCAGATTAGTAGCTTCTCATAAAAAACCTCTCGGTGAGAAGGGACAGGACTAGCATACACTGCCGTAAATTCCTATGCTACCTCACCTAGGCATTTAACCAACATTTGAATATATTAAAAATGAGTTTTTAGAATAGTAACTTGAGTGTCTTGCTCATTCCACAACACCTAAATGCCACCACGAAAACCAATAGCCTTGGACCGATGCCATTTAGAAAAGCTAGTTTTTCTACAAACACCGCTGGCGCGTTGAGCGCTGATTTTAGGTTCACATACATAAATGGTTTCACATCTTGCAAAATAGCTTTGAGTGCCTGAAGCGTAAGTTTGCTACGTACACCACAGCAATTCTAGACAATAATGTTATCCATAAAATAAAATAAGAAGATTAAAGCAGTAAAGTAGGCTACGAAGTTATACACTTGAGCCCTTCCTCAGAGTGCATGGAGGTACTCTCCCTTGTTGTTGAACGAGATCTGGCCTTATCCTTCCATGAATTTTTATTCCGAGTTACCTGGCGTTGAAAGTCATCGCTTGCCGCATTATTGGCTATGATGTTGGTTTGTGTACCAACCTGCTCCATTTTAACCTGTGGGACCTTGCCTGGATGTTTCACAGTGGCTTTAGGAGTGTCTTTGAGCTCAATAACCATTTGTTGGAGCTGCACAAGCACCGGTTCTAAAACAACATTATGGTGGTGGGTCGGAGCATCCAGGAACATCCCATCCCTCGACAGCTACTCAGGTGGAATGTCTTGTATAGACATATACATACCCGATGCAGGGGAATCAACATTTACTACATTCGCTTTTGTAAGGCCTAAATCACTCGTATCACCTAACAGCATTGCCTTGCTATCCTGGTTAGCTGGCTTGGAGAATCGATTTTGATCCTTGGCATTCTCCATGGTTGAACCAAATCTCTTGCCCTTAGCAGCTTTGTTCTTTTTTTAACCAGCATCCACTCCCCAAAGTTTGTTGTTGCGTCCAGACTGGCCTTAATCAAGTTTTCACAGTAATGTTTGCAACTCCATCATTCCCCCTGGCCTAAGTCTCTGTGGGTTTATAAGGGCAGGCATCAGTTTTATGGCCAAAACGACCAAAATCAAAACAAATAGAATACAAACCTTCATACTTAATGTTGTACCAATAACCCCGAAGCCAGTATCTAGCTACTAGTGGCTTGGTAAAATCAACTTCCATATAAATCCGGGCAAATCTCCCCTTGGTAACCAAAGAGATATTACCATCCACTTTCAATGGTTTGCCAATACAAAAGCCAATAAAGAACAATGCATCCTTATTGTAAAACTGCATAGGGAGCCCTAGTAAGTGAACCCAGGCAAAGGTAGACTGGATTTTTGCTTCCCCAGCTATGAAATCTGGTGACCATGGCATCACAGTTAAATAATGTCCGTAGATCATCCATGATCTGTCCTCCAACACATGGCGTAAATCTTCATCCTGTATAAAACGAACCAAAAAACAATTTCGATGTAGATCTAGAAGATTCATTTCACCTTTAGGTGATTAGAGGCGATGAACTCGTTGCTCCAAGATCTTGTAGCCAATCCTCTTACCCAAAAGGCTAATAACCAATGCTTTCCTCCACGGTTCACACAACTCGTCATGGAGAGCATCGTCAATAATAATGTGCGGCAAGGACACATCATTATCAGGATATTCCACCCTAATGCACCCATTTGCCCTTACCATGGCAAATCCTTGAGGAAACTTGTGCGCCGACGGGCCACCCATCAAAGAGTCACGGAAAGAAGCAGGGGGTACTCTCTGAGACTTACCCCTATTATCCGACGGTTTCCCTGGAGGCGGAATGTCATGGGTGGTCTCGGTGGGAGCTGAGAGAGACCCAGTCGTCGTAGTTGCCGTAATCGCCATCTTTGTTGTAACCGTTTAAAGTTTTTTGATTTAAATTTATAAAGTATATTTTCTGTTCAAATGAAGATCACTTTGTACTTCGCCGGTGGTGGTCATGAGGATTAAAATTTTATAATAATTATATAATAATTTTTTATTTAGTAATGGGTGATAAATAACAAATATGTTAATTTTGCTAATGTTTGGAATTAGAAATATTTATCATCAATTTACAACACAAATTTATGATTTTTTGTTCATTTTGTTATTATCCTTTATTATCAATTATTAATTTTATGTTGTTTGCAAAAGAAGTATGCAAATACGATTTCAAACACCTATTTTCATGTCATTTGCGATATTAAGTAACCATTTCTCGCTTGGAATACTATAATTCAAGTAAAGTGCATTGTCAAATTTGTACACATTTGCATTTAGGGTGAAAGTTAGCTTAGCAAAGAGAGAAAAAGTTGAAAAGAAGAATAAGGAAGAAAATCCAATGTCCTTATTCCAACATTGAATTATATTTTAGAACTTGTCCATTTGGTCTATAATTTATTTTGATATGTATGCTTATAACTATTTAACATATATTGGTATCTATTATATTGTCTAGTAGAATAGTAGAATATTGTCTAGTAGAATAATACAATGATATTTGTTAAATATTATTGTGGCATTTATGGTATAATGTAACAAAGTGTAATTAATATAAGTAATAAAATGGAGAAGGAGAATAATTTTTTAGATGCGCCGAGCTCACGTAGTGAGGCAGAGGACATTGAGATGGAAATGGTACTTTAAGTGAGAATGAAGTTTGAAAGTTTGAAAACAACGTTTAATTTGTATCAAAAGTATACAAAATGCCACAAATTTGTTGTTTTATAAGGAAAGGAAAGAAACATAAGAATAAAAACTTCAATTACAAAATATTAATATATTATAAAGGTCAATTGCATAAATAATGAGGGTTGAATAGACTTAAATCTAGAAGTAGTAGATGAATTGGGTGCAATGTTTTAGTATTTAAAACATAATCAAGTTTGAAGATATGCATAACCATAAACTAATCCTAAGTGATGTTAGGTTTATGAGGCAAGATTATAGATAAAGTTAGATGTAGATTAAACATGAATGGTGATTGTAGAATTAGGTCGTACATAAATATATGATTTATTCTTACAACTTCAGTGGGTATAAGAACATAACATATTTATGTAAGGACTATCTTAATCATATAGGTAGTTGAGAAGAGCAAGGTTAGAAAAAGGGGATGTGGAAGTGGTTTATAGGGTGCCTATTAGAATAAAGGGAAAGGATAGTAAATTCTTCTACATAATTGATTATGATGAAGAAGGAAGGTTAAGGAATAATTTATAGGCTGACGCGAGGAGTTAAGTACCATATATTAAATTTAGTTATGTGGTAACTTTTGATACCATTTATCTCATTAACAAAATCAAATTTAGTTTACACAATATGACAATATAAACTATCACAGGTAATCTATATTACTTAATTGCACACTTTTAGGAAGTGAGACTGCCTATAGTTTTTATTGACTTTTCTATGCATGACCTTATAATTACATACAAGTGCAGAAGTATAGATAACACCATTAAGGTGATATTCCCTATTATAAGGCAAAGACCATGTTTGTGGCACATACTAAAAAAATTACCTAAGAAATTTAAAGCTCATAAAAGATGTATTTATCATTCGGATATATTACTATCACTTTTATAAGCTACATATATATCAAGCAAATAAACAACAACAACAACCCAGTAGAAATTCTATTAAAACATAGAGTCTAAAGAGGTTCAAAAGTACGCAACCTTACTCCTAATTAGTAGAGAGGTTGTTTTCGATAAACCCATAGGAAAAGAAGAAAAAGAGAAAAAGAGAAAAAGAAAAGAAAATGAAGAACTTAAGAATTGTTTAAAGAAAACAAAAGCTAAAGATATAAATAAATGACTATATAAGAAATAACAATAAAATAAAATAAAAATAAAGAAATTTAGAATCAAATTTAAAAAGAAAAAAGAAAAAGTAATAAAAATAAATAATGATAATAATAACAAAATAAACAAATAATCAATATAAATAATAAAATAAAGATAAAAAGTTATATGATAAAAATAAAAGATAAAATAAATAAATAAGTAAACATACAAGAAAGAAGAAAATTAAATAAATAAAACAAATAAAAATTGACAGAGAGGAAAAAATTACTTAACTAAAATGACTTAGGAGCAAATGTTACAAATAAATGTATTTAAGCTAAATACAAGACAAGAATCAAAGGAAAATGTTCAAAAGACCTATGACAAAGAGAAGAACCTCTTTATAAAAGATCCTTTACTCCTATATTATTTCGCCAAAGTTTCCCATTAAGAGCTAAGTCCTCGATAAGCTTTAGCAGAGTCATACCATTCCTGATCATCTCCCTCATTTCTTCTTATGTCTTTCTTTTTTGCTCTTACAGTTCCAAAGTATAATCTTTTTGTATCTTCTTATTAGGACATTAGGATTTCTCCTCTTAACATGTCCGAATCACCTAAGCATTATCTCCCTTAATTTACCATCAATGTTAGTCACTCTCAATTTGTCTTTTATCACTATATTCTTGACCTTATCTCTTTTTATAAGATTACACATCTAACGGAGCATCCTCATCTTCGTTACTATTGACTTGTGATTATGCATCTATTTGATGGGTCAATACTCTGCCCCCTTAAGAATGGTCGACCTAATCATTAAACAGTAGAATTTAACTTTTAGCTCGAGCAATATCTTCTTGTCACCTAAAATTCTTGATGCACCTTTCCGTTTAAGCCACCCTAATTTGATATAATAAACTATGTCTTCATCTATCTCGCCATTACTTTGGATGATGGATCCAATGTACTTAAAACAATCTTTCTGCGGTATAACATATGAACCAAACTTTATATCCACCTTTGATGCCACCTTATGACCCGAAAAATTACACTTTAAGTACTCTGTCTTAGTCCTTCTAAATTTAAAGCCCTTTTACTCTAGCATATCTCACCAAAGTTCTAGTTTGAGATTGACACCCTCCTTTATCTCATCCGTTAAAATAATTTCATCAACAAACAACATACACCAAGGTACATCTCCTTGAATATTTTTGGTGAGCTCATCTATCATTACTGCAAATAGAAAGGAGTGTAGCGAGGATACTTGGAATAGCCCGATATTGATAGAGAAATACTCTGAATCTCTTATGTGGTCTTGACTATAGTTCTTATACCTTTATGCAAATTTTTAATAACTCGTATATAGGTAAAAAAACTCCTTTAACTTCTAAACACTTCCAGATGACTTCCCTAGGTACTTGGTCATAAGTCTTCTCTAAGTTAATGAAAATCATGTGTAAGTCCCACTGTCTTTTCATATTATATTCTATTAATCTTTTAAAGGGATGTATAACTTCGATCGTAGACCTTCCTGGCATGAAACCAAATTAGTTCTCTGAGATAGGTACACCCTTTCTTACTATCTTCTCAATCACACTCTCCCATAACTTTATAGTATGACTAAGTAGTTTTATGCCTTTATAGTGTTTCAATTTTCGATGTCCCATTTATTTTTGTATAGAGGAATTAGAATATTAAGTCTCTACTCATCAGCATTTTGGCAAACTTAAGAATCACATTAAAAAGCTCAGCTAACCAAGTAACACCCTTTTCTTCTAGGCTCTTCCACACCTCTATGAGTAGCTCATCAAGTCCTACTGCCCTTCCACTCTTCATCTCGCTTAAAACTCCTTTAATTTTTCATCTTATGATATATCGGTAACAAGTAAAGTTACGATATTTATCGGACATGCTTAAATCACCCAAGGAGATTTTGTCATCTCCACCATTATTAAAAAAGGCTATAGAAGTATCTCTACAAGATTGTAAATTGTTTGTTAAGCCCATTCCTAAAGGTAAGTTTCAGAGTAATAGACAATGTCTACAGATGCCATAAGAAGAGGAAGAGATGCACTAAGTTATGTACAAATAAGCAAATTAGAAAGTAGTAGAAACAATATTTAGGTACACTAAGGATCCTAAGCATCATTGCAAAACCACATACATAGATACGAAATATAATTTTGTCAAAGACATATTAGTTTAAGGATAAGCAAATATGGATATTCTTACGAGATAATTGATTACAAATCGTATGAATAAATCAATTCCTAGAGATGTGTTCTTTATGCTTATTAAGTCATTAGGATTATATAAGAATTGAAGTTCAGTTTTATTTTTTTATGTAAGGATTCACAACATTTATTTTCAATAGTGATGTTTTGTTTTTCATTAAGTATTTGATGTAACATATATTTAATTGAGTTAAAAAAATGTCAATTTTTATAATAAATTTTAAAAAAAATCAATTATAATAATATGGGATTACTTGATTTTGAGTTGAGTGTTTGATGAATGTATGAGTGGATATTAAACATTCAATTTTAGATAAAAGAAGCATGTCAAATAAATAAAAGATATCTTCTCACGTAGATAATAGCCTCCATTACTTTAAAGAAATAAAGATGAGGTAAGTTTTATGTGGTTTATTTAGGCGATAAATGCGAGCTTAAACCTTAATACACTAATATCAATATAAAGGATATTAAAAGGTAAAAGTGTTATTAGTAATAGTGTAATCCATTACCTACGCTGAGGCTAAAACAATATATATATGAGAGATTATTGAGAGATTAGAAAATGCATTTCATGCTCATGCATTATATGATATGCACATACACATGAATATTGAATTTTTGCACATGAAAATAATTGTACATGCATTCATTGACATTTTTCTAGGTATACTTGATTTATGAATGTAAATTTTGATCTGAATTGTGATTTTTTGTATTGAAAATTGAATTGGTGTGTATAGGTATTGATTTTGAAATTTTGGTGAAATTTAGAAATTTTCTAAAATTTTGGGTATTTTTAGACTAGGAAAAATGCCAAAATGGCAGGATAATTGATAAATGATAGTAGAATTACATGTCAAATGGCAGTGTAAATTTTTATGAATGCCAATTGGATTTAATGACATATGTTATTGAAATTTGGAGACAATTGAGCTAGAAATTGGAGTTGATTGGATTAGTTAATAAAAGAACCTAATTCCAACCAATAGAAATTTGACATGTGGCAAGTGAGTCTTTAACTCACGACTCCCTAATGTTGAAAGACCCATTTAATTGTTTTTCCTTTATTCTTGCTTCTCTTCTTCTTCTCTACGAAACTCTTCTTCTCATCTTCTTTATTCTTCTTCACTTTCATGATTTTTGCTTCACCCACCATCATCAAAGTTAAAGCTCACTTTCACCGCCATTTGTTACCATCATCTTGCACTCTCTTTCATTCCTCACAAAATAACCCAACCTCCCACCTTGGAATGGTGATGTACGTGGGTTGTCAATGTTAGATCCCATTTCTGGAGTCTAACTTTCATGCTCTCTCTGATACCATAAGACGTCGGATCCTGTTTTTGGAGCCCGGCGATCGCATTAGGATAACATACATTCATCAACTATACTTGCATTCAAAACTCCCCTTTCTAAGCTCAGCTTTGCTCTTCAAATAGTCGACTAATCCATTTATCCAACTGACAGGTCTGATTGTTAATAGTCGAATTACAGCTAAATAGTCGACTTGTCCAATGCTCCATTTCAACCCGAATACCTTAAGGAATAGCGTTGGTGAGTCCACCAATTTTACACGTGTACCTACTTTGGGGCTATAGGCATAACTTTTTCTATAGGCATTCAACTTAGGGTTTCTTTAGATAGTTTGAAAGAGGACTTCAAGAGCTACAACTTTTATGAAGACCTTAAAGACCACTTGAATCTTTGGAGGGTTAAAAATAGGGCAGAAGATAAACCGTGAGCAGTAACACAGACGAAGTCTATAAACAATAACACAGAAGAAATCTATGAACAATAACACAGACGAAGTCTGCGAACAGTAACACAGACGAAGTCCGTGAACAGTAACATAGACGAAGTCTGTGAACAGTAACACGGATGAAGTCTGTGAACAGTAACACAGAAGAAGCCCGTGAACAGTAACACAGAAGAAGCCCGTGAAC
>JANZXP010000196.1:39722909-39732948 GCA_027576715.1 Erythroxylum flavicans
TGGATATGATTGAACATACTTAGACTAATGGGAAGGGTTAAAAATCAAATTTGCAGGGACAAGGTAAATTGGTTTTCCTTGTATTTTTTAAGTCATGTCCTTATAAGTCATTTTACACATAAACAGCTAATTTTACCAAACATCTCTAACAAACAGCTAATACAATTCGCTGGTCAAATCAGCTAATAGAATAAACTATCAGCTAACAACTGATAGAATTAGCTATCAGCTAATGCAATCAATCGATTGCCAAAAAGGGCCATAGTAATCAAAAGTTAAAGAAAGAGCTAAGAAGCTTGGCCCCTATAAATAGGTGGGTGTCTGGGTGAAAATGGCAATCTTCTTCCAACTTCTGAGGCACCACCGAGAACAAGGGGGAGATGAAAGCTGTAAACTTTAACCTTTAAGATTCTCAATATATTTTATAATAGCCCGAAACCCAACTTGCTCTTCCCTTCTTTAATGGAGAGAGAGAGAGAGAGTGAGATATGGTATCCATCCAGAGGTTTCTCTAGAGTCAGATATAATCAAGAACTCTGAGCTTAGTTGTTTGTCCATAGCCCCTGTTGCCCATACGCCCATAACAACTTTGTCACTATCCTTTGATTCACTCACATTCAATACATCTTTTCTATTACACAGCACAGCCATGGAAGACATTTCAGTTTCAGAGAGAGGAAAGAGAGTTAAGGAGAAAAGAACTATGAAGATCGGGTGTGACCTGTGTGACAACGCAGAAGCCTCGGTGTTTTGTTCTGCTGATGAAGCTGCTCTCTGTGAGGATTGTGATTATCGTGTTCATTATGCAAACAAGCTTGCAAGAAAACATTTGCGCTTTTCTTTACTCCATCCTTCTTTTAAAGAATTCCCTCTTTGTGATATATGTCAGGTGCTAAGATCCTTCATTCCCTTGTTTATCTCCTTCATTATTTTCTGGATCTGTCTATAATAGCTTCAACAATCAATGGATTCAAGATGGTATCAAAAAAACCTAAGATCTTGCAATCACCCTTCATCTTAACGTGTCAGATTCATTGAGTGGTAGTATCTAATCTTGGTGATGCGTTTTTTTTTACTCAGGAAAAAAGGGCTATTCTTTTCTGTCAAGAAGATCGAGCAATTCTATGCAGAGAATGTGACCTTCCCATTCACAAAGCAAATGAACATACCCAGAAACACAATAGGTTTCTTCTGACAGGAGTCAAACTCTCAGCTTCTTCTTCATACCCAACATCATCTTCCTGCAATGACTTGGATGCTAATGTTAAAAGCAACAGTAAAAGCTCGCAACCATCTTCAAACAAGCAAGGGTCAGTTTCTAACGAGTTTTTCAATTCTCCATCCATTGACAGATCATTATCACCTTCAGTAGGATACAAAGTTGACTATAACAGTACTTGTGACAATGCTTCAATCTCCACAAGTAGCATATCAGAGTATTTGGAGACACTACATGGTTGGATTGTGGATGATTTTCTTGACCCTTCGTTGCCTACTGTTGGCTTCCCAAAGGTTTGGAGCACTCCCTCTATCTAAAGACACAAAACTCTGTTTTTGAGAGTGTTCATTTTTTGGACATCCGTTAAGATTCGAACAACCATTTCCCTGACGACGTTCGTGCGGTTTTTATGCAGACTTTCGATAACCTCTTGCCATTGGCGGATCAAGATCTTGATAGCTACGTGAGTTGTTTTGCGGCAGAACTTACCACATTCTGTTCCCCTTTTCGCAGACCTCTCCACAATGGCATACTTGGTGATGAATGCGGAGAATCAAAAGTAGCATACAATAAGAACCGGTGTGATGATTGTTTTACAGTTCCAGAAATCACACCACGTAGCAAGAACACCAAACACTGCCCGTGAAGAAAATGTTTTGACGTTCTGATCAATCGGATTTTGTATGGCATGGTCCATTCTTGTTCATATTCGGTGAACGATTTCTACTTTGTCGTTTCACATTTCGGCTTGATATTTTCTAAGCACTACGCGGTCACGGTACACACGCTACTCAAATAGGAGCACAAGGCACGGTAAAATTCATGTTTTAAAATTCAAAATCTTTAAGCCATCCATCAGAATCACCATAATCTACTTTAAATACATACTTTATAGATCAATAGAAGAATTTGTTACTGTTAAAAGATAAAGAATTTGAGAGCAGATGAAAGATTCCAATACAACCTCTACACTTGAGCTCTAGCCCCAAGGCAGGAAAGATGAAATCCAGAACCCAATAATCGCTTGAATAGATGGCAGTAACTTTGAAGAGGTTCTTAAGTCTAGCAGAGCCCAATAGTTTCATTATTAAGTAGTTATTTTAAGACCAATGGCTAATGTAATGCAGACACGAGAATCTAGTAAATAACAGAGATTGAAGCCGTTATGCAAATAAAGCCTGAGACATGTACCTAGTAAAGATGAGAGAAAAGAAGTATAGTGCCAAGGAACCTATGAACCCGTGTAACATTACCAAAGACCATAGGAAGGACATGAAACTCAACTTTCTATACATGTATTAAAAACGGATCGCAAAATTGTGCCACATGCTCGAGAAAAGAGCCAAATTTTATATCTGAATCTAGAGGTTTTTTGTTCCTCATAATGTCTTATTTTACAGCCCACAAGGGAGACGAAAAAGGAAAAATATAGGGATTTACCTTTTAGACAATTACATACAGCAAACCAATAAAAGAATTGCATTCGGTATTGCATTGAAAGTGCAAACAATTTAGTGACGACAAGCCCTGCAGATGAGAGGGGGAAAAGAATCACAAACGTGTAAAATGTTAGTTTCCCAGATTGGAACATCAGAAAATGTCAACTTCCTATTCAAATTTTATGTCAATGGCACAAAATGCAACAGATATCTCCCTTGCTCACTTGTCTATCAATGCAAAAGATATATACGGATAAATGCACTTGGTCCATTAAAAAGCAATAAAAAAGAAAGCCATGAATGACCTTCATTTTGGAGGGTATCCGTTGCAGTGTCAAGATGCAAAAGCAAACAGCCTATCTGCAATCTTTGTGCGACAAATTGGACATTCAGAACAAGCAAGCGAACAAGATTTACACACTGCAAAGATACATGAGAGAAAGTTATAACAGTGAAAATAATAGCTCTATTCACAAAAAAGAGAAACTGCAGTGACTTACAACAAAAATGTCGACAAGGTAGAAGAATTGCTGCTGTTGGTGATTCAAAACAAACTTTACACATATGGAAATTGGCATCTCCATTTCCTTGGCTCTTTAGTTCTTTTTCCTTCATTTCATGCATCCGTGCCTGAAAGAACAAAAATTAGAATCTATATAGGCACCCCAAAAAATCGACTAAAATCATTCAAATAACTTCAATATAAAATTCGCAATCCTTGGGCATCTACTTATACAAGAAATTTACGAGCCTCGAGAACAATAGACATAATTAAATGTGATAGGAAGACGAAAGGATCAACTTAAGCTATTACCTATAATGAAAATACAGATCAGCAGTCATCCACATAAGAAACTTTCCAAAGATTGGAGATCTGGACAACTAGAAAACTTAGTCTAGTATCAATACCATTTGAAGCCCAAAGAACATATGCATTTTATACAAGTTAGCTTTCAAACAAATAAAAAGAAAGCATGCCTTGCACAGATATGTCTTAGACAGACCGTTTGAACATGGCAAAAACATCAGACACAAGTAACTACAGATGCCTCTGCAACAATATTTACCTTCAAGCGCATGACTAGAGGCTCTTCTCTTGGAGTTTCATCAGCTGGTTTCGATGTATCCAATGCCTGTGCCTCTCTCACATCAACACTATGGTCAATGCCATTGGTTTTTTTATCACAAGTGTGATCAATCCCATCAGCACTCAAGTCAGGGGTAGTTCCCCCTTCTTTCTTTAACCTAGCAACAAGCACCCACATGTTGGCTAAATCATTTTCTAAAGCCTGTTCCCTTTTCTTCGCCTCTTCAGCCTTTTTCCTATACTCCTCTTCAATGAATGCCTTTTCAGTTAAGGCTGCCTCAAGAACTGCCTCCCGCTGTTTCCGTGCCTGTAGTTCCATCTTAATGTCATCAGGACCAAGATCCCGTGATTCAAAGTCAGCAGAATGCATTCCGAAAGTATCATTTCCTCTGCCAGAAAACCTCCCTTTCCTCCCCAGTCTTGTACCATCACTATATTTCCGGTTCACACCATTCACAGATTGCATGCCTCCATTTCTGGAATGTGCTGAATCTCGAGTAGCAACCAGTTCTTTTTCTAACTTTGCGTTCTGTATAGATAGCTTGGTGACTTCACTCGCCAAATTCTTCAGTTCAACTGCAGCGGCAGAGGCAAGTTCCTTTGCGTAGGAGGCCTCTTCTGCTAGCTTCTGATTTTGAACATGTAACCCACTATTTTCCTCGGAAAGCTGAACCTGTTCTAGCTTCAACTTTTCATTCTCTATCTCCTGTTCAAGTAAGAATCTCAATACATTGTTCATGATGTAACCATTGGAAAAATCTTAAATATGGATGGCATGTGGCCTATCACAAGAATCTCAATCTAAATATTCCCCAGTAATGCCATTTTCAGGATTTCTTTCCAAAGCAGTACCAATATATTATGTGAATGATTACAAGACATTACATGAACCAAATGCTAAGCAGTTTCAGATCATAGTGGAAATTTAGACCAAAAGGTGCGTTCTTAAATTTATCAACCAGAAAGTGGTCCAGTCCTGTACTCATAAATTCACAGCAAGATTTACCTGTAACTGAACTTTCTTTTTCAATTCATCAACAAATTCATCAGGAGCAGATTGCTCGGAAGTAAATGATAATTTATTGCCAGAAAATGTTGCCAATTGCTGTTCCAGGACACTAACTTTTTCTAGTAATTCCTTGTTCTCAGAGCACTGCCAATAATAAATAATATTTAACAGTAAGAACAGGATCCACCATCAGTGAAATGGCCAGCAGCATCCTTAACCAAGGGCACAGAAACCACATAATGTTTGTCAAACCTTAGTTTGCAGTTGTTCCTGAAGGATACGGTTGTCTGCTGATTTTATCTGCAGAACAAATAAACAGATTTACATAAGCCAGAACTTCACCATCCACCAACACAAACAGAATAAGGTAAGCTATATCAGTCATAAGATTCTCACAAGAGACAGCTTCTACTAAATTCCAAAGTAAATAGAGTTGTTCCTAACAAGGATATTCGATTATTTACATTCATTTTTGGTTGTCAGCAAGAGAATAATTGAGTAAAAGAGAAAAAAACAGTAATCAGCTAAATGGAGTTCTTTCATTTTCAGTATTCATGCAAAAGCACTTTTCCATCCTCATCCACCACTATGATAGTCATCTGTTGTAAATCCAAGCCATAGTAACCATCCAAGACACAGAGTTTGCAATGCAATTTCAGACGGTCAAATGTCAAGAGACAAGATGCTCACCTCCAGTTCAAAAGCCTTCTCATTACATTGGGTCATCAGTCTCATAACTGTCTGTTGCACACAAATTAAATTGGCAAACTAAGCATCCACTATAAGAAAGTCATAAATGAGTATGGCGAGATGTAAATGAATCTACCTGCTGCATATCCACCAATGATGCATTGGCAATCGAAGCCTCCCCATTCTCAATGATTCGTTGCTCTAATGCTCCCATTTGCCTTCTCTTTTCATGAATCTCACGTTCCAAGTTCTGTATCTGTATTTAATACATGTATCTCTTAACGAAGGGAATAATAAGCAAAAAGCAACGCATTTGAGTTCTTGAGAGCTAGACTCAATGCATTTACTGTTCATTGAAAACCAAACCCAAGAATGTGTAAATGTCAGAGAAAAGGATCATGTAAAGTTGTGTAATTCATCATCATATGAACCATTAAAACTAAAATCCCATAAGTTGGCTGGCAACCATAGCAAATATATTGACAAAATCAGGATGGTACAAAGGATTGTAGATAAATTCAGAGGATTCCCCTCGTTACTGAAAATGAAGCTCCTACCCTTTAGGACAAGAAGACAGAAGGAAAGAGATGACAACCAACTCTTTTGACATCATGATACTGACAACCAATTTGCAAACTTTTCTTTACATTTCAAACTAATTTTATGATTCCAATAAAGATGCTTCTTTATGGGAAGGAGAGGATTACTTGAGCTTTTGAACCATCTGGATCATTTACCGACTGCTCCACCAGGCGCTTCAAGGTACTGGAGCTAAATGCTATCTCTCCAGCAAGCATCTTAACCTGCTCAACAAGAAGGTCCATCTGGTCCTGCGTCATTACCCCCTGCATCAAAGCACTAAGCAATCATTCACACATTACTTTAAAAGACCAATAATATGCACATGTAGTGAAAACCAAAACAAAAGCAAGATAAACTTTAAGTGCTCAAAAACAGAAAAATTCCAATAATTCTTCCAATAAGTAACACTTAATAAGAAACAATAGCAAAAATGAAACGATCAATCATACTTATGATGGTTTGAATTAAATATCATCACTACTTTTCAAAGACAAAAACTGAACGTTCATGCTCTTTGACATGAAGATTCAGAGGAGCATTACACATGGAACCTTAAAAATATTATTGCTTCGGGACATCTCATCCCATAAAATTCACAATTTTTTTACAAGGTTGACCAAAGGAATCTATTCAGTGTTGAGATAATCACATCAAATTACAGTTAGATGAAACTGATAACAACTAAATTATCACAGTGAGCCAAATGAAAAGCAACCAACACAAAGAAAGACACTTGGAACATTATGAGGCTTGAGTTCAGAAGCTACTAAGCAAGCAAGACTAGAGGAGAAAGTTTTGCCTTTAGCAATGAAAAAATGTAGCCAAACATGAGCATTTTTGGATTTATGACTAGGTAGCCAATTAAAAACATAAAGTAGCAGAAATTGGTAGAACGTACAGCTGTCAGTTTAGAAGCAGTTATAAGTTCACCAGCTTGAGTTGATTCAGTAATTGTACTGCTACCCGGTGAGATTTCATCATTCCACTTGCTAGATGATCTTTTGTGTTTAAATTCATGAGATCTATTTGATGGCTCTGCAGATGGGGATGTGGAGTCTCTGGCACTCTCGCTTGTACCCTCTCTCACAACATCAAGCTTCAGAAAAAAGCAATAACAAAATATGAACAACAACCAACATCTGAACAAATACAAATCAAATTTAAATGTAAAGAGCATTTCAAATGTAATAAATGCTTGTGCAATTGAAGGATAATCGGCAGTCAACAGAAAACAAAAGTAATTACTGGATAATCGGCCACATTGGAGACTACTGAAAAGAGAAAAAGATCAAAACTACTCAGGTTAATAAAATTGAGCAACCAAAAATTTCAACAGAAAGGGGGTGGGACAACAAACAATTACAACTTCATAACACACAATTTGATACAACAGAACAAAGTCGTTGCAGCCATGACTTTGTTATAAAGGATATGCTTTGGTATATCACCAGCCATACCCCAATGGCAATAATAACTTGTATGAGAAGCATAAATGAAAAAAAGAAAAAGAAACGTCAACAAAAGCAAGCCCTAGTCCTCAAGACAGAATCAGTAACTTACTCAGACTGAGGCTTACCACTCAAAGAAGAAAAAGAATTGATCTATTCATATTATTCAACATTTTATCCGACATAAAGATGGAAACAGAACTCACATCATCCTCAGCAGAGTGACTCCGTTGATGACCTGCAGCACCGCTCAAACCAGGAATGGTATCCTTTGTGGAAACAAGTATAAGCTTAGTTAGCCTCTGGATTCTACTCATGAGAGCAGCTTTGGCTTCCTCTTCTTCCTCCAATCTTGACTGCATCTTGACTTGACCCTCTTCCAACTGTTTAATAGAAGAAAAGGTTTAACTTCAAAGGCATGACAAAACACAATAAGAGCACTGACGCATGTAACCATACAATAGACTTGAGACAAAAGACGCACAAAAACAAAAACAAAATCAATTGACCTGTTGTCGTAAGCTAATAATCTCTTCATGACTGACACCAGCAAGCATCCCTTGCTTTAGCTGATCAAGTTCCTGTTTGAGGGTTGATATTTCTTTCTGGTACTTCTTAATCAAAGATTTCTCATCAATAATCTGTAAGTATTTTTCAAAGCAGTATTAGAATAGGCTTCAAGCAGTAATTTCTATTAATTACCATTGGCAAATCGTATCAAGTGGCGAAATCATGCCCCACCTTGTTACGTGAAGCATAAATCTCAACTCGCTTCGCCCTGCTAGCAAACTTCAGTGTATTATGAGTTTCCTCCAAATTACTAGATGCAGGAGTAACCGTGCAAATAAGCTGTACACCAACATGACTTTCAGTAGAACATACAAAACTTTTGCTTCCTGTTAAAAAATAACAAATCGTTGACAGTCCAAAAACTCACTGAAACATGTCCATGTCCACTCAGTGAGGACTGCAGCAACCGAGTGAGTTTGGAGTCTCGATATGGAACATGAGATGCCCTCCCTTCACTCAACTTTCCAATTACCTTTCAGTGAGAATCACAGTGTCAATAGATTTTCCAAGTTTCCAATTACAAACAAGCCAATAAACTCATTTTAAGGGCTTCACATCAAACTGATGCTATATTTAAAACATCCATTAGTTATAAGAAAAATTAGCAGCTATTATCAGGTTTCTCTTAAAAATCCATCATCCAACCAAGAAAAGAATGTCCAGACTAATGAGTCAGGAAACATATCAAAGTGTCCCCATAACACACTCTCAGCATATGTTCCGCTCTTTTAAATGAACAAATAACGACTGGACAAGAAAATGTAAACAAAAGAAATTAGAGATGCTTACAGTTCCAAGAGTTAGAAGACTTTTGTTTATGTAAGATCCTTCCTTTCTCCTTAGTCCAGTTGTCTCAGTTTTAGAACTCTCAGACCCGGCTAGATCAATCAAATTCTAAAACATAAGACAGAGGAAGGCAATAAATGAGCCATAAAGTTATAAAAATGTTCAAATTTATGCAATGCGAGCAGCTTATAACTTACAAGTTGAGAGAAAACCACTCCATCATACTCGTCACCATGTGCACTACTCTCAATCATCTACAAACAAAGAAGCAGATCAATGAAAAATTCAATTGAAATAACAATCATTGTTTCATATAATTGAGTAATCCACAAAGCCCACTGTTAGGACTGATATAGATATAGGTGAGGACAATTTAGAAGAGGGGGACAGTAACAGAAAAGGGAATAAGTGTAGAATATGGAGAGTGTACTCGAAGAGAAAGAAAGAAGGTATAGAGAGGAGATAGTTAGTTAATTAGTTAGTTAGTGGCTGAGCTGGCAAAACAGAATGGTTTTCGGGACTAGGGAGTTTAGAGGCAGGAGGAGTGGGGAGAGAGAAGGGGGAGGAGAACAGATTGTGAGTGTAGACAGAAAGAAGATTATTCTTTCCGAGAAGCTTTCAGCTCTAGGAGTGTTACTCGGGTATCACTACTTGTAATAGCCATATTATATTCTGAATAACAACAATATAGCATTCAGTTACTCAATAGTATAGACTTACTCTAGTATTAGAAAACTAGAGTTCTATCATTGGTCCGACCTGTCGAATACCAGGAAAGGAGGAATCTGTCATACATTCATGCCACCGAAGACGTTCGATAGAGTAGACTTACTAGAATCTCGTATGGTTAGTTTGGAACATAGTTTAGGATATCGTTCCGTACCGGCCAGTACCAACCGGACAGTACCGTATAGGCCAGATTTTTAATACCAACCAGTACTAGAAATTTTGAAAAATATAAGAACTTATTAGCAAAATTCACTCTCCCCTCTCTCCCTCCCTCCCCACTTCTTTTTTTCAAAGTTTTTTAATTAATTATTTAGTTAAACTTTTATTGTGATTTTTTAATTTTAAATTTCAAAATAAAATAAATATTTTTATTACTAATAATAATTATACATTAAATTAAGCATAAAAATAAATTATTTTATTTAAATTTATTTTAATCATTTATATAATATTTATTAATAAAGTATTAATAAAAATATT